>OZ024742.1:188261505-188276505 GCA_964016885.1 Eledone cirrhosa
GCTATGAATTTCCTATTATCTCAATACTACAATCTTTGACAGATAACACAACAGGACCATTATCCAACTGAACAACAGAACTTATTCAATTTATTCCATATAAACACCAACATAACAACTTCAAACATAATCATTAACATTAATACCACACGCCCTGTTGCTATTATGTGCAACTATAGACATCTTCACAAATACAGACACACATATATATACATACATATACATGCCAGTATGCATATATATATATATATATATATATATATATATGTGTGTGTATTTATAATGTATATTTATATATGTGTCTGTATATATGTGTATATGTATATATGTATATATTTACATATTTGTGTGTGTGTATGCGCATATATATGCGCGTGTGTATATATATATATGTATATATATATGTATGTATATATATATAAAGATAGAGAAGTATATATATATATATAAATATATATATATATATATATATATAAATATATATATATATATATATATATAGAGAGAGAGAGAGAGAGAGAGAGAAAGAGAGAGAGAGAAGTATATATATTAATGTATATATATATATATATATATGCATATTTATATGTACATATATATATATATATATATATATATATATATATATATATATATATATATATATATATATATATATATATACATATACATATAAATATATACACACACATATATATATATATATATATATATATATATATATATATATATATAATATGTGTGTGAGTTTATATTATATATTCGTTATAACAACAATGATTATCAACTTAACCGTTATCTCCAACAGCAGACTTACTACCCTTTGTTGACAAAACAAAGCGTTATGAATATAAGCATTGTATGATTTTATATATTCTTCTGTAGCTCACTACGTTCTCTGTTGGTTTGGACAGGGTGCCAAAAATGCCATTAGTAGAAATGGCTACCATGACTCTATTGCCTAACATACATGACACATGTCTTCGAGAATACATTAGATTTTAATCCACTTATTTGCTATTTTCATTCCAGTGAGGGTGTTAGACACTTCGCTCTGGTATATATTCTCGCTATTAGTCTATTGTTATTGACTCTTGTCTATTTATACAAGTTGCTACGCATACACACACACACACACACATATATATATATATATATATATATATATATATATATATATATATATATATATATATATATATATATATATATATATATATATATATATGTATGTATATACATATTTATATGTATGTATATATATATTTATATGTATGTATATATATATTTATATGTATGTATATATATATTTATATGTATGTATGTATATATATATTTATATGTATGTATATATATATTTATATGTATGTATATATATATTTATATATATGTATATATATATATATATATATATATATATATATATATATATATATATTTATTATTTCTGGCAATATTATTACAACAATATGACTCTCCCCAAGTATAACAATTTTCGTTTCGACACACCATTTCATATCAAAAACCTCGCAAAACAAATTAATTGCCGTATTATATATATATATATATATATATATATATATATATATATATATATATATATATATATATATATATACAGTGATACCTTGAGATACAAGGTTAATTCGTTCCGTGACCGAGCTCGTAACTCAATTTACTCGTATCTCAAATCAAGTTTTCCCATTGAAATTAACTGAAATGCTATTCATCCGTTCTGACCTCCTAAAACCACACCTATTTATTTATGTTACGTGTTTTTAATAAGCGAAATTACTTAATAAAAAACAAATAATGTATAATTAAATAATAAGAACATAATAAAAGGAAGTAAATATTTCGAAAAATGTTGCAACCCAGGGAAGACAGGAAGACGATACTTTGCTTCGTGTAAACGTTCCCTAGCAAAAAAGGGGAAAAAAACGAAGATAATACCTCATTATTTGGCGCGTTGAAAACAATTACACGCAAAGACAAAACCACGTATATGGTATAAATGAAGTCGTAGACTAATATTCTATTAGGTGGTTCGTGGAGACGTTCTCTGGCAATGAACGGAAAAAAACGAAGATAATACGTCATTATGTGGAGCGACAAGAACAACTTATATATTTAATTTTTGTTGATTTCAATTACTTCTGTAATTTATTTATTCTTAACTCTGAAGCCGAGAATAATTAGCTTTCCTAAATAGAATTTTAGTCTACGACTTCAGTTATACCATAAACGTGGTTATGTCTTTGCGTGTAATTGTTTTCACGGTTCCAAATAATGACGTATTATCTTCGTTTTTTTCCGTTCTTTGCCAGGGAACGTTTACACGAACCAAAGTATCGTCTTCCTGTCTTCCCTCGGTTGCAATGTTTTTCGAAATATTTACTTCTGCGCTCACAGATTGAATTTGTTTATTTTCAGAAGATCCCGTTAAGAGTGAAAGCAGCGATTCTTTGCTTCTTTGCTTAAACTTTAATCTGTTATTGTAATATATATATATATATATATATATATATATATATATATATATATGTATATATTTTCATATATATATATATATATATATGTATATATTTTGATATATATATATATATATATATATATATGTATATATTTTCATATATATATATATATATATATATATATATATATATATATATAGTGCATTAAAACATCAGGAGGTTATATCCAAAGCGAGTAGAGTACTAAGTCCAAAACACGAGTTGCGTATAAGGTTAATTTCATAGCAGTTACCAAACTATACTTGAGACCACCAGTTGCAACAGATGTATACTTGAACTGGTTACATTCTGCGCAGAAATATCAGTTTTCATATCCGTAAGTGGGGAGTTAACTCCAATTAAACTATAGTAGGGAATATAACATTTGAAGTACAATAGATTGTGGTAGTGTATCCCGGGTTATCGATCATCACATGGCTAATGGAATTCGGCACCATATTCAAATGGATCTACGACCTGCAAGTTGTACATCGATGAATAATGAAATATCGTATTGAGGCTATACAAGATACTTGCCTTAACAAGAGAGCCAATTTTTTTAACCGCTCTACCCACATCTCAACCTATTTGTTACGTAACTAGGACCCAGTATAACAAGATGCTTCACCTAGGATAACCAGATGCTTGGCGATATTACAAGCTATAGTTTTTCAAAATGTTTCTCCTCTACAACAATCTAATTGGAGTTATTTACCCTATTAAAGAAATGAAATTGACTTCTTTACCGCAAAATCTATCCAGTTTAAATATACTTCTGATCATGTCATAAACATACACGTGTTGAAAATCCTCTTTAGTTGAAGCGCATGTTCTCAAGTATGGTTTGGTACTTGATGTGGCATTTTCTCCCCCCCCCCCTATCTCTCTCTCATATAGATAGTGCATTAATAATAAAAAATAGTAATTCATTATGTAAAATTAAAGAACAAATACATATCCGTATATATACAGTATTAGGTTAACCGTGATTTTCATGAATTCACACACACACACACACACACACACACACACACACACACACACACACACACACACACACACACACATATATATATATATATATATATATATATATATATAGAAAGAGAGAGAGATAAATATACACGGGTGTGTATGATTGTGTATAGAAGATTATATTAATAAAAGGAATTCCAACTTTGTCTGATTTACTCGTTTTATTTACAATCCTTTAAAATTTATAAAGGTATTAGAATGAAATAGTATGGTAGAATATTAAATGTTAAGTGTTAATTGAACAAGTACTTTCATGCTTTCGCAATCTTCATGTTCATAATGTGAGGTGACAGTCAAGTTTGCAATTTTCAACTGTTGAAAATTGCAAACTTGGCTGTCACCAAACATTATGAACCTGAAGATTGCGAAAGCATGAAAGTACTTGTTCAATTAACACTTAACATTTAATATTCTACCATACTCTTTCATTCTAATACCTTTATAAATTTTAAAGGATTGTAAATAAAACGAGTAAATCAGACAAAGTTGGAATTCCTTTTATTAATATATATATATAGGAACGAGTAGGACCCCGACGGTTGAGCTGAAGCCGTTTAGACGGCTAATTCTGGGCTAATAGTCCAGAATTAGCCGTCGAAACGGCTTGAGCTCAGCCGTCGGGGTCCTACTCGTTCCTATTACCCACACTACTACCCTAAGTATTGAGTACTTTGGTGCGTTATGGTCCACCTGGTTCATTACCACATTTCCTTCGTTTTATATATATATATATATATATATATATATATTTGTGTGTTTGTGTTTTGAAACAAATGACATTGATATACATTGACTATATACGCTTTTAAGCGTAGTGCCCCATAGTTTGAAAAGAATTAATGAATTTAATACAATACGTGTGAAGCAATCCACTCAATGTATTTCTGGTATTGTGCCTCAATTAGAACGCTATATTGGCAGTATCGGTAGATTGATCAAAAACCTGATGTGTGGCACAGTTACGCCCCGTTACGTTCTGAGTTCAAATCTAGACGATATTACCTTTGCTGTTCTTCCTAGTAGTAGTGATAGTGGTAGTGGTAGTAGTATCGGGGATAGTGGTAGTAGTAATTGTAGTAGTAGTCGTGGTAGTATTTGTAGTATTAAAATAGTAGTGGTAGGAGTAGTAAATGTGTAATATTATCAGCTGTACAACCATTTAACCAAACACATACCCAACGATACTACGAGACAACCTCACAACCAGCCAACCAACTACACAACCAACCAGCCACACCACCCAACCAGCCACAAAACCATCAACGATCAACTTGACCACCCAAGTATCCACACAACCATCAACCAGCCCCACAATCAGCCACAACACACAATCAGCCATTCACACAATTATATATCCACACAACCAGACAGATATCCCCACAACCACCCAACCAGCCAGACACACAACCAACCTGCCACACAACCAGCCAAACTGCCACACTACCGGCCAGCAAGCCACAAGTCTGTCTAGCCTCACAACCTGTCAGATAGCAACACAACCATCCAACCAGCGAGACACACCTCCTGTCAGGCACCCACGCAACTAGACAAGCATCCACTCAACTAGCCAAGCAGAAGTATTACCAGCCAGCCAGTCAACCAGCCAGACAGCCACACGACCATCCAGCCATACAGCCAAATAATGAAGCAATATAATTACTCGGCTGCTAGTTAGTGTAACAGACAAGCGAACAGAGAATTTAATTGCGATGGAACAGTAATGATCGATAATTAATTGAAGTGTCTCAATGAGTTTGCAGGTGGTGGTACCATACTCATGTATGGGTATGCGTGTGTGTGTGTTTGAATTGTATGGGTATGTGTGTGTGTGACTGAATAATGTTGGTGTAAGTCAATGGTATATATAAATCACTCTCTCTCTCTCTCTCTCTCTCTCTCTCTCTCTCTCTCTCTCTCTCTCTCTCTCTCTCTCTCTCTCTCTCTTTCTCTCTCTCTCTCTCTCTCTCTCTCTCTCTCTCTCTCTCTCTCTTATATATATATATATATATATATATATGGGGGGATGTAAATGTGTGTTTGTTGGGGTATAGGAATATTTTACATATGAATACATGCGTATATGTACATGTGTACATGTATGTGTGTGTGTAAATGTGCTGGCTTGTATGCGTGTGAGTGTGGTGTCATTTGTTACAAAACAGATATATATTCAATATAAACCTACACTAATACCCAAACACAATAAATATATATATAAAAATGTCAAATATATACACATATAAACGGGTTGGAAATTTAGCCATTATCGATGTGTCTAATTAAGAGATTCACTAGCGTGAAGGACATTAATGAAGTGAATAGAGAAATGAAGGCATGTGTTGGGTATTGGATGGGATGCTGACGGTAATAGTGAGTGTTTCTTGTCAATTGTATCTGACAGAATTTGTTTTATACTTAACGAAGTGTCACATAGTATATGGCACTAGAACAGTCATTGAACAGCCCCTTGTCCAAATTAATGTTTAGACAGACAAATGCACAGAGACGTGCATTTACAAACACACACACAAAAGCTCACATATACATATAAAATCTCCCTATGGTAAAAAGTGTCGATTGTGTTTGAATTTATTGTGTTCTTTCCGTGAAAGAACCCTCTAAATTCTTTCCGTGAAAGAACTCTCTATTTTTTTTTTTTAAACCAACAGTTGCTCGTGAATACCAGTCTCTTCTCTCCAGCCAAAGAAATTGTCTAAAGGAAAGGCAAAGGCCGATACACCTTGGTGCCAGGGACGTTGCAACTCATGTCTTCAGTTGAATGGCATTGAGCTACGTGAAATAACGTATCTTACTCACGGCTACAATGCACCACGCTGTCTGGAATTCAGACTCACAAACTCACGATTTTAAGTCCAACGCACTAAACACTAAGCCACACACTCTCATATTACATATATATAAATTCAAAAGCATATACTTGAAGTAAATTATGAGCTTTTCCAATTATATTTTGACCTCTGTTTATTTCTAACAATTAAAGCCAGTCTTCTTGTCAATGTTACCAGCATTCGGCATATTTGCTTTATAATCAGGAAAGCTGAAATTGAGCATATTTTTCTTCACAAATTTTTCACGATCAGAACTCATACTCATATAAGTCTATCTTTCTCTCTCCCTCTCTCCCCCCTCTCTCTCTCTCTCTCTCTCTCTCTCTCTCTCTCTCTCTCAGTATATATATATATATATATATATATATATATATATATATTTTATTTGAAAATATCGGTTTTTTTACATTGTGTTTTCCCCTCCAAATACTCGCTTATATTTCTTTATATATTCTCTATATATTTTTTTACATATATATTTTTTATCTTTATTATTTCCACTTTTATCCTCCTTTATATTTTACCTTATTCTTACTTTTATACCTTATTATAGTGTAATCTTCCCCTTGCCTTATTATACATTATTAATTATAGATTATTATTATTACTCTTTTTCCATTTCTAATTGCCTCATGTACTTTCTCCTCCGTTATATATATATATATTGTATGCCCTTTCTGTTTGTGTAGCCTCTGCACACCCTCTGCACCATACTATCGACGCCACCCCATCTATGGTTCAGCTAACCACTCGACTCCCGGGAATGAATATGACCGCAGCCAGTAAACAAGGACTCACACCCCACCCTCCCGCACCAAAATTAGACTTATCGTCCCCTACTTTTGCTCTTTACTCTCTTTACTCTTTGTTCTTGAATGTTTGGTTGGTAGAGTCCATAACACCAATCAAACCCCTTTTATAGCTCTGACGAATCCTACGGTTACGTAAGGAAGAAACATTGTAAGCCAATAAAAATCTTTTGATGTTGTAGACGCTCTTGTGTTCTTTATCATATATTATATATATATATATATATATACAAATTTAAATTTAGCGAGAATTGCATTTCGGCGGGTAGAAATTAGCGAAACGCAACTTCCATGTTGTGCAGACAAGCGCTCCATGGATATGAAGAAGATACCAGAGCTATAAACATAAGTTAAATTGGTCATACACGCTGAGACGATGGTTAAGAAGCCATAGCCCAAAAGCCCATAGCGAAAAAAGCGAACAAGCTAAACGGGTCAAACAATATGAGATATGATTGAAATATTTACCCGGACGCTCGGGGAAGATTGAATACCCCAAATTGAGTTTCTGCAACGCCTAAATCAATAATACTGCCTGCTTATAAAAAATAAGCTTTCGGTATAATGATCGAACAAGGCATCGCTTTCTCAACAGGTTTTTGTTCTTCTTGCGCCAGATTCTCGCAGGTTATGAAAGCACATGTGAGATTCTAAGGGGAGAAACCCCTATTTTGGCCAGTGAATTCAGCATGTGTAGTTATTGCAAACATTTGCAAAAACCGCGCAGAGCGAATTAAGCTCTCTACCGAGTTGTTTTTAAAATAAACTTAAGCGATTAATCAGTCAATAGAATTAACTAAAAAGCCAAACAAAAATTAACTGGTTGACGTGGAAGATTAATACAAATATAAATTTAGCAAGAATCGCATTTCAGCGGGTAGAAATTAGCGAAACGCAACTTCCATATTGTGAGGACAAGCGGTCCATGGATATGAATAAGATACCAGAGCTATAAACATAAGTTAAAATGGCCATACACGCTGAGACGATGGTTAAGAAGCCACCATTAGCCACCATAGCCAAAAAAGCGAACAAGCTAAACGGGTCAAACAAAATGAGATATGATTGATATATATATATATATATATATATATATATATATATATATATATATATATATATATATATATATATATATATATATATATATATATATATATATATATATATATATATATATAATATATATATATATATATATATATATATATATATATATATATATATATATATATATATATATATATATATATATATATAGTAAACAAGCAAATTATAAATGTAAACATGTAAGTATGTTTTTGAAACGGTGCGCGAGTTTGGAAATTAGAAATTAGAAATTATAAGTTTTCATCGTATTTTAGACTAAAGAAATTTCTAGCCTGATAGTGGGGTTTATAACCCTCGGAGAAAAGGAAAAAGATGAGTCTTGCCGTATATGGCATGTACGGCAACACTCATCTCTTTCCATTTCTCCGAGGGTTATAAACCCCACTATCAGGCTAGAAATTTCTTTAGTCTAAAATACGGTGAAAGCTTATCATTTCTAATTTCTAATATATATACTAATAATAATAAATTTGAAGACTAAAATCCAAAGAGGGCTCGATAAGGATAAATATTTATCAAATATATAAGAACCGTAGAGCAAATATTTATTAAAATAAGAGATTAAAGTTTAAGAATCGCTACTTTCACCCTTAACGGGATCTTCGAGTTTCAGAAGATCCCGTCAAGGGTGAAAGCAGCGATACTTTGCTTAAACATTAATCTGTTATTTTAATTAATATATATATATATATATATATATATATATATATATATATATATATATATATATATATATATATATATATATATATATATATATATATATATATATATAATATATATATATATATATATATATATATATATATATATATATATATATATATATATATATATATATATATAGTAAACAAGCAAATTATAAATGTAAACATGTAAGTATGTTTTTGAAACGGTGCGCGAGTTTGGAAATTAGAAATTAGAAATTATAAGTTTTCATCGTATTTTAGACTAAAGAAATTTCTAGCCTGATAGTGGGGTTTATAACCCTCGGAGAAAAGGAAAAAGATGAGTCTTGCCGTATATGGCATGTACGGCAACACTCATCTCTTTCCATTTCTCCGAGGGTTATAAACCCCACTATCAGGCTAGAAATTTCTTTAGTCTAAAATACGGTGAAAGCTTATCATTTCTAATTTCTAATATATATACTAATAATAATAAATTTGAAGACTAAAATCCAAAGAGGGCTCGATAAGGATAAATATTTATCAAATATATAAGAACCGTAGAGCAAATATTTATTAAAATAAGAGATTAAAGTTTAAGAATCGCTACTTTCACCCTTAACGGGATCTTCGAGTTTCAGAAGATCCCGTCAAGGGTGAAAGCAGCGATACTTTGCTTAAACATTAATCTGTTATTTTAATTAATATATATATATATATATATATATATATATATATATATATATATATATATATATATATATATATATATATATATATATATATATATATATATATATATATATATATATATATATATAAATATATATATATATATATATATATATATATATATATATATATATATATATATATATATATATATATATATATATATATAGTAAACAAGCAAATTATAAATGTAAACATGTAAGTATGTTTTTGAAACGGTGCGCGAGTTTGGAAATTAGAAATTAGAAATTATAAGTTTTCATCGTATTTTAGACTAAAGAAATTTCTAGCCTGATAGTGGGGTTTATAACCCTCGGAGAAAAGGAAAAAGATGAGTCTTGCCGTATATGGCATGTACGGCAACACTCATCTCTTTCCATTTCTCCGAGGGTTATAAACCCCACTATCAGGCTAGAAATTTCTTTAGTCTAAAATACGGTGAAAGCTTATCATTTCTAATTTCTAATATATATACTAATAATAATAAATTTGAAGACTAAAATCCAAAGAGGGCTCGATAAGGATAAATATTTATCAAATATATAAGAACCGTAGAGCAAATATTTATTAAAATAAGAGATTAAAGTTTAAGAATCGCTACTTTCACCCTTAACGGGATCTTCGAGTTTCAGAAGATCCCGTCAAGGGTGAAAGCAGCGATACTTTGCTTAAACATTAATCTGTTATTTTAATTAATATATATATATATATATATATATATATATATATATATATATATATATATATATATATATATATATATATATACATATATATGTGTGTGTATGTGTGTGTGTGTGTGTGTGTGTGTGTGTGGTTGTGTGTGTGTATATATATATATATCACAAATACCCCGAAATATATTATTCGATATAAGACTCCAGTATGATTTGCCTCCCCAGAAAAATGGCACTATATTCATCATAAGCAGAATGTCATTGTAGTGACACACACATGTGCGACGACGACAAGTCGTAACATGCTAAGAAACAGTCTTTACTGGAAACGCAAGATTTCATAAAATCAGTCATTTCAATACTATAATCAACAAAATACGAAGAAAAGGCAAGTCTTCTGACAACACATTCACATCAGTATTTTCATAAAAAATGGAATAATTGTAAACCTATAAATATTATAGGTTATTGCTAACTGATTACTATCATTTATTTATGAAGCCAATACAAAGAAAAGCTAACTAATTTTATGTTAATCGAATGAATAAATTCTTGCGTTACTTATTATTATACAAATGTGTGCTGAAACTTTCCTGGCTTTGTTTAGAAGAAAATACAGGAGAATCAGTTAATTATGAATATATTCAACATATTCCCCTCTCAAGATTCACGCACCTATTGCAGTGGTCCTTCAGTTTTTCTAAGCCCATTATATAGAACTCATCCTCTGTAGCAGTGATCAAGACAGGACCTTTTCAGCACTCGCTCGTATATGTTTTACTCGAGTAGTAAACGAGCACACAAGAACATTGTAAAAGTATGTTATACGATATTTATTTACTGGAGATAAAACGAATAGATATGAAAGCTATTTAATTATAAAGAATTTAAATGTAATAATAATCCCTAAATTATTACAAAAAAATAAATCTAATGGTATTAGATATTAAACGAGTGTAGAAAAAGTACGGACAATTTTATGTGGACTGTGTAAATTATGTTATTGTCTACAAATTAAAAAACGTTTTAACCAGCTTAGAAATCCCCAAAGCGCCAATGGAACGCAAATCACATTCGGATCCATTTGTTTTTTATATGGGCTACCTGAGGTAATATCGATAAATGTAAAACTATAACTTCTCTTTAAATTATGTAATGACTAAATATAATGTGTGGCGGGTGTAAAGTATTGTTTACTTTCATTTCTTAAAAACATGTAAATGGACGTCGTAAATCCGAATGTATATATATATCATCATCATTATTATTGGCGTCGATAAAATAAAGTACCAGTAATGTACTGGGTGATTGCTGGCCTTGTGCCAAAAGTAGAAACAATTATTATTGGCGGTGAATTGGCAGTATCGGTAGAGGTTTGGACGCCATGCTTCCTAGCATAGTTACGTCCCTTTACCATCTGAGTTCAAATCCCGCCGAGGTTAACTTTGCCCTTCATCCTTACGGGGTCGATAAAATAAAGTACCAGTAATGTACTGGTTAATTGCTGGCCTTGTGCCTAAAGTAGAAACAATTATTATTATTACTATTTCCTGAATCCTGGCAAATCTTTAACAGAATTTATGTTTTGGAAGCAGGTAATAACAAATAACCAATGGTTTTAAAGTACCCTTCAGATTTACGTCCCAAAATTAGGTTCCATTCAAATTTACGTTCTCAAAATTATTGCTGTTCCTAACAAGGCTGTCTGGTTTAGAGTGCATATATTTATCTCTACTCCATTTCCCCAAGGCAATTCTTTAATTTCTTTGACTCCGTTCTAAATTTTATAGTTCCTACAGATAATATTTTTCCTTTTTTTTTCATTTTCCATAAAGTCGCAACTTCTCGTTTTAGAACCCCATACTGTTTATCTTCTCCATCTCTTTTTCATCCATTCTGTTGTCCCCATGAACTGCAATATTTATTACAGTAAAATGTTTGGTGTTTTTCTTGATAATTATTATACCTACCTTCCATGCTTCAAACATATTGTCACATTGTATAATAAAATCCTACAATATCATATTCTCACTGTTATCAAGGATACTTTTGTTGGTATTTTCTTACTATTTATTTGCTCCCTCAAGGCGAAACGTCTCACAATGATTCCAGTGAACTAGTTGTACTATGTTGGTATGACTTCGCTTGTATTCTCTTTAACCACGTTCAGAGTATTCGATTACTATCTGGTTGATAGTCTCTCCGTTAGCCCCAGACATCCTACACAATGTCGAATCACTTTTATTATCAATATGTTTCTTCACATAATTTGTCTTGACGGACTGCTCTTGTGCAGCTCAGTTTAAAGCTTCAGTCCCAACATTTCAATCACTTTCATTCATCCCCTTCCAAGTGTTAGTCATTTCGATACAATCAACCATTTCTCGTCACAATCATTTCTCAACACAATCAACCAAATTGATCCCGCAACCCCCCCCCCCCCCCCAACTTATGAATTTCCTCTTAATTTTTCTTCTTTTCGTATTCACATTTTTTGATGCAGTTTTCATACTTTATTACATGGGATCCTTTTATATTAAACGCAATTAATTCGACAGTATTGGTAACACACCATCCTGACCTATTTTTCGTCACTTTCTATACAGTTTCCGCATCCAATGAAACCACGTGCTTCCTTGGTAGATACAATCTATGAATATCACTTCTCGGGTAAAATGCACCACATATATTCAAAATCTTCATTGTTTTTACGTCTAAAACCCACATTTCTTTTTGTCTCCAGTTCAACACTCTACGGCGATATTACAGTACAGTTGCAACTCTTGTGTTTACAGCCAGAGGATTGGCAGTATCGTTAAAGCAGCGGACAGCATGCTTTACAACATATAGTTACGGCGCTTTACATTATAAGTTTACATCCTACTGAAGTTAGCTTTACTTTTCATCCTTACAGGGTCGATAAAATAAAGTACCAGTAATGCACTGGTAGCGATTCAATCGACTTTCCCCTCCCCAAAATTGTTGGCCTTGTTATTATATCGTGTCATCACTGCATTATCGAACACATCTCACTGCACCTTATGTATGTGGAATGGTGTTTCTGGTATTATATTCCCATTATCTTGAAACTACTCTTCGTAATGTGCGTGTAGTGCTTAGTAGTGCGACATACTTTATGCTGTATATATTCTTACGTCCTGTGTGCGTTTTATCACTCAAAGTGCATTTATCATTTTAAGTATTATTCCTATTTTCGTCATCCACATTCGAATTATTAATATCTACATATCCATATATTTGCATAATTTCCACATTTCCTCGATATATATATTATCATGTACGTGGATAAATACATCAATTAGAATACATTTTTGGGAGGTCTTGAAACTATTAATGATATATAGATAGAGAGAATGGGGAGTGGTGAAATTGCTGGAACTTCATCGCCCTTTACGGGTTGAATGATGTGATTTGAACTAAGGGAACTTTGAGGGCAGGGCTTGAAAAATACCGCAAGGCATTCTATCCGACCCTTTAAAATTATTGTCATTCTTGTCGTCGTTATAGTTCGTCGCCATGGTTTATGTCACTGGCCTATGATCATAAAACACCCAATTGTAATGATTGATCCTGACTTGTTAATGCTATGGCTGGATTAATTTATGAATAAAACCTTTCCGAATTTACAAAAATGAAGTAACATTTTAGTGAGACTTGGCTTCTATTTATAGTGGATCAATCCCTCGACTGGGGATATTAAGACAGCGTAGTTATAGTCCCATCAGTGAAACAAAACGATGATAGAAGCAATGATTCAATTACTAGAGGCGAAATATGCCAAATCAATGACACGCCGCCGATATTTGTCTAATGTTCTCTTAAAGATAGCCATGGCCACCATTTTTGTTAGGAAGCTAAATTGTATGTATAATTGTTTGTGAGTGTATTTCTATTTTTAAGTACATTTCTATTGGGTTACATCTATCTATGTGTATGGCTGCCTGTCTCCCTCTCTTTGCCTGTCTGTTTCTCTCTCTTTCTGAACACCTCTCTCTCTCACTCTCTCTCTCTGCCCTCTCTCTCTCTCTCTCTCTCTCTCTCTCTCTCTCTCTCTCTCTCTCTCTGTATATATATATATATATATATATATATATATATATATATATATATATATATATAAAGTTGTGTAGATAAACATATAGTTATATATATTTGTATGATATTATGCCTATAAATATATCTATATATATAATTATACCTATACAGTATATGTATACTTATGAACGAGCTCCAACTGAACATGGACAGAAAACATGAGTGGGATAACAACAACATCCCAATTAGTTACTAAAGACAAGATAAATACATATAGACACACAAATATCCGAGCTAAGAAAACAAACCAGAAACACACAGATAGAACAAGCAACCATTGAGTGAGAAGTAAATAAAAGTATAACTACACACACACACACACACACACGCACGCACATACACACACACACACACACACACACACACACACACCCACACACACACACACACACACACGCACACATATACACACACACATACACACACACACGGCTATAATACATTCGTAAACCAAGTACACAGAACACAGCTCAGAAAAACAAGATTGTATA
>OZ024742.1:188286505-188309005 GCA_964016885.1 Eledone cirrhosa
GTGCGTTATGGTCCACCTGGTTCCTTACCACATTTCCTTCGTTATATATATATATATATATATATATATATATATATATATATACGAGTGACGGTATTATGACAAGGCCTTTTTTTTAAATCTGCGTTATCTTGTTTATATGTTGAAGGTAACGCGCAAACCCTATTTCTCTTCCAGCTATCGGGGATTTTTTTACTTAAAAATTTCTCGATAGATGGATTAGAAATAGTACTTGCATCTATGTTTATTCAGCTATCATACAACGATTGATCGATGGTGACTTCGATATTATATACTTGCAAGTGTTTATATGCTAAACAGGGGATTTCTTCGAAATATCTTTAAATGCGTGCCATGTTGTGGTCATTATGTTTCAATTGTTACGATATACCATGGAACTATATGTATTTATGGGATAACAGAGGGATGCGATCGTATACTTTCGGCCATTACACAAGATTCATGACCATAGCTAAGCGTTGGCACGAATACCGAATATAACCACGAATTTGACTTTTACCCAAAACTAC
Organism: Eledone cirrhosa; assembly: GCA_964016885.1. Classification (NCBI taxonomy): domain Eukaryota; kingdom Metazoa; phylum Mollusca; class Cephalopoda; order Octopoda; family Eledonidae; genus Eledone; species Eledone cirrhosa. Next base: position 188,287,036 of record OZ024742.1, read on the forward strand.
CTTCTGATTATTGGATGCAATAGGTTCTCCATACCTGGTCCTGATTTCCTTATCCACCAATGCCTCCCACTTTATCCTGGAAGTCACCCGGGTCGACCAGTCCATTTTGTGGGTTTCCTTGGATTTAGTTAGTCTGAAATTGCAGATAACTAGATGGTGGTCAGTTGCCAGCTCAGCTCCTCTCTTAACACGAAACATGTAGCACAGAATGATAGCGATCAGAGACAATAACAAAATCAATTATTTATCTCTGTCCGTGAATTCCCTTATACCATTTATATTTATGGATGTCTCCATAAATACCGAAGAAAATGTTCGTAAGAGGTAGATCATTGCTAGAACAGAAATTTAATAAGGCTTCTTCATTTGTATTTAAATAGGGGTCGCTATTCCTTTCCAGGCAAGGTGGTCAGCCCCAACAGGTGCATTGCAATCTCCCATCAAGATATATGTCTCAGTCTTAACTACATAAACATTGCAGTGACTTCATCAAGGAAGGACTTGTATTCGGACTCCTTGTTTGGTGCATGAATTTGCACCACCCACACTGACCTAACTTTCAGATTAAGCTTCAAGGGGAAAACCCTCGTTCCTAATGGAATTTAGTTGATAATACACTCTGACAGCCGGGAGCTTGTGATTATCCCTATTGCCTCCTGTGCAGTCATACCTGGAGATACACATAATAGTGAACTTTCTATCCTCCATCCAAATTTAAAGTATCAGAGCCATAGGACTTTTTTCAGGAAACCCCGATCATATCTAGCCGGTAGATATAATCTCCTCCACTAGTTCCTTCACCGTACCGCTAATGGTTGTAATGTTCAATGTTCCAAACCTTAACGCCTGTACCCTTCCCGATCCTCTTTGGTGTCTCGAATAATTCCTTATTGTAAAAATACCCCATGCATCGCAGGACAGGTCGCACACCCCTGGTTTTTGCAGCATGAAATGAAAATTGCAATTTATTTTTTGAACAGGCCCCTCTTCATAAGGCATGAACGCGTCCCACTTTTACACTGGGGAGGGTCGATGGGGTATGGTTCTTTATTGCTTTCCTCATCATATTGTAGTTTCAGTAGTCTTATTCGCACCAGTATCAGACACAGTATCGGTAGAGGGTCAGACGCAAATGCTTTGACGCATAGAGTTACGGTCCTTGCCATACTGATTTCAAATCCCGCCGAGCTTAACTTTGCCTTTCATCCTTACGGGATCGATAAAATAAAGTACCAGCAATGCACTGGTTAATTGCTGGCCTTGTTCCAAAAGTAGAAACAATTATTAAATCCGTGAGGACTAGGCGTTTTTAGAGGTGGTCTTTTCTCCCCTTCTCGTAGCTATGTCACGGGATTATGAGACTTTACTTGGGAACTACAGGCTTCACTCATTGCTCCGTCTACGCTATTAGTTTACCGCTGTTGGTCCGAGGTTGCTTATTCGTCCGGCAGTTACTCGCTTATATCACAGCTAGACATCTTATCTGGTGGCCGCATCGCTGTCCGCCACCTGCGACTCGCATAAGCATACACATATATACACACGCGCACGCACACACACACACACACACACACAAACACACACACACAGACACACACACAGACCTATATATTCTTATATATATTTATATATATATACATGGTGGCTGCCAACTCGTTTTCGAGTACGGCCACTACTTTATATCCATGTAGGAGACCCCTACCGATGCGCTGAACGAGAGTGACTTTTTAGTCCAGCCAGCGACTTGAAAACTCTGGTACAAACACTACACTTGTGACAATTATTGACACATAGTGCTGGGCCCATGGTACCATGTGACGACAAGTGCAGAGAGATCTCCAGATATAAAGCAATGCCTGTGCCGTGAAGCTTTTATAATGAGCAAAGGCACTGCACAAAGCCAGTCCCACTCTCTTAACCAAGATGATATTTACCAGAAAGAAGAACAAATCAACATCATTGCATACCATCAGGGTTGCAGGTGTTATATCAGAGTTTTCCTTCTCCTAGAATTCTGCCTTGACAAAGGCTAACGGGTCATCTCTCCCGGATATGTGTGTGTATATATATATATATATATATATATATATACATATATATATATACACATATATATATATATATATATATATATATATATATATATATATATATATATATATATATATATATATATATATATATATATATATATATATATATATATGTACGTGTATGTATGTGTGGTGTGCGTGAGTGTATGTGTTTAGGTAAAATCTTAAAAAATGGAAAAGCACATATGTAATATTAAAAGATACGTTTTTTTTCTTTAGTTCTCCACAAGACACATCTCTATAATTCTAACACCAAATGAATTAAAGTTTTATGAAATATTGTCGTTTTCTATTTGTTATGTCAAGTTATCAAATATTGATTAAGTTATATTCAAAAAATTCTGTTTTCATAATTTGCAAGCTGTTAAACAAATGCGTATTTTTCTTCAAATATAGTAATATGTAATTGGGGTTAAGACATCGGGTTCAGTACGTCGGAATTAAATTTAATTCAAGGATTCTTGGTCTATATATGTATATAAAGAGAGTGAGAGGGGGGAGACAGAATAAGGAAAATGTGAAGTTCGATTTAGTTGTTAAAGAGTCCTTTATTAACAAAACTGTGATATATATCTCCATGACAATCGTGGGTACGTGATGGTTTTATCAGCTAACCCCGTCACGCGATTTCATTAGACAGCATCATTATGTAATAAGGTTAGGTGTTCGAGGCAATCTAAAGACAAGGGAACGAACAGAAATGATGTCCGCTCTCTCGGCTATGAAAACATCATTTTTGTTCATTCCCTTCTCCTTAGATTGGATTGTTTCAGAAACGTAACCTTATTATGTATGTATGCTGTCAGATAAGATTGCGTGAACGGTTGCCTGATAGAACACTTACGTAGCCACTACTGTCATGGTCATATATATCACAGCTTTGTTAATATATATATCACAGCTTTGTTAATAAAGGACTTTTTAACCTCTACAACGAACTTTTCGCATTATTCGGTATTCTACATATAATTCGTCGCTCACTGACAAATCATATTTGGAAGAAAAAACATGATCTTGAATGCTTGAATCTAAGTGTATCATTATCTACTGATGCATATGCAACCTCGCTTAGTCAGCATGTTTACACTGTGACATGCATTTTCTGCTGGAATACGCTTTTCGACTATAATTCAAATGGTATTCTGTATATTTTATCAAGAAATCATCATGGAATCCGGTGGAAATGTATCAGTTTTAATTTACGATAAGTGCAAATGAGCGTGTGTGTTTGTGTCTGCATGTATGTGTGTGTGTGTATGTGTGCGCGTGAATGTCTATGTTTATAGGGACTTGGAAACAATATGTTTGGTACACGAGTACATGGTTAGCCCACTGATAGTGAAACAACCAGGTATTTATAAGGACATCATTCTAGACGTAAAACTATCATGTCAAACATACAACTCAATGTCAGTCAGTAACGTTGACGTGTAACGTCACCGTTGTTCAGCGAGTCCGATTGATTGGTCCAGTGCAAGATCTTTCTTCACTTCAATAAAAGGCTTCAAGTACAAGCAGTTTATGATTTAGACGTGCTTTACGTGTTCTCCGAGAATGGCTGGCAGTAGCCAGAAAAGGCGTTTTTGTTGTTGCATCTTTTTCAGAGGGAATGTAAGTCCTTGTCAGGGCTAATATTTCATATACTTGCTATCCATATCTGAGGATCAAGCGATGGCAGTTCACGAAATCGAGATGCAACCAGCCCGTCAGCATAATTGCATACATGTATGTATGTATCTATGTATGTATGTATATTTGTATGTACGGTTATACCTATATGTATGTGTATGTGTGTATGTATTTACGTACGTATGAATGTATTGTACCTATGTATGTGCATATGAATAGTTGTTTGTGTCTGTTTATTTGATTGTGTGTGGGTATACGTACGCGTAACGTGTGAATATATATTTCACAGCTGATCCAAGGTTTCTTAGGATTGGTATTTCACTCACTCGCCAAGTTGCCTTTTCCCCAGACAGGGTGCATTCTGTTTTCATTCAGAGCTTCAAGAATATAAATATTTTACAACAAAGCCCCACCTCTAACCTAGGCTAACCTACTTTCTTTATGCTTTTCCTTTTTCTGTCAGTCACATATTTGTGCAGGTTGCTTTTCTCCATCTGAACACAGTCCTTTATGATGATAAGATCTCTTTCACCTTCAGAGCTTTTTAAGTAGAGTCTATCCACATCACTCCTCTTGTGGAACATGTTGTAGATAGTCATTAGCTTCCTAGACTTCATAGCCATTTCTTTTTGTTCAGCAACATTGCATTTCAGAATTCCTGCACTGTACCTAATAATAGACACAGCTCGGGAATGTACTGCACTTATGATATTCCTACTATTTAGATGTGATTTTATTACGTTCCTTACTCTCCTTATGTATTCAGATATTATCAATTCCTTCATTTGTTTTTTTTCTTGATGTCATCTGCTTCCAGAACACCTAAATATGTGTATCCTTCTTCAGTGTCAATTTCCTTTCTCATCTCACCTGTTGGTACTTCGATTCCGTTGCTTCTGTTCAATTTATCCCACTTCATCACTAGGACTCCACACTTATTAACACCAAATTCCATACATATATCATTGCTGAAAATACGGGTATTGTCAACAAGTACATCCAACTCCTCCTCACTCTTCCCAAAGAGTTTAAGATCGTTCATGAAGAGAATGTGGTTGATGGTAAGCTCACCTCTTCCAAACGTGTATCGTTCTCTCACTTTTCGCAATATGACGCACAAGGGTATCAGGGCAAGGACAAACAGCAGAGGGGACAAACTATCTCCCTGGAAGATACCTCTCTTGATGTTCACTCCTCCCAAGGATTTTCCACCCGATGTTAACTCTGTTTCCCAGAACTTCATACTTTTGCTCCACAACTGTCTGATGTTATCTGCCGCCTTGAAGATCTCTAGGCTTTTGGTTATCCAACAATGAGGTACCATGTCGAATGCCTTTTTGTAATATATCCATCCCATAGCAAGACCAGTGTGCCTCCTCTTGCAATTTCTCATTATCATCTTATCAATAAGTAACTGGTATTTTGTACCACGGGAGTTCTTTCGACATCCTCTCTGTTTATCCGGTAACAAGTTGTTTATGTGTAGGTGATGGTAAATTCCCTAAGACACAATGGTTGTTAACAGTTTCGACATTACAGAGAGACTTGTGATAGGTCTATAGTTTGTAACATCAGTACCCTTGATTCGGTCTTTCATTACCAGAACTGTGGTACCTTTTGTCAACCACTCCGGTACTTCACCCGACATCAAGGAGTCATAGAACATGGTTATCAGTTTTGGGTGAAGGGATGTTACATTTTTAATCCAATACCCTTGCACACCATCTGGCCCTGGTGATTTCCAGTTGGTTAATTTTTTGGCCTGGCCTTTATGAATTTCAACTGTGATACTCAAATCAGGTCGTTGGTCATTACCTGACTATTATATTCAATATCCTGGTCCCATATTCCTCTCCATAATGTCTTAGTCTGTTCCGCCTCTATTGTTGATTGGCAGTATCGGTAGAGGGTCAGACGCCATGCTTTGACGCATGGAGTTACGGGCCTTGCCATTCTGAGTTCAAATCCCGCCGAGGTTAATTTTGCCTTTCAGACTTACGGGGTCGATAAAATAAAGTATCATTAATGTACTGGGTAATTCCTGGCCTTGTGCCTGAAGTAGAAACAATTATTATTATTAAGGCTGGGGGTTTGGCAGTATCGGTAGAGGGTCTGACGCCATGCTTTGACGCATAGAGTTAAGGCCCTTGCCATTCTGAGTTCAAATCCCGCCAAGGTTAACTTTGCCTTTCATCCTGACAGGGGTCGATAAAATAAAGCACCAATAATACACTGGGTAATTGCTGGCCTTGTGCCAAAAGTAGAAACAATTATTATTATTATTATTATTATTATTATTATTATTATTATTATTATTATTATTATTATTATTATTATCATTGGCGACCTACGTAGTAAATCGTATCATCGTGAGCTCCGCAAAGGTTTGTTATTTCCGTTTGATAAAAATTGTCATTTATGGAAAATTTTATTGTTAACTGTTTATAAGCGCACATACATTGTTTTCCGAAAAGGACACCCAAAAAGATTGGGGCCTTGTGCCCAAAATTTAAACTTTTATTATTATCAAAAAAATTTCTTTGAAAAAATGGCTAATTCACCTCTGCACGAAGCAGCTGAAAGCCTTCCTCACAAATTAACACCTCACACCGACACCACCATTGTAAATGTTACTACGTTTGCCAACACAAAAAAAAATATAAGCACTAGCAATATTTTAAATTTGTCTCAGGCAGACATTCATTTCCCGCCATTACCAATGACTGCAGGTGTTAAAGCCTCCACCACCACCGCGACAACAGAAACAAAAGAAGAAAAAAATAAATTAACTCGTGATGTCGAAATGAAATCAAGCAAAATGGACTCTTCCCCACCAAAGACGACTGACGTCACCACAACCACAACTGAAACTAAAATTAATATTAACGATAGCAACAACAACAACAATGACATTATAAAAACCCCCCTCAGTTTCGCCAGAGTAGCAAAACAGTTCGAAGCATTTACGGTAACTCAGGAGGATTTAGAAAATGCCAAACAAATGGTAAAGAAAGATGGGTACAGGGTCAGCCTCACCCCCACCTAATAAAATGGAGCATCGGCGCCTATGCACCGTGTCGTATAGAACAATAAATGTAAAATCGCGCCGAGTGGAACGGGCATCCGAGTCCCAAATCCAAAAAGCTTTGGGACATGTGTGGGCAAGAAAAACTCACATCAGACGTGGGCAAAAGTATGGAACCGTGGACGTGTTCTTTGAAACACCAGAGGAGGCTAGAGAACACTCCATGGCCCCATTAAGAAGTGACGACTTCACACTCGTCCCAAGCTATTGTGGCCAGAGACTCGTAAAGATCAGGGTGACCCACGTTCCACCGGCCATCGAAATTCCCTGGCTAATAGCGGCTGTCCTCGCCGGCATCGAAGCCAACACGAAAATAATAGCAATAGCAAAAGAAAAGCAGGAGAACTGGTCCGGATCTGGGATGGAGCTCCTGATCCAAGCGGACCAAAAAAGCATTGAGGAGATCCCAGAGGTAATAGACCTCACTCACGGCAGCCACCTCACGGTAATTGTCGAGGGCAGAAGACCTAGGTGTGTCGTTTGTGGTGAAGGAACCCACCTAAGGGCTTTCTGCCCTCAGGCTAAAAGGTTGAGGCCACCTCTCCTACCCACCCCAGTGACACAACCATCAACACCACCAGTAGCAGAGATGGCAGCAACAACTGTAGCAGCAACAACAGAAGCAACTATAACAGCAACAACCCCAGCAACAGTAGCAAAACCAACACCACCACCACCACCAGCAAAACCAACACCACCACGACCCAACGCTTCAGAACTAGCACCAGCGCCTACACCATCCACCACGCCACAACCAAAACTAACGGCTGTGGAGGATTTTCCACTCCCCGGCCTATCACAACTGGAGACAGATCGTGACGACGAGGAGTGGGAAACGATATCCGGAAAAAAAAAAAGAAACCAAAAAAGAAAAAATTCTCTTCCTTCCCCCTCCAAAAACAAAATACAGAGGGAAACAAATACATTAAGAAACAAAAAAGTTAGGACAGATATGCCACCATCCACACCAGCATCACCAACCCCATCAACCCAAACACCAACACCATCACCATCATTAACCCCAACACCACCATCACCTACACCACAAAAGTAACCAAAATGCGAAACAGAAACAAACCCACAACAAACGCAAACAAAACAAAACAACCAAAACGATACACACTACACAGCATTACATTTGAACAACAAGCAATTATTACACTACATCCAACACAACACCAGCATCACAGAAAAAGACTACACAACAACCCCAAAATTCACACCACCTCCACACATACAAATCACTCGCATCACACAGAAAATGTACATGACACTAAAACAAAAATTCCCCAAAGACATCGGAGACTTCCGACAAGCACTCTCCAGGAGGATTTATAAGGACATCCTTCCTGAGAAGGCCACAAGCAATGAAAAGGATGGAAAAACCGTCCTTCCCCTACGAGAAGTAAGGTAAGTGGTCTTTCCCATCTTTTCCACTCCTTTTCAACATGACCTCACTCAGAATAGGCAGCATAAATGCGCGTAGCTTGGGGTCGTCATGGAGGCAGGGCCACCTGCTCAACGACCTAAGGTCACTAAACATAGATGTAGTGGCCATCAGCGAGACCAGAATCTCCGAAGCACAGGCTTTCGCACCGATCCTCGGCGGCTACGATGTGTACGCATCTCCCAGCCGTCCGGGATCGGGGGGAGGAGTTGCTCTGCTTTTTCGGAGAGGTTTGGATCTTGCCATACGGGCCATCTTCCTGGACCCAGAAGGTAAGTTGGTGGTGCTGGACGTGACCAGCGGAGACGGGCAAGCTTTCAGGTTAGTGGCCGTCTATGCCCCGACAGGAGCAGGGCGGCCTGATTTCTTCCGGCGTCTGGAGACCTTTCTTGGAACGTCCCGCTCTTTAGTGTTAGTGGGCGACTGGAACGGGATCTTAGATGCACGCTGTGATTGTGTGGGATTAGTGGATAGGGAAGGAGGGTGCAAGAGTCTCACCAGCCTGCTCAGACGTTTTGAACTGTCTGACAGGTACCGAATGGATTTCCCGAATGTACCAATGTGGACTTGGACAAATCGCATAGGGTCATCCAGATCATATCTAGATAGAGTATTTTGTAGGGAAATAGATAGGTCTAGCATAGGCTGTCCACAATTCAAGATAGTCAGCTACACGGACCACAAATTCGTGATCTGTGTGCTTGAATTAGATAGGCTTCATAGGCGAGGACCCGGCTACTCGAAGCTAAACGCGTCCTTACCAGCGCGCAAGGTCTACAGAGACCGGATTAGCGAACTAGTTAAGCGGGCGTTGACGGGGGCCATCGTCAACAACAAGTGGTGGTTTGCTCTGAAAAGAGCAATTAGAATAGAGTCCATTAGGTTTAGTAAGACTTTAGCAATAGAGAAAAATAGAGCAGAGGGAGAACTAGTTAGAAAATTGGATGAGGCTCTTAGCAAAGGCATCGCGACCGACGTACTTGCGGCGGAATTGGCACTTGACCAATTCTCCAATGCAATGCACGAAGGCTGCGTTGTCAGAGCTAGGGTGCGTGCTCTCAGACACGAGGGGACGAAAGCCGTTCAATGGGCCCGAGTGGCGGAGGCGCGTCGTGGCAACAAAGCCACGATCCGGTCTTTGGTGGATCACGACGGGCGCATGCTACTCGATCCCGGGCAAATGTGTGAAGCTTTTCAGCGACACTTCGCTCAACTGTTCGGGGGAAATGGCGGGCCGGATCGAGGGATGGACTTTAGTGTCTACCTCGACGGACTGCCGCGGCTTTCGGCCACTGAGGCGGAGTGTTGCGAAAAGCCGATAACAACCGCTGAAGTACGGGATGCAATGACTAGTTGCACAAGGGGTAAATCGCCTGGTTTAGATGGTCTGCCCTATGAACTTTACGTACAAATGCCAAACTTGTTCGGAGGCCTCTTGGCGGACGTCTACTGCAACTGGCAATAGAACGGGAGAATTCCCAGCTCTGTGAGCCGAGGAGCGGTGGCGCTGCTGAGAAAGGATCCGAACAAGGGGGATAACATAGATAATTTTAGGCCTATAACTCTGCTATACACAGAGCTCAAGATTTTGGCCAAGGTGCTAGCAAAGAGGTTGGCGCTTGTCGTTGGTGGTCTGGTGGGAGAGGCACAGACATGCACCATTCCCGACAGATCCATTCACGACAACCTCCACCTCATGCGATACATCGTAGAGAGGGTAGCTAGGGAACCTGGCACGGGTGGGTCTTTGATCAATTTAGATCAGTCGAAAGCCTTCGATAGGGTCGACCATCGTTACCTAGCGGCAGTCCTGGGGGCGGCTGGCTTTGGGCCCGTCTTCAGATGCTGGATCGCTGCCATGCACAGCGACATCTGCACTGTAGTGAGAGTGAACGGTCACCTTTCGGAACCGTTCAACATCATGCGCTCGGTCCGCCAAGGATGTCCCCTCTCGTCCTTATTGTACGTATTGACTCTCGAGCCATTACTGCACAAACTGGAGACGTTGAGGGGTGTCCCGCGCGAACTAGGATGCGGAAGATCCGTGTCAGCATATGCCGGCGATGTCACCGTAGTGGTGTCGAACGCCAAACACATCGAGGCGATCGGCACTACACTAAGAGAATACGAAGCGGTGACAGGAGCAATGATCAACCAGGAAAAGTCAGTGGGCCTGCAGCTCGGCACCTGGAGAGGCAGGTCCATGCCGTCCAACAGCGTCGTCGGGCGCTGGACGGACGGACCGGTTAAATTGCTAGGGGTCTGGTTAGGTCCAGACCTCCAGACGGACAAAAACTGGGACGAGGTGACGAGCAGGGTGGCTTCTCTCACCCAGAAATGGGCCGAGAGGAAGCTATCCCTGAAAGGTCGAGCGGAGGTGGCTAACGCGTACATCGCGTCCGTCATCTACTACAGCCTGACCGTCGTACCTTGTCCTAAGCCCCGCCTGACTGCGCTGGAGCGTTTGCTCTTTCGCTTCTTGTGGAAGGGACGCGCTCCGATGGTCAGGCGGTCCATCTGCTGTCAACACCCGCTACGTGGAGAGCTGGGCATGCCGTGGCTGATGATGCGCAGACACGCGCTCAGGCTACGACATCTCCACCTCTTCCTAGCCGGTGATCAGGTGTGGTCGCCGTTTGCTAGACACGTGTTTCCCCAGCTCGTCTCCTTGACGGAGCTGCAGTCCTGGGTCAAGCGAAGACCGAGAGGGAGCGCTTGGAGACTGGAATGTCTTCAGGCGCTCACAGCCCTCGACCAATCGGGCAATGTGATCGGTGGAAACTCCACCTCGGCGTTCTATAGGGGATTAGTGGAGGGGAAGAGCGACGACGTACTTGGAGAAACTCTAGGCGTCGACGAAAATCAACTAGCCAATCTCTTCGGAAGAACTTTCGGGCCGGGGCCTATGGACAACTTCCAGAAATCCCTGGCCTGGCAGTGCTACCGGGGTGCTTTGCCAGTTCGGGATAAACTTTACAGGCATGGAGGTGCCGTCAGCCGGGCATGTCCGAGACGCGCACGGGGCGACGAAACCGTCCTGCACGCACTCGTCCAGTGTCCGAGCATTGCTGACTTGTGGGTTTATGTCGAACACCTGCTGTCACGTGTAGGACGGATCCAGCTATCAGCTGAGTCCATCGTGAGGATTGCCCCGCCCTCTTCCTTTAGCCGGGAAGGGCAGGCAGTTTTTATCTGTCTAGTGGCCATGGCGAAAGAGATAGTATGGTGGACACGTTTGAAAGGGCTGAAGACGAGCACTTACCTCTTCGGTGATGCCCTGATTAACTTTTTCAAATTTCATCTGAAAAGGAAAATCAGGGTAGAGAGGGAAGTGCTCTCTTCCCAGCATTTTGTTGAAAGATGGGTGAGAGAAGCAAGTATGGCCCGAATGAATGGGCCTTCTCTGAGTATGTGTCTGTAAATTAAAGGTGGAAAACCGGGAGAGGGCACTTGCCCTGGTGGTCAGGGCCACTGTGGTCTTTTAATGGGCTTTCTCCACAAATGTCCCTCGGAAGTCTCCCCCCTATTGGGGAATTTTTCTTTGTTATTTTATTTCATCCTCTGTTTTTTTTCACGCAGAAATGCCCATTTGTACCGTCCTATATTGTCCTGTACTGTCCTTAATGTCTACTTTATGTAAACCCTTGTGGATAATAAAGAAAACATTATTATTATTATTATTATTATTATTATTATTATTATTATTATTATTATTATTATTATTGTTCTTTGAGTCTCAGTCATTGATGTTATTTAACTGGAAAGTTTGTTGGAACGAATATCAAGCCACTACCTGCAGTCTCATATATTCAGGACGTATCGGAGGGTTCTTGCTGTTCCCAGCAAGCATGCCTTTTGAAGCGTTCCAAAAAGCGTGAAGGGGCCAATTTTCTTTAACCATCCCTGGAAACTTTTTGAGATAGTACCTAGTACGCCTATGACAATCGGGACCACTTTGACTTCATGGCAGTTCCAAATCCTTTTTACCTCCAACTTCAAGTCCAGGTATCGGTTAATTTTCTCCCTCTCCTTCTCTTGCACTCTCGTGTCGAATGGGCAGGTTACATCTACAATCAGGCACGATCTTTTTTCTTTGTCCAAAACCACCAGGTCAGGTCTATTGTGTTCCAGTTTCTTGTCCGTCTGTATCCTAACATCCCACAGCACCTTCTCCTAATCGTTTTCTATCACCGACTCTGGCTTATGCTCATACCACTTCTCAGAATGTGGTAATTGTTTACTTTGCATAGGTACCAGTGGATCACCATGTCTCTAGCCTTTATAGTGAGTCTGGGCTAGGTGTTTACACTCGGATACAATGTGAGCCACAATCTCCTCACTCTCTCCACAGATCCTGCACAGTGGGCTAGCCTACTCCTTGTAAATATGGTGTTTCAACCTCTTCGTTTTGAGGGCTTGCTCTTCCGCAGCCATTAACATTCCTTCTGTAGCCATTTTAAGGTCTCCTCTTTTCAACCAGTTCTATGTCTGTGGATCTCTGAATTCAGCTTTCTCAAAGAAGGTACTATGAAGGGATTTTTCCTGAAGGCTGCTCTTTCTCCTTGTTGTTATTTCCTCCTTGGACATCCCCTGGTCTATTGTTCTCTCCTTCAGTACAGTTCTGAGCATTGGCTCCTTACTATCAGTCACGTATTTGTGTAGGTTGTTTTTCTCCATCTGAACACAGTCCCCTATGCTGATATGACCTCTTCCACCTTCAGATCTCCTTAAGTAGAGTCTATCGACATCACTCCTCTTGTGGAACATGTTGTAGATAGTCAATAGCTTCCTAGTCTTCCTATCCATTTCTTTTTGTTCAGCAACATTCCATCTCAGAATTCCCGCACTGTACCTAATAAAAGACACAGCTCGGGAATTTACTGCACTTAAGGCATTCCTACTGTTCAGATGTGACTTTAATACGCTCCTTATTCTCCGAATGTATTCAGTTCTTATCAATTCCTTCATTTTGTTGTTATTATTATTATTATTACAGTTGCATTTATCTTGTTTTATGTTCATACGAGTTATCACCAAGTCACAACCAGTGACCTCAAGAAACAACAAGGTCCGCCATGTTCAAGAAAGAACATACGTACACACACATGCATCTTTGGGTGTTTAGACTTGTGATGTACTTATATTGACAGAATCTTCCTTAGTATTTGGGCAGTCCCCATTAGTACTATCTTTTGTATTTCTCCTATACGCAAGTTTCCTGGAATTTGCGATAAGTAATCATTAAAACCTTTAGGTATCATTCCTAGAGCGCCTACAACCCCTGGTATTGTTTTAGTTCTGAATTTCCGCATTTTTCCAATTTCTATCTCCAGGTCCTTATACTTGCTCAACTTTTCAAATGTTTTTATAGATACATTCTTGTCTATCGGATCGGACATATCAATTAGCAGGCATACCCTCTTTTTAAAGTCCTTCAGTATTATATCAGGTCCTTCAGCATCTATTTTTCGGTCTGTTTGGATGGTAAAGTTCCACAAGATAGAGATGTGATCTTTTTCAAGTATGGGAGTTAGTTGATGCTCCCACCAATACTTTTCATGGGGTATGTCAAAATGCTTACACATTATCCAATGTATGTATTGTGCAGCTCTGTCATGCCTGTTTAGGTTTTCGGTTGGAGCTATATGACTGCACATTGAAATTATATGGTCAATGGTCTCTGGTTGTTTTTTTACATACATGGCATAATGGGTTGGATCGATTTTTTATTATGTTGGCTTGGTAATTTTTTGTTGGCAGACACTGATCTTGTGCCGATATAATCAGTCCTACAGTCTCCGATTTCAGTCCAGAGGATGCCAACCACTGATGGGTTAAAGTTTTGTCAACATCAGGATTGTTAGGTCTTTCTGGGTATTTTCCATACAGAGGCTTTTCTTGCCATTTCTTAGTCAGTTTATGTAGCAGGACTTTCTTTGCAGTTACTTTTACCTGCCTTGCTTTTTCTGTGTTTATCATTTCAGCAGTAAATGGAACTTCTGAAATTTGTAGTCCATTACTGTATCTTTGTGCATCTTTTGTAATGGAGTATGATCTTTTAATGCTTTGGTGTTTCAAAACGAGTTTGATCATCCAGTCATGATTCCCTTAGATATGTAGATAATCCAATTGTTGCAGTTATCAACGCAATGTCTAACTGGATTAACCCACGTACTCCTTCTTTCCTAGGGAGATATATTCTATCTGTATCTGCCTTAGGGTGATACATTCTGTGCATGTGATTAAGAATTTTCTAATTTTTGTATCGAGCCTACGGATCTATGTACTTGACCAGTTGATGACATTGTAACTGTAGGTTACTACTGGTATGGCAAGCGTGTTTATGGCATCAATCCTATTCCTTGCATTCAATTCCGTTCTTAAGATTGCTCTTACTCTGCGGTAACATTCCTTCCTTATCCTTTCCCTCATTGTCGAGTGCTTGATTCCGTCTCCTTCACAAATACCTAGATATTTGTAAGATCCTCTTGTTCAAGTTCTCTTATCACATTACCTTGATCAAGATTAATGTCTGAACTTTTCAGCAGTTTTCCTCTGGTGAACATTGCTTTGACGCATTTATCTAGTCCGAACTCCATTTTAATGTCATCACTGAACTGCTCCACAGTGGATAATAGCCCTTGCAATTGTTCATCATTTTTTGCAAATAGTTTCAGTTCATCCATGTAGAACAGGTGACTAATGGTTTTGTCATAGACTTTATATCCATGTTTTGTTTCATTCAGCATTTTACTTAATGGTATAAAAACTAAGCAGAATAAAAGCGGTGATAAAGAGTCACCCTGAAAAATTCCACAATTAATATTAACTTCCCCAGCTTCCAGTGATTTCTTTCACTGTTCAAAAGGAATGTCTTTTTCCATGTCTTCATACTGAATGACAGGAACCTTCTGACAACGGGAGATATTTTGAAAATCTCTAAACATTTTTCAATACAACTGTGTGGTAAACTATCGAATGCTTTTTTATAATCTATCCAAGCAACTGATAGATTTTTGTGTCTATTATGACAATCTTCCAGTATCATTTGGTTAACCAAAAGCTGATCTTTACAGCTATGAGCCTCGTTTACACCCTTTCTGCTCATTGGGAAATAGATCATTTGTTATCAGGTGGTCATATGTATATTCAGTTAGGACTGATGTTAAAATGTTATACATTGTGGTCAAGCAAGATATCGGTCTGTAATTTTGGGGATTGTTTGTCTCATCATTCTTGGGAACGAGGAATGTAATGCCGTTAACTAGCCATGATGGTATCTTTTCTAGCTTCTTAACTATTTCATTGTAAAGTTGGGCTAACAGCTCATTAGACTCTGTGAAGGCATTTATCCAAAAATTTGGTATTTTGACTTTTCCTGGGGATTTCCATTTGCTGGTTTTTCTAAGAGCCAAACGCAACTGTTCAACTGTTATATTTTCCCAGGTTTGTTCCTCAAGGAGAGCTGTATCTTTCATTTGTCTGTCTATCCATGGGGCATGTATATTATGAACTTTTTCTTCGGCCCAGATCTTTTCCCAGAATTCTTGTACCCCCTCCTTAGGTGGTATTGATTTAGCAGTTATTGTTGACTTGGCAATTTTCTGTAGAAGTTTCTTTGATTGTTTTTGAACATATTATTGTCCTTATAGAATCTAGATCGTTTTTCAAAGCGCCTTATTCGAGTAGCTTTGGCCGACACTTTTTGCTTGATTATTTCTATCAGCATGTCTATGTCACTTGTTGATTTTCTGTATTTTCTTTTTTATTATTATTCCAGTTTCTTGTCCGGCTGTATCCTAAAAATCCCATTATTATTATTATTATTATTGTTCTTTGAGTCTTAGTCATTTATGTTATTTAACTGGAAAGTTTGTTGAATTGAATATCAAGCCGCTACCTGCAGCCTCATATATTCAGGACGTATCGGAGGGTTCTTGCTGTTTCCAGCAAGCATGCCATTTGAAGTGTTCCAAAAAGCGGAGCTGGACTAATTTTATTTAACCATACTTGGAAACTCTTTGAGATAGTACCTAGTGCACCTATGACAATCGGGACGACTCTGACGTCATGGCAGTTCCAAATCCTTTTTACCTCCAACTTTAAGTCCTGGTATCGGTTAATTTTCTCCCTCCACTTTTCTTGCATTCTCGTGTCAAATGGGCAGGCTACATCTACAATATGGCATGATCTTTTTTCCTTGTCCAAAACCTCCAGGTCAGGCCTATTGTGTTCCAGTTTCTAGTCCGTCTGTATCCTAAAATCACATAGGAGCTTCACCTGATCGTTTTCTATCACGGACTCTGGCTTATGCTCATACCACTTCTCAGAATGTGGTAAATTGTTATAGTGGGTCTGGGCTAGGTGTTTACACTCGGATACAATGGGACCCACAGTCTCCGCGCGCTCTCCACAGATCCTACTCAGTGGGCTAGCCTCCTCCTTGAAAATATGGTGTTTCACCCACTTCGTTCTGAAGGCCTGCTCTTGCGCAGCTATTAGGCTTCCTTCTGGTACCTTTTTAAGGTCTCCTCTTTTTAACCAGTTCCATGTCTGTGGATCTCTAAATTCAGTTTTCTCAAAGAAGGTACAGTGAAGGGATTTTTCATGAAGGTTGCTCTTCCTTCTTTTTGTTATTTCCTCCTTGGACATCCCCTGGTCTATTGTCCTCTCCTTCAGTACAATTTTGAGCTTTGGCTCCATACTATCAGTCACATATTTGTACAGGTTGTTTTTCTCCATCTGAACACAGTCCTCTATGCTGATAAGACCTCTTCCACCTTCATATCTCCTTAAGCAGAGTCTATCGACATAACTCCTCTTGTGGAACATGTTGTAAATAGTCAATAGCTTCCTAGTCTTCCTATCCATTACTTTTTGTTCAGCAACATTCCATCTCAGAATTCCCCCACTGTACCTAATAGTAGACACAACTCGGGAATTCACTGCACTTATGATATTCCTACTATTTAGATGTGATTTTATTACGTTCCTTACTCTCCTTATGTATTCAGATATTATCAATTCCTTCCTTCGTTTTTTTTCTTGATGTCATCTGCATCCAGAACACGTAAATATTTGTATCTTTCTTCAGTGTCAATTTCCTTTATCATCTCACCTGTTGGTACCTGGATTCCGTTGCTTCTGCTCAATTTACCCCTCTTCATCACTAGGACTCCACACTTATTAATACCAAATGACATACATGTATCATTGCTGAAAATACGGACAGTGTCAACAAGCAGATCCAACTCCTTCTCACTCTTTGCACAGAGTTTAAGATCGTACATGAAGAGGAGGTGAGTCATGGTAAGCTCTCTTTTTCCAAAGTTGTATCCTATTCTCACTTTTCGCAGTACAATGATCAGGGGTGTCAGGGCAAGGACACACAACAGAGGGGACAAACTATCTCCCTGGAAGATACCTCTCTTGATCTTCACGCCTCCAAAGGATTTTCCACCCGATATTAACTCTGTTTCCCAAGACTTCATACTTTTGCCCCACAACTGTCTAATGTTATCTACCACCTTGAAGATCTCTAGGCTTTTGGTTATCCAAGAATGAGGTACCATGTCGGATGCCTTTTTGTAATCTATCCATCCCATGGCAAGACCAGTGTGTCTCCTCTTGCAATTCCTCATTACCATCTAATCAATAAGTAACTGGTATTTTGTACCACGGGACATCTTTCGGCATCCTTTCTGTTCGTCCGGTAACAAGTTGTTTATGTTGAGGTTATAATAATAATAATAAGCAACAAGTCTAAAGATTATAGAACAGAACACAAGAAAATGGTTACGAACAACAGCCAAATAATTTCACCACCATCACCACTACTATTATTATTATTATTATTATTATTATTATTATTATTATTATTATTATATACATATATATGTGCGTATATATATATATATATATATACGTGTGCGTGCGTGTGTGTGTGTGTGTGTGTGTGTGTGTGTGTGTGTGTGTGTGTGTGTGTGTGTGTGTGTGTGTGTGTGTGTGTGTGTGTGTGTGTGTGTGTGTGTGTGTGTGTGTGTGTGAGCATGGGTGTGTAACACACACACACTGTCTCACATGTTAAACCAGGCGATGAATTATGTCTTACACTGGTGAATGCTAATGGAATTAAATATTGTACTGATACATCAGTGTATAAGAACAAAGGTTATAATACTCCCAACTGTTTTCGAACAACCGATATGAAATCTTTTCTATAACGAGATTGAATTATTATTATTGTTATTGTTGTTATTATTCTCATTTTCTCATTATTATTATTATTATTATTATTATTATTATTATTAGAGCGTCGGATAATCGGATAACACGCTTTGCGTCATATACTTACGGCTCTTTACGTTCGATGTTCAAATACCGCCATGTTTTGATTTGACTTTCATCCCTATGGAGGCCGATGAAATGAAGTCCCAGTAACACACTGGGGTCGATTTAATTGACTTTCCCCGCCCCAAAATGTGTTGGCCTTGTTGTTAAATGAGAAACCGTTATTACTTCTATTATGAAGGTGGTGGATTGCCAGTGCCGGTAGAGTATAAGACAACATGCTTGTTGGATATAGTTATGTCACTTTATGTGCTGAGTTCAAATCCCGCCGAGGTTAACATTGCCTTTTATCCTTACGGAGTCGATAAATAAGGCACCAGTAATGTACTGGAGTCGATTTAATTGACTTTTCCCTCCCCTTTAAATTGCTGTCCTTGTGCCTATATAAGAAACAATTATTATCACAATCGATGAATTGGCAG
Source organism: Eledone cirrhosa (assembly GCA_964016885.1). NCBI lineage: Eukaryota > Metazoa > Mollusca > Cephalopoda > Octopoda > Eledonidae > Eledone > Eledone cirrhosa. Next base: position 188,306,062 of record OZ024742.1, read on the forward strand.
TATCGGTAGAGCGTCGGACTACATGCTACACGGCATAAAGTTACGCCCCCTTTCTGTTCTGAGTTCAAATCCTACCGATGTTAGCTTTGCCTTTCATCATTACGGGGTCGATTAAATAATGTACCAGTAACGCACTGGTGTGTAGTATAATTGTCTTTCCCCTCTCCTCAAATTGCTGGCCTTGTGTCTATCGTAGAAATCATTATTACGACAGGCAATTTTCACCGTCGAGTTTAGCATTGCCTTTCAGCCTTACGGGCTCGATATAAACGACATTTCCTTTCCCTTCAAATTGCTGGACTTGTTCTGAAAGCAGAGACAATCATTACACTATCCAAAATTCTATTGAATAACACCGAGGGAAATAGAATCTGCTAAGTGTTTTATATTCATATAAATATAATAGAGCTTAAGGTTAGAGTTGATGGCTCAGTGACTCAGATAATTTACTATAATACAGATATAGTATTTTTGTCAGTTAGGTGAGCAAAGGTTAGTGCGATTGAGGAGATTATCATCTTTGATCAGTCAAACCAGCTTAATGAAGGGTTAAGACTGCTACGTATCTAACTATACTACTTTAAAATGGAGGTGAAAATGTACGTATATCGATCAACTGAATCAATCAATAGGTAGATTACAGAAACATTGATCTTTAGCACCATTTATGATTATTTGTTCCACCAAAAATATAAACGCTATAGAAATAAACATATACAAACGTATACATATACTCACACAAATATACATAAACACACATATACATTCATACACAAATATACATACACACATATATACATATATTCACATAAATATATATACAGACGCATATACGTATACCAGCGCAAATATACATACAATCACACATATATGTACACACACACACGCATATAGATATACTCACACAAATATACATACATTCACACAATATATATACATACTCACACACATATACATACACTGGCATATAGATATATTCCCACAGATATACATACACACGCATACACATATACTCACACAAATATATATGCTCATAAATATATATACACACAAACTCGTATGCACGCACATTCACATAAAATTAAAGCATTTGTATCAGAATAATATTGCATATTTTTTACATTATAAAGATATACGTTCACGTAGTATAATCATTTTAAATGATATCGAATGAAACCACGTCCGGTTCGATCAACCGAACAGTTTGTCTGTAAAACTAAGGTGCGTGTGGTAGAGCATTTCACAATTGCGCAAACATTTTTATTCATGTGGTGTAATATGATGCACGAAAGATTTTCAACTTTTAGAGGTAAGTTTATTATGGGCATGTAAAGTTTTGATCTTTAAGGGAAATGTTCAAGTCTTTTTTTTCTTTGTAAAAAGTTTTAAGTTAAAATAAACTAAATATATTATGAGAAAATATAGGCAGCGAATTGGCAGAGTCATCAGAACGTCGGATAGAGTGACTTATGTTATTTGTTCTGGCTCACTGAATTTAAATTCCGCTGAGGTCCACTTTGCCTTTCATCGTTTCGAGGTCGATAAAAAAAAGTTCCAGCCTAGTACTAGGGACGATTCTACGTCTATATCTCTTTCTTATTTCGTCTCTTTCACTTTCTATCTTTCTCTGAAAGAAATCTGCTGTACTCAGTTCTGGAGAGGGATGGGCTCCACCAGGCTTAAATTACCCAATAAACCCCGTGTGACAATACGGTGCCTCTACGACTCTATTAGGATTTCCGGGACCATACCATAGCATGATCAGAAAATACATTTGAAAGCGAACGTGAGAATATATGTTGGCAACACTTTGTAAATGTTATCAGTTGCTGACTGGTACATTAAGTAAAGGTTGCTTACGTGTATGCTATTCTCCTGTTTCTGTCTAGACAGAATATTTGTACTTTGATTGTGATTTACTGTCTAATGATTGAAGAATCAGAATAGCCAAGAAATTATGCTGTTGATATTTTCTACTATTGTTATTGATACCATTATTAACCCTATTGTCTCTGTTGTCCTTAGCAGAACATCTTGTCATTGATTCGGACCATTTTAGATTTCGTTCTTCAATTTTTTTTTCTAATGTACATACTTTTTAAATTGTCGTAGTCAATTGTTAATTGACAATTAACGTTTCACTTGCTATCCTCTTGATCTGGGTCAATAATATTAATTGAATCCATTGAAATTCTTGCCGATGGACACTTGGTTCCCACCCAATCAATGTATTTCTCTGCCAAATCACTGACCTCACACTTGTTACTACTCCAAATAACAATAGACCAGAATGGTATTTTACTTCAGAATTATATATTCTACCGATTTGAATATTTACATAGAATCTCCCCCCACCTCTCTCTCTCTCTCTCTCTCTCTCTCTCTCTCTCTCTCTCTCTCTCTCTCTCTCTCTCTCTCTCTCTCTCTCTCTCTCCTTCATTCCTTCTCACGCTATACAGCGGAAATATAAATTCTACATATTGCAATATCTGCATAGAATCTCCCTCTCCTCTCTCCCCTATACCTCTCTCTCTCTCTCTCTATATATATATATATATATATATATATATAGAGAGAGAGAGAGAGAGAGAGAGAGGGAGAGATAGAGAGAGGTGGAGGGGGAGAGAGGTGGAGGGGAGAGAGGAGAGGGAGATTCTATGCACATATTGCAATATGTAGAATTTATATTTCCGCTGTATAGCGTGAGAAGGAGTGAAGGAGAGAGAGAGAGAGAGAGAGAGAGAGAGAGAGAGAGAGAGAGAGAGAGAGAGAGAGAGAGAGAGAGAGAGAGAAGTGGGGGAGAGTCTATGTAAATATTCAAATCGGTAGAATATATAATTCTGAAGTAAAATATATATGTATATATATATATATAGGAACGAGTAGGACCCCGACGGCTGAGCTCAAGCCGTTTCGACGGCTAATTCTGGACTGAGCCGTCGGG
>OZ024742.1:188314005-188331505 GCA_964016885.1 Eledone cirrhosa
AAACCATTGAAACTACGAGTGATGCATGCATTGAAGTGGTACGCTTCATCGGTTGCATCCAGTTCTATGTACATGCAAGAATAGTTAGATGGAAATTTCACAATTCAACCACAAACACGTATTGTTTATAATTTGTTTTAAACTAAAGCAATATTATTGGTAGAACAGATGTAAAAAGATTAAAATAATAAATAGAAGCGAGTAAAAAATTGGGTGAGGGAGAAATAAATATAGGAAAAACAAATTTTAAGAGTGAAGGGAAGGGAAGAGTCGACATAATCCACATTCTGTTATCGTTCGAGATAGGATGCCAACAAAATTGTGCTACTCGCTCCTTGTTACAAATTCCATATATATAAGATATATTTTCATCTGTCTCTAAATATCTGTAGCAGTCTTCTTCAGATACTGGCGAAAGAGTCAGGCTAATCATAGTGATGTTTCTCGGGAGGTTTGTAGTTTGTCTTCGATTTACAATCATATTGAACATTTATCCTGGCCAAACAACATGCCTATATCTTTTGAGAATGTCGTAATTAGCTCAAGTGTTTTAGTCATGGTGTGTGTATCTTTTGAGAATGTCGTAACTAGCTCAAGTGTTTTAGTCATGTCATTTATGTTCTTCATATACAGTTACAGGTATTTATCGTTTTTTTCTTTTACAATTCACAGAGAAATTCGTATTTTCTAGCTTGTTTACATAAATGTAAGATATGTCTAAATATTTATACACGTTTGTGCAGTCTCAGTTTCACTGTGTATTTATACAAATATTACGTTGTCATACACTTCGGCTACTATCTCACTTGTTATTATTTATATTAATTAATTAATTGCCAAAACGAGCGCTAATTATATACAAATTAGAACGTCCATTTCAGAATAACACTCAGAGCAAATGGGTATATAGAGTCCCCACACACATGTTTCTTGTCTTTGATTGGATGAGATACACATCTTCTGATGAGGGTGCATTAAATCAGAAAATCGATTGAAAATATTTGTCATTTTTTAATATACAGGGAAATTCGTATTTTCCAGCATGTGTATATGCCAACATATTAGATATGTGTAGATATTTATACACACTGGTGTAATCTCGGCTTCACACTCTGTATTTATACAGAGATATACATGTATATATAAATATATAGCTGTGCATGTATATATGTATATATATATATGTGTGTGATTGTGTATATATATATATATATATATATTTATATATATAGTATATATATGTGTGTATGTATGTATATGTGTGTGTATATGTATTTAGTTGAGTGTCTTGGTGTGTGTATGTTTATTGTGTGCGGTTACAGATGTACTGGTTTATTATGCATGTAAGTTACTCTTCATGTCTTTCTCATTATGTACTCTCACACGTATCCATATTCAGTGATAGAGCGAAAGAGAGAGAACGCATGGATATCCCTTTGTTTGTAGTAACACTTGCAAACATCAAAACTGGCAGTAAAATCATAGAACCCTTACAATTTTATGGATTGATCATTCAGTGTTTGCTTCTAATAATATAGAATCGGTTTTGGCTTCCTGACAAAATATTTGGAAAATCTTTATAATGAAGTCTTGCAGCTGCTTCTAATTGAATTTTGTTATTGATCTCCATTGAACCACACAATGACCTCTCAGTTATCTCCCTTAAACATTGTTATAAGTATCAGTAGATTCTTTTAGAAAATTCAGCTGTTAAGTATTGTTCGTAGGGAAGGAATATAACTTCACGTATTTTCACAATGATTGTTCCAGTTTTGCGATCAAAGAAACAACCTGCTCATGAAATCTTCGTGTAAGTGGCCGAGCATTCCACAGACATGTTTAACTTGTTTAAAGGTTAATTCTCAGGGAGATTCAGCGTGATGCAGTGTGTGTAAGAAGGCTAGTCATCTAGACTAGCATTCTTACACACACTGTATCACGCTAAAGTTACACATACAGTGTACCAGACGGGTTTTCGAATAGTTTCCATTTACAGATTTTCAGTCACAAGGCATTAGTCACTCCGAGGCTAGGGGAAATGAAACTTTTCTAGGACACCACACGGGACATAATGAAGCGAAAGTAACCCGTATTTACGTTAGAATTGCTATAGAGTATGTAGAATATTAAAAGAGCGGGATTAATTTTCTCGGAGACATTCATTTTAATGAGCAGTTATTGTATGTAACTCGGCCTTTTAACTTTTCTTTACTTTTATCCAGATAGATTTACTATCGGAAATAAAGGAAAAATACCATGCTTGTGATTTTGTGTGTGTGCGGTAGAGCACCTATAGCGGCATCATTAGTTTATATATATATATATATATATATATATATATATATATATATATATATATATATATATATATATATATATATATATATATGTGTGTGTATATATGCGAGAAAGACCACAGACCCTCCATCTCAATTCTACTTTTGAAAAGCATAAAAACTGCGAAACACCGGTAAAGGAACCAAATAAATATTCTTAAAAAGACTCCAATTGCATTTTCGATTTCATCTTTTTTCTTTATATATATATATAAATTAAAATAAAATAAATAAGTCAAATGTTTAAAATTTAGCTTCGTTTATTACTGCTATATATATTTCGGTGACAGCCATCTTTGGCTGTGACCTCTTCAGGCAGTCCGAATTAGTGTGGTATAGACAAGTACATATGTTGTTGAGGTGCATAACTTTGTCAATACTCTGATATGCCCAGTTCCTGGTTGGGTTGTTATTTCACTGAGGAACTGGAATCATATGATTCCAGTTCCCCACTGAAATAACAACCCAACCAGGAACTGGGCATATCAGAGTATTGACAAAGTTATGCACCTCAACAACATATGTACTTGTCTATACCACACTAATTCGGACTGCCTGAAGAGGTCACAGCCAAAGATGGCTGTCACCGAAATATATATAGCAGTAATAAACGAAGCTAAATTATAAACCTTTGACTTATTTATTTTATTTTATTTTACATTACTCCGGAGTAACCAAACCAACCTGCGCACTTCGTCGAGTGCTCCAATCTGCATACTGAGGTGTTGGTATACAACCAACGTATACTCAAAGTCTCTCTATATATATATTGAGTTATATTTATATATATATATATATATATATATGTGTGCGTGTATATAGATACACATACACATACATGCATACATATATATATATCAAAATGAAAATGAGGGAATGAATTATGTGAGAAAACATCGTTATTTATTCTCCCACATATCAAGAATTTGAAGACAATTCATTTTCACCTGAAGAGATCAGTGATAATCGATCATGGCTTCACGATCGATCTATCTCTTATTGAAACAAGTGTCGTGATTAAATGATTGGAATTTTACCTTGCCTCCGGATTTTCATTTTGATACTTATACTCTGTTTTACATCATCTAGCTGTTCCCTTGAATGGAATTGGAGATATACAAAAGCGTGGAGAACTTAATATTGCTAACATAAATTTATTGGACCATTTTACACAACCAATAATAATGCACCTTACTATATAACAACTATAATATATATATATATATATATATATATATATATATATATATATATATATATATATATATATATATATACACACACATACATACATATATATATATATATTCATACTTACATTTTTATAAAAATAATACAGAATAATAAATGATTAAAGAAAAAACAAAGTTCAATTTCGTGATTATTTTAAATTCCCAATACCTCTGTACATAGAAGTATTGAATATTGAGTGAAACGAAAATTAAATATCAATATACGTTTATTCGTATTGATTTCTAAAATTGGTAAAATTTGATTGTGTTGGGAAACAGTGAAATTATCTCGCGTGACGTCAACAAACTATCGACGTCACTGAAGTAAAATGTAAAATATTTCCAGATGGAAATTTTCAACAGACAGAAGTGTTGCTGTGTGTTTGTGTATCTGTATGTATGTGTGTGTGTACGCACACAGACACACACACATACACACACGCGCATACGTATGCTTGAGTGTGTGTATATTGTACAGATTAAAGTTTATTTATATATATCTCTAGGTCATTACATACCAAAGTACTCGATACTTGTGGTAGTAGAACATGGTTATATTATAAAGAATCAGGAACCCGACGGCTGAGCTCTTGCCCTTCCAACAATATATATATATAGGGTCTGTAACGTGCAGTTACTTTATTATATATATATATATATATATATATATATATATATACATGATGACACTTTCATAAACTGTCAAAACACCAGATTTACTATTTAGCCTTAATAAAATGAATATTGAAACTGTAATTCGGTATTGAATACACCTTTATCTCAACCGTCAACACGGATATATATATATACACACACACACACACACACACATATATATATATATATATATATATATATATATATATATATATATATATATATATATATATATCTGTGTGTGGTTGACGGTTGAGAGAAAGGTATTTACGTATATTTACGCATTTAAATATTTATGTATCTATTTATTTATTTTCTTCTTGCATTTCCTCATACTCACCCTCTCCTTATACCCATATCTAGATCCACATCCTCTTCTTTATTAAATTTAAGTTTACGTTATTATTTATGATGTATAATTGTTGAGATTTGTTGTAATAAATCACTGCCAATCCTGGAATTGAACCATCAAGACCGTTGAGGTATGTCATACATCAATTCATGTATTTTATCTGACGAGGACGTACTGAAAAAACAGCACCATACCTTCGAAATATATATAATAAAACATATTTTGATTATGTGAATGTCTTCATTTATTAATATTCTAATTAATATATATATATATATATATATATATATATATATATACTATAAAGTATGTCCATAGAATCCTTTGATAATATATATACACCATTTCCTCTCCCAATTAGCATAATCAACCACATAAAAAATCAATTAGACCAGGCTATAAGATTAAAAGGCACCTATGAAGAAATATAAGATAAATAAGCGACAGCAATCTCCTCGAGGCCGACGGCCATAGAATATTTACCCAACATTTCAACAGCACGTAGAAATCGACTAAATATACCGTCAACCATACACAATTAGGTATAAAATTAAAGTTAGAAGAAATGCGTACACACTTACCGAGATTATGTCTCTACCCTCGTGTTTCATTCGCATTTTGAGATATCCTATTAAGGATAAAATCTGGACCTTCGAACTCGTCAGGAAACAAATTATAGGACAAGTAATTTTCTAAAATGATCCCCGCCAGAAACAAATTCAAAATGGCTAAAAATCGTGACGTGGCAGTGGTTAAGTCAGAAAGAATGTGATTGGTTGCTTACAGCAAGTGGGCTGATTGCTAGAAAGCGCAGCCCAATATTGCCCAAATTGCATCTCAACCTAATGGGAGATTGTGAAATATAAAGATTTACATATACACAAACTAAACAAAGTCACAGATATATATGTTTTGGCAACCATTCACGATGTGGCTCAATGATAAATTAATAAATTAAATAATCAGAGCAATATACTATAAAGTATGTCCATAGAATCATTTGATAATATATATATACACCATGTTTAATCGAAAAACATGGTCTAATTGATTTTTTTATGTGGTTGATTATGCTAATTGGGAGAGGAAATAGTGTATATATATTATCAAATGTCCATAGAATCATTTGATAATATATATATACACCATATTTAATCTTATAGCCTGGTCTAATTGATTTTTTATGTGGTTGATTATGCTAATTGGGAGAGGAAATAGTGTATATATATTATCAAATTATTCTATGGACATACTTTATAGTATATATATATATATATATATATATATATATATATATATATATATATATATATATATATACGCGCATATATACGCATATATACTCAAGTGAAATATGAATTTGTTTTCTGCCAGACATCTCTTTATCTTAGATAGGAAAATTATACACAAAATCTAGTCATTAGTCACTCTATTCATAAATGATGTTAAATTATAACATTTCGTGTAGTTATATTTTGAATTCATAATTCAACTATTTTCCTGTTGTTCAATCTTTCCAATCCGCGGCACCTCCTCTTAACACATTTACAACTAAACTGCCTTAAGCTGACGCCGATTCGGTGGTTTTAGACTTTTTATTGAATTTTATTTTCTTTATTTATTATATTCATCATGTTTTCTCTCATTCTTCTTTTCCTGTTTATTATTTTCTTCATTTTCTGATACATAATTTCCTCCCTCTGTTCTGTTCAACTTTAAATTATTGATCATTCAACAGATGACAGAATTTAACTTCCGTACGCCGTCGATGTTATGCTCATATTTATATTAATAATGTTGTGAATCATTGGCTAACTTCTTTATGGTGGATATTTGAAATGTAACGAGTTTCATTTACCTCCAAATCTCTCTCTATATATATACATAAATATGTGTCTGTGTGTGCACGTGTGTGTCTGTGTGTGTGGGTGTGTTTGTATGATATTCGTCTAGTATCTGTACGTGCGTGTTAGTGACATGCGTGTTGATTTTATATTCAATTAAACAGGGCGCTTTCAAGTATTTTGTGTTTATGATTCCGGGTTATCATTATTACCAGATTAATACCAGATATACTAAATGTTGTTAACAGGTGAATGCATTGATGTTTGCCGCCCAGGATTATTTCAGATCTCCTATAATTATTTCAGATCTCCTATTATTTCATATCTCCAAATAAAATCTTAAACATCAAGGGTGAGGTTTAAGATTTTATTTGGTCCAGAGGACATTCACCATTCCTAATTTTATTTGGGAGCGTGTGTTTAAGATTTCAAACGCAGTAAGATTTCAAATCCACGTCCTTGAACGTGAGTTTCGATATCGTCTCATCTGAACTAGTTTGAAATGTTTTATACCTGTGATTGAATAAACTCACATGCTAATATAATCTCTACTGAAAAGTTGTTCTCCTATCAACAATATTTACTAAATCTCTATCGTGTCTCTTCATTGTGCACTCTTATACAAGGCTGGACCCATGACATGTGTTGCCTAATGGGATTCAAGGTGGAGTTCTGCAGTGACATTGTCAGGGGCCATTATTTCTTCCTTACCATTTTGTCCGTTGTTGGTTCGCAGGACATTCCTTTGATGTTCGGTGTAAAATGTGATGTTCGTTGTGTGGCGACTATTGTAAGATGTGATGTGTTCTATCCAATATACTTTGATATTCCTGTTGTTGCAGTTATAAGCGAGTTTCGGTGACGTACAGAAATAAAATTCAACTGCGTTAATAAGTCGTTATACGGTGGGGGGAAAAGTATTTGTCTGGGGTTAGAAAACTATTCCAGACATGTTTGCCGGATTGTTACTCCCTCACTACCCGATTACACACACACACACACACACACACACACACCTCTCTCTCTCTCTCTATATATATATATATATACACGAAAATGCGTGAGATCATTGGTACAGTTAGGTATAATTGAAAAAAGGAAAAGAATGACTTCACTTTTAGTTGGAATTCTATGACAATTTATTTCTATAATTTTACAATTTTGCTATGTAAAATTATATAATTGTAAAATTATTAAATTGAATTGTTATAAAATACCAACCACCAGTGAAGACATTATTTTCCTTTTTTTCATATATAATAATTGTTTCTACTTTTGGCACAAGGCCAGCAATAACCCAGTGCATTACTGGTACTTTATTTTATCGACCCCATAAGGATTAAAGGTAAAGTTAACCTCGACGGGATTTGAACTCAGACCGTAAAGGGGCTAGAAAGCATGGCGTGCAACCCTCTACCGATACTGCAAATTCACCGCCTTCACTTCACCGCATATATATATAATGATATCATTAAGAAAGATGGCGATGCTACATAAATCGTGTAGTCCTTATAATTATTTTAACGGTTCTTTCATGCAATCAAGATGTAATTCATGAATTTTTTTTTGTTACGAGAACGGTATCCCCAGATGGAATTCGATTTTGTGATATGCCACCGGCAGGAAAAACACGTCCACCTGCACGTGCGCCCTTGATATATATATATTTATATATTTATATATGGTATGCTGAAAATCTGAAGGCTATATTTAAAGTTGGTCGAGCCCTCAGTCTAATGGACGAGTAGGGTATACATATAATTCCACAAAAATTACCGAACAATGCTTGAGACTACGCGTCACACGTAAGGAGCCTCGTAACGTGAAATGTTGTGGAATTTACTCCCCCTCTACCCCCCCTCTCTTTGTATATATAAATACATACAGCTATTTATATGTATATATACAAATAGATAAAAAGAGATTAACACTGACAAGCGATACAGTTCTCGTTATAGGCTACACTAACTCTGAACTAGAGAAACCGGAAACAATATCTTGTATACGTATATATAATTCTATACATACATTTATAAGTGGTATAATTATGTGTGCGTTCTGTTGTATAGTTACATGTATAGTAACATGCACCTTTATATATAAGTCCGTATATTTGCCTGTTTCAACTATGTAGTATTGTTTCCGAAATAGATGTAATATAATTTAATAAATTTAATTGCAGTTTAATTTGAGATTAATATAGTCTTCGGGGGTTTCAGATTGTATTATTGGTTTAAAATAAATGCTCTTCCTGTCAATTAAAAAATAAACTGCTCTGTACATCATATATATGTATATATATATATATGTATGCCTAATTTATATATATATTATGTATGTACAAGCACTCCCACTACCGTACGTGAAGCACACACTCATCTACTTATATGTAAGTATGAATATGTGGATGTGGTTATGTATACGCACATATATCATCAAATATATATTTCCACATATATTTGCCTGATTTAAAACAGACAATAGATCCATTACATGGTGATTCATCAATTCATTTGTTTTTTATTGTTTAAATATTTGAATGAAATACTTCAGATCACTCTAATAATATTACTTGTTTATAATATACTGTAAACATTTGTATTGGAAAATGTCAAGTATGATACGCTGTGATTTAGGCATAGAAATACTGAGACTGGAGTTTTGGTTTACATTACAACATGGAGCCAGATTACCTCACATGTCCGAATGATGGATGCAGTTGATACCACATCATCCTTTACTTAGATATTAAATAAGGATTGTGGTAATATTCAACAATGACCCTAATATATTAAGTTTTTATATGCGAAAGTCATGATGTAGGCAAAATTCTAATGTGATTGCCACACCAATTGCAGACATGTTATAATTAAAGACGGTGGATTAGCAGTATCGGTTGCGCGTCACACATGTTTTGCGGCATAGAGTTACGATCATTTACGTTCTGAGGTCAAATCCCGCCGAGATCAGATTTTCTTTTCATCCCTACGGGGTCAATAAATAAAGCACCAGTAATACACTGGAGTCGATTCAATCGACTTACCCCTCCCCAAAATTGTTTATCTTCTGCCTAAATCAGAAATCGCTTTTAGCAGGGATTCCAAAATGGGAGCCAGTGCTCCATGGGGAACTGAGAAATTTGTCAGTAGCAGTGAAAGTGGAGGAACGTACGGCACGGAATGGTGAATGAGTAAAAGGGTAATAACTGTTTCTGCTTCTTGGCACTACTGGTGTTTATATATAACTGTTTCTGCTTCACTGCACTACTGGTGTTTGTTTTATCGATCCCGTAAGGATGACAGACAAAGTTAACCTCGGCGGGATTTGAACACATAACGTAAAGGGCCATATCTCTTTGCTGATGCCCTACCAATACTGCCCGTTAAATCGGCTAAAGAACGATACTACACATCCAGCAATCAACACTAAATGTTACTCTGACAGCCGAACTGGATATGAATTGGCAACATTTTAGGTATAGATAACGTTGTAACAATGATAACACCATTTATTCGGTAATTCACATGTTTAATGAGTAATCGATTCCAGAGCCGGGTGCGATCACTACGGATCGTACCTGGAACTGATTGATCGCAACATGCGTATCACTTGTGAATAAACACGATCATTCTATATTTATACTTCTTTTCTGCTCATTATTATTATTAATGTGTATGTCATGGCTGATGAGGCGCAAAATGTGGTGAGGTTACGATATCTTCCTTGATAATGAACAGGTGTGGTTGCGGTTCGCTAGACACGTTTCCGTAACGGAGCTGCCTTCTCAGGTCAAGCGGAAACCAAGAAGGAACGCTTGAAGACTGGAATATGATCAAGCACTCACAGCCCTCAGCCACTCGGACAGTACGATCCGTGTAAACTCCACCTTAGCGTTTTATAGAGGGTTAGTGGCAAACAAATAAATACGATGTTCTTGGAAGGAAAGACTCTGGGTGTAGGCGAATATCAACTAGCCTATCTCTTCCGGAGAACGTTCGGTCGAGGGCCCAAGTACAACTTTGAGAAATCCATGGCCTTGAAGTGCTACCGGGGAGATTTGCGAGTTAGAGATACACTCTGCAGGCGTGGAAGTGCCGTCATTCGGGCCTGTCCGAGGTGCACGCATGGCGATGAGACCGTCCTCCATGCACTCGTCCAGTGTCTGTGTATTGCTGATCTGTTGGTTTATGTCGGGCACGTGCTGTCGCGTGTAGGACGGATCCGACTATCAACTGAGACCATTGTGAATATCGCGCCACCGTCGTCCTTTAGAGAAGAAGGACAGGCAGATTTTATCTGTCTGGTGGACATGCCGAAAGAGGATGTCTGCTGGACGCGTTTGGAAGAGTCGAAGAGGGCCACTTTCATATTCTGCGAAGCCCTAGTTAATTTTTCCATATTTCACTTGACGAAGAATATCCGGGTGGAGAGGGAAGTGTGAATGGACCTGCCTTGAGCATAGACCTGTAGATTGGAGGAGAACAATTGGGAGAAGGCACTCTGCCTAAGCGGAAAGGGTGACCGTTGTGTTTTGTGGGATTTCTCCAAGTGTGACCCTTGGAGTCTCCCCAGCTTTGTGGAATTCGTTGTTTGATTTTTTAAAAATATTTATTTTACTTAGTCTCTCTTATAAATATAATTTTGCACAACAAAGCCCACACTATATCATCCTCTGTTGTGAGGCTTGTTTGGCTAATAAGGACATATATATAATCATACATGTATATATATATATATATATATATATATATATATATATATATATATATATATATATATAAATGTAATCTGAGTTTTTCGAATATTAATAATAATATTCGATTCGTTTGCAGTATATATATATACACACACATATATATATATATATATATATATATATATATATATATATATATATATTAAAATAACAGATTAAAGTTTAAGCAAAGAATCGTTGCGTTCACCCATTACGGGATCTTATATATTTGATATATATTTATCCTTATCGAGCCCTCTTTGGATTTTAGTCTACAAATTTATTATTATTACTATATATATATGTGTGTGTGTGTGTGTGTGTGTGTTGCATAATATATGCAGACGGATGGTTCAGTGCACCTTACTGCTGCATTAGTGCAACCGAAACTCGAGTCCGGGAACTATTATAGGCAACCGTAATACGTCTGTTTTATTGAAGCGAATAACTATGTGTATAATGTGGGAATATATCTTACACTGCCCACGGAGTACGCTGTGATACAACCGGTCCTGGCATTGATAAATATGCTGGGTCCGTCAAATCCTTATTATATATATATATATATATGCATATATATATATATATATATATATATATATATATATATATATATATATATATATATATATATATATATATATATAAGTTTATATATATATACAGGCTTATGGAATCCCCAAGAAGATAGTGAACTTGATATCACTGCTCTACACCAACACCAAAGCCCAAGTCATTATACCTGATGGGATGACAGAGTTCTTTGAGTTACTGGCTGGAGTGCTCCAGGGAGATACATTGGCTCCCTACCTTTTTATCATCGTAGTGGACTATTGTATGCGCCTTGCACTGGAGAAACACCAGGACTCTGGCTTTACTGTAGCCCCGGCTCAGAGCAGGAGAGTTAGGGCGAAAAAGGTATCGGATGCTGAATTTGCCGACGACATAGTTTTGGTGACAAATACAGTGAAGGAGGCAGAGGATTTGATGCGGGATGTTGAGACTGTGTCGATAAGTGTGGGGCTGAGAAAGAATGAGACTAAAACAAAATATCTGGTAGAGAATGTTGAGAAGCCAGAGGGGATCACTAATGTAGACAGGAAGCCGCTAGAATTGGTTGAGGGTTTCCTGTATTTGTGAGCAAAGATTGGGAATACGGAAGATGATGTGGTTGACAGGAAGAGCAAAGCCTGGGCGGCGTGCCACAGCTTGAGATCTGTGTGGAAGTCGGACCTTCGTAAAGACCTGAAAATCCGCCTCTTCATTGCTGTAGTCTAGTATGTGCTGCTGTATGGGTCTGAGACTTGGACACTGACCAAGAAACTCACTCAGATGGTGGATGGGTGCTACACGAGAATTCTGAGGATGGCTCTGAACATTAATCAGTTCACACTGAGGATGAAAATCTCAGAGTTGTATGGGAGCATCCCAAAAGTCAGCTCAAAAGTGACACAGAGGAGACTGAGGTTAGCTGGACATGCTGACCGACATCCAGAGTTGACATTGCACTCAGTTCTCCTTTGGCAGCCCCTACATGGACACACTAGAAGTGGAAGACCTAGGTTAACGTATGTTGATGCCCTAAGGACAGACACTGGTCTGTTGGAGACGCAGGACATGGAAGCGATAATGAGGGACAGAGACCGTTGGAGAGAACTCGTCCATGGATCTCGGGAATTTTACCCGCCTTAGAATATATATATATATATATATATATATATATATATATATATATATATATATACATGGACGTTTATATATGTAATTATACAAATTTCGTTTAATTTCCGCTCATAGGACACTGGTCAACCTTGTCTACAGAACAAGACTTGAGCTCAAATTTTCACACAGAGGAATCAAATCAGCGGATTCAAACATTAACATCTTGTCCACTGAGCTATGCTTTCACCTGATTATTTTACATTAAGATAATATATATACTGACAAAAACAGTATTCTTCTTTCAATGATTCTCAAATTACCTAGAGAATACATTATCTTCTATGGAATCGGAAACGCGATGTAAAGAGAGAGAAAGAAAAACATTTGCACGAGAGGTTCTATTGTTAATAGTTCGGCAACGAATCAGTAACAGAAGCATATATTTTCTAATTTTGAATAGGTTTCGTATTCAAGAATTCCTTCGCTACATAATTCGATTTTAACCTCGACACAAATTTATACGAATTTCTATTCCGTCTATGTCTTATCTATCACAGTTGACCGAACACAGCCAAAGCTATGAAGTTTATTCCTTACAGAGTTTGCAACATCAAGGATCATGAAAATGATGTTAGTTATGTATGGGTTATGTATTTATACATATGTATGTCTTCAATCATTACAGAAAGGAAATGAAAGGAGCCGACCATTAGATTGGATCAAGGAATCTCTGTTTTCCTAGTTATTCTTTTACTGAAACCACTATCTACCGGTCACAAATCCGAGCATTAGGTTACTTATTTTGATATTGATAGTTTCATGGATTTACGTTTCATCGTATTCCAGCTATTTATCATTCGATTCAACTAATCTCAACGATGAGGAATCTTAAGATATTCAATACTTAAATCTATTATAAAACACATTTATACTTTATCAACTGTACGTAGTTAAGTGTAATGTAGTTGCACATCTATCTATATAGCTATCTATTATCTATCTATCTCTATATATATATGTGTGTGTGTGTGTGCGCGCGCATATATATATACGCACATTTATAAATATATGTATATATATATATGTTATATATATATATATGTATATATGTATATATATATATATATATGTATATATATATATATGTATATATGTATATATGTATATATATATATATATATATATATATATATATATATATATATATATATATATATATGTATATATATATATATATATATGTATATAGATATAGATATATATATGTATATATATATATATATATATATATATATATATATATATATATATATATATATATATATATATATATATGTATATGTATATATGTCAGGTCACCAGTTGGTGCTACTGGTAACATGTATCCCAGTACAACCTGTCTCATGGTCGGGTCGTTGGCGACTAAACTGGCAACCCCACCAAGGTTTCTTGGTGAGGAGGGTGACTTTGGACATCCTGCAGGACTAAAAACAAAACCTGTCAAAGGGCAAACGAGCTCTTAAGAATCAATGGCCATCCAAAATCACCGGGAGAGATGACCCCTTAGGCTTTGTCAAGGCAGAATTCTAGGAGAAGGAAAACTCTGATCTAACACCTGCAACCCTGATGGTATCCAATGATGTTGACTTGTTCTACTTTTTGGTAAATATCATCTTGGTTAAGAGAGTGGGACTGGCTTTGTGCAGTGCCTTTGCTCACTATAAAAGCTTCACGGCACAGGCATTGCTTTATATCTGGAGATCTCTCTGCACTTGTCGTCACATGGTACCATGGGCCCAGCACTATGTGTCAATAATTGTCACAAGTGTAGTGTTTGTACCAGAGTTTTCAAGTCGCTGGCTGGACTAAAAAGTCACACTCGTTGAGCGCATCGGTAGGGGTTCTCCTACATGGATATAAAGTAGTGGCCGTACTCGAAAACGAGTTGGCAGCCACCATATGTATATATATATATATATATATATATATATATATATGTATATGTATATATATATATATATGTATATATATGTATATATGTGTATATATATATATATGTATATATATATATATATATATATGTATATATATGTATATATATGTATATATATTTATGTATATATATGTATATATATATATATATATATATATATATATATATATATATATATATATATATATATATATATATATATATATATATATATATATATATATATATATATATATATATATATATATATATATATATATATATATATGTATATATGTATCTATATATATAAAGCTGAGGATGTGTGTGTTAATGTTTGTAACGTCCACAATTCCCAACGGATTCTATTCAAAGTCGGGACAATTATTGCTTTCGGTCAGGAAAAAGTCATGAAGCAAAAAAATCTCAAATGCATCAAAAATAAGGGCAAAATTCGATCGTTATCATTCCCACCTCTCTATAATTTAACTGCTTTACTGTCTCTGTCGCTATTCACTCCCCATATGACAAAACTGCAGAGAGAGAAACAATGTTTATGATCAAATGGAGCATTCCGTATATTCCCTCTCTCTATAATTTAACTGCTTTACTCTCTCTGTCGCTCTTCACTCCCTATATGACAACACTGCAGTGGGGCGTTCTGTATTGACATACGGCTTATCTGGGGCATTTTCAATCGGCTTATTGCAAATAACAACCCGCAAAATAACACTTCATATAACAGATTAATGCTATAGACATATGAATCGGAATGTAACCCGTGAACTTTTTTCCTGGGCATAATTATTTGAACAGACATGACCTCATTGCCAGAGTGTTCAGACTGAAACTGGCTAAACTCATGGCTTTAATCAAAAAGGTCAGGTATTTGGAGCTGTAAAGTGTGACATGTTCACCGTCGAATGGCAAAAACGAGGGCTGCCACATGCTCACATTTTGAATTGGTTAGCTGATAAAATCAATTCAAATGCCATAGACAGCTTCATTTCGGTTGAAATCCCTAACCCAGCAACTGACCAGGAATTACATGACATCGTCAAAGCTAACCTGGTCCGTGTGCGTCGGGTCCTAATGAGCATTCTCACGTGTCTGAAAAGGGGGTCGTGCAGTAAGGGATACTCAAAAATATGTGTGACCAGACTGAGACTGGTGGCGACGGGTACACCCTGTACAGGCGGAGACGGCCCGAGAACGGTGGCTTCACCACAACAGTAAAGGGAGGTCAACTCGACAATAGATGAGTGGTCCCTTACTGCCAGCTTCTCTTGAAGATGTTCAAAGCCCACATCCACGTTGAGTTTTGCAACTCCGTCAAGTCGATAAAATACATATACAAATATGAAAATAAGGGCTCTGATGCCGCAATGTTCGCATTTCAAACTGAAAATAGCAGGGACGATGTTACAGAATATCTGGCGGGGCGGTACATCAGTAGCAATGAAGCTTTTTGGCGCCTATTTGGTTTACCCCTACACCAATGGCACCCCACCATCGTACAGCTTGCGTGCATGTGGAAGATGGGCAAAGGGTTTACTTTACGGGCCAAACCGCCACCAAGTTGGCCGCCAATCCGAAAGAGACCACTCTGACGAGTTTCTTCAAACTTTGCCAGTTCGATACATTTGCGCAAACAATTGTGTACCCCCAGGTCTCATCCTACTTTATATGGTCGAAAAACACTTGGGTTCAAAGAAAGTCAGGTCAGGCTGTTGAAAGACATCCTGGTGTAAAATTTGACAGCTGTCTTGGAAGGGTTTACACTGTGCCCCCAAGTGAACATGAGTGCTTTCATCTCCGCCTTCTTCTGCATAAAGTTGCAGGCCCACAAAGTTTTCAGGACCTCAAAACTATTGATGGAGAAATATGTGATACGTACTGGGAAGCCTTCTTTAAGCGTAGTCTTTTGGAAGATGATTCGCACTGGGATTCCACTTTTGCAGATGGTGCTTTGCTGAAATAACCTAAGGGTCTACGGGAACTCTTTGCTATTTTCCTTCAAAAGTGTGAATTGAGTGATCCCAAATCTTTATGGATCAAGTACAGAGACTTCATGTCTGAGTGCTTCCTGCGCCTGGCTCATCTGCAGTATCCTTCAGTGGAAGTTGGTTACAGTGACATTATCTACAACAGGGCACTCCTTGCTATCGAGGACGCCCTCCTCGACATGGGTGGGAGTGAGTTGGCGACGTATGGCTTGCCGTCAACCGTCGGAGAGGAGGCTAACACGTTGGCCCCGGATTTGTTGCGGAAAACAGCATATGATATCGAATCTCTTTCCCAATACTTAGAGGGAAATGAGCCCAAACTTCTGTCGGACCAAAGGTTGGCCTATTTAAGTATCATTGACGCGGTCCAAAATCAGACTGGGGGTATTTACTTTCTCGATGCTCCTGGGGCTACCGGAAAAACTTTTGTAACGAAATTGATACTCGCTAAAATTCGTCAGGAGAAAAAATTGCGTTGGCTGTTGCATCGTCTGGGACCGATGCTACTTTGCTGCCGGGAGGCAGGACAGCACATTCAACCTTTAAACTCCCCTTGGATTTAGTAAAAGTTGAGACACCAACATGCAATATCAGCAAGAGTTCACACGAAGCTCTGGTTCTCAAAAAATATTGCCTCATTGTTTGGGATGAGTGCACAATGGCACACAAGGGTGCCCTTGGGGCATTGTACAGGAAGCTGAAAG
>OZ024742.1:188336505-188351505 GCA_964016885.1 Eledone cirrhosa
AGCAACCGTCTCCAGCAGATCCGGCTGGATCCCAAAGCGAGACCAGCCAAGCTCATGGATGTTTTCCAACCATCTTGATCGGGTTCTGCCCCCTGGTCTTCTGTTGGTTTGTTTCATCCGGAAAATCTGTCCAGTTTTTCTTTCCTAAGGCATTCTAACCACATATCCGTAGTATCGGAGTTGAGATATCTCAATTTGGAGAGGCTATACTGGGAGCGACTCCGATCTCCGAGCTACGCACTCTACCTAGAAACGTCACACCGAAATCCTTTCAGAGTAACCCCATGTATTCGTTATCGTATTCTTTAGATCATTACACAAGATTCATCACCATAAGTAAGGATTGGCACGAATTCCGAATTGTAGATAACGAGTTTCATTACACCTACCTCCTTTCTTCTGACCACGAAATGCGGAAGCTCGCGCATTGCTGCAGAAGGTGATATCCAACTTACACATATTACTCAGCAATTTTGGATATTTTATGTTGCGGTATAGTTGTGGACCTGTAATATAGTGGTCATGAATTGGCAAAACAAATTGATTGTCAAACAAAGCCCATTGCACTGTTTATTTCCACCTCTTCACGTTCTGAGTTCAAACATCCGTCTCCACTGATCTCTGTTTTCCTTCATCATTTTGAGGTCGATAAACATCACATCATGTCCATTAAGGCGAGGTGTGTGAGCGCAAAGGACGAGATTTCTTTTCTTTCGATATCTTATCTTTCAGCATTATTTATACTGGATTAATGCCGAGGTTAACTTTGCCTTGCATCCTTACGGGGTCGATACAATAAAGTACCAGTAATACATTGGGTATTTGCTGGCCTTGTGCCAAAACTAGAAACAATTATTTATACTGGGTTCAAATCCCGCCGAGGTTAACTTTGCCTTTCATCCTTACGGGTTCGATAAAATAAAGTACCAGTAATACACTGGTATTTGTTGGCCTTGAGCCTAAAGTAGAAACAAGTATGTATACTGGGTTCTGTCGTTCAAATACCACTGAAGACCTCTTTGCACTTCGCCAAATTAGGTTTATTAAATACAGTATCTCTCTAGTGAATGTGCGTTGCCTAATGGTTATGGGATTTCACTTTCGATCATAAGATCGTGGCTTCAATTTTTTGACCGGAAGCTGAGTTAGGATCTTGAGCATAACATTCTATTTCATGTTGCTCCAATCGGCTGAAATATGAGAACCGACAGTAACTGTGGAGTAGTCCTGCGATGAACTGGCGTCCTGTCTTGTATTCTCAGTCATTTAACAACAGCAAAACCGGAATAAGTACCGGCCTGGTTAACCTTTTAATTAGAATTTAGTTCTTCTGCAACATAATGTACTCTACTAAAGCCACACAAGAGAGGTGCTTTCGAGCTAAAGTGTGTGACGCAATGTATCTATCATCCAGGTAGGCTAAAGCAGAATTTTAACTCTAAACACAAAGGGCAGGAACAACAACAGCAAAGTTACTCACCCGACGTTATTATGCCAGAAATAAAGCTAAATATCATATAGTCTGACGTGTTAACAATATAGCCAATTCAGGATTCGAATTAGAACACAGAACCCTGTGACAAATTCTGCAAGTCAGTTTGTGCTCTATACTAACCACTCTTCTAATTCGCCACATTTATGCAAGATATATCCTACTTTTGAACATTTGTTATGCACTAATTATACATTACTGGCTAAAGTACATTAGAAGAGAATGTAAAGGTCAATACGGAATACATATACACATGAATAAATAATTGAATAAAAATAGAACATAGAAGAAATAATATTCATATTGCGTCATATATGGAAATACTGAAGGTAAAACAAAATATCGCCACAGAAACATATACATATATACAAATGTAATGAATATAAATATACACAGCTACATATGTATATATGCATATGTATATATGCATATGTACACACACACACACACACACACACACACACACACACACACACACACACACACACACACACACACACACACACACACACACATTCACACATGCACATACACACGCACACACATACACATATATATATATATATATTTATTGATGTGTATGTATGTACTCTTATCGCTAATTGTATTGGGAATATTATATAGAAAGTTTATATTTTTTGTTTTGTTATTTTTTTCTTTCATTTGTCCACTCACATGTCACTATCATGGAATCTCATTGACATTGATGTTGATAACAGCTCAGCGTAGTTTTTGTCGTGTAGCCTTAGATTCAGCCCTGAACGAACAGGCCGTACGATATATAGGACATTGCTATTGGCAATTGTTTAAATTCATCAGTATCGGTAGAGGGTCGGACGCCATGCTTTGCCGCAAAAGAGTTACGGACCTTTGTGGTCTGAGTTCAAATCCTGCCGACGTTAACTTTGATTTTCATCCTTACGTGGTCAATAAAATAAAGTACCAGTAATACACTGGGATAATTGCTGGCCTTGTGCCAGAAGTAGAAACTATTATTGTTGTCATTTGACCTAAAAGTAGGCTCTGACCGAGCAGTGCATTAGATGAAAAGGACATTGCCGTTGACAAAATTTCCACCTATTTCTTGTTGTTGTAATTTAGCCCTAATATCGGGCCCTGATTGTGTAGCATATCAGATAAAAATTACATTGCCTGGTGAATTTCAACATTGTTGTTTTAGTTATTTGGGTCCACAAATCGGACGCTGATTGACCAGGACATGATATCGAAATGATGTAAAAAAATGTCATTCTTGTCGCTATTATACCAAAGATCGCGTCTTTATCGAGCAGACCATGAGATCGGAAGAAATAATGAACGAGAAGAGAGAAAGATATCGAAAAGATAATGGAAAAGGGGAGGGGGAAGGAGGGGGCAGTGACTGTTACTGCAAATTTGTAAGCTAGAATGTTCTATCCCAATATGTTTTTATTGGGGTGAGGTGGTGGCGGTGGTGCGGTGTTGTAGGGATGGAAGTGTGGAGTGGTGGTGGTGTTGTTAGTGATGTTGTTATCTGGTGGTGTTACTGGTGGTGGTAATATGGATAACCTTTACTGGGTTGTTTTATCAGATTTTTGGGATAGTGATTGTGGTGGTGATGGTGTTGGATCTGTGCAATTTGTATCAGGTTTGGCCTTCGTGAAGGAGGCAGTCTCACATTGGCATGGTGGGTAAGCTTTTCTTCCGTTGATCTCTAACATAATTGTTTCTACGCTTGGCACAAGGCCAGCAATTACCCAGAGCATTACTGGTACATTATTTTATCGACCCTGTAAGGATGAAAGGCAAAGTTAACCTCGGCGAGATTTGAAATCAGAATGGCAAGGGCCGTAACTCTATACGTCAAAGCATAGCGTCCGACCCTCTACCGATACTACCAATCCACTCTTACATAATGTGCTCACCTTACACTTCTCCCGCTAACACCACCTCCCTCCTCCCAAAACACCCATACAGAATGTCAAAATATATGAAATAAAAACTTTTCAATATAGAATATAGAAAAACCACTGAAAATAATACTGCGACGCACATATATATCACGCTCACGTGCGCACATGTGTGTTCATTAGAGTGTGTGATGCCATGCATATATATATATATATATATGTATATATACAATATGTTGAAAAGGTAATACACCAGAGAGAGATATACAGTGCGCTATCAATAAAACAGGGAAAAAACCACCAGTGTATGGAATCTATAAACTATGAAAGGCAGACTATAGACACGATAATTAAAAATATAAATTAAAGCGGAAATAAATACCTCTATAACTATATAACACACATACAAATCCAAAGATACAAATCCAAAGATATGTTTCACCAGTAATTTGTTGGAAGAAATGGGTTAGCCTCGGTTCATCAGCGTGTGTAAGGCTATACATTTCAGACAACTCTAAGAGCATTTTAAAAGTGACTGTCCAGCTACACGTGGGAGAGAGAAGTCACAGCGTGTTTAAGGGCAGTGAACCAGTGGCCTCTAAGGGACTAACTGCTAGAAAGGGCAGCCCAAAACCACTCAGAGAAGTGTGCTCAACCAAACACAGATAGGAAAGACTGTTATTAGGAGCGAAATATCTCGATAAATTAACGGAGGCATAGGCCCTCGCTATTCCCTGTAAATAATGTGCTCAAAGGAGAAGACATCCTGAGCTCTTTAAAAGACAATATGTTGAAATGGCAACACACCAGAGAGAGATATACAGTGGGCTATCAATAAAACAGGGAAAAAACCACCAGTGTATGGAATCTATAACCTATAAAATGCAGACTATAGACACGATAATTAAAAATATAAATTAAAGCGTACTGGTTCACTGCCCTTAAACACGCTGTGACTTCTCTCTCCCAGGTGTAGCTGGACAGTCACTTTTAAAATTCTCTTAGTGTTGTCTGAAATGTATAGCCTTACACACGCTGATGAACCGAGGCTAACCCATTTCTTTCAACAAATTACTGGTGAAACATATCTTTGGATTAGTATCTTTGGATTTGTACGTGTGTTATATAGTTATAGAGGTATTTATTTCCGCTTTAATTTATAATTTTAATTATCGTGTCTATAGTCTGCCTTTCATAGGTTATGGATTCCATACACTGGTGGTTTTTTCCCTGTTTTATTGATAGCGCACTGTATATGTCTCTCTGGTGTGTTACCTTTTCAACATATTGTATTTTAAAGAGCTCAGGATTTCTTCTCCTTTGAGCACATTATTTACAGGGAATAGCGAGGGCCTATGCCTCCGTTAATTTATCGTGATATATATATATATATATAATTGTTTCTACTTTTGGAACAAGGCCAGCAATTACCCAGTGCATGACTGGTACTTGATTTTATCGACCCCGTAAGGATGAAAGGCAAAGTCAACATTAGCGGGATTTGAACTCAGATCGTAAAGGGACGTAACTATGACGGAAAGCATGGCGTTCGTCCCTCTACCGATACTAATAATCCACCACCTATATATATATATAATAAATTGAATTTACACAAGGCCAAATATTTCCGTTAGTATTCCTCTATTACCCAATTTACAACCCAAGATGTCCCCAGGCACCAGCTTCTTACGCAACCTGGGCACTGAAATGAGCATAGTGTTTTCAGAAACGAATAATTACGGAAATTCAACATATTTGGCCTTCTCTATTTCCACTTTATAATACATTTACTCTGTTCCCACACCGCCAACCTGATTCAACCTCAAAGATGGATGAGTTGCATAACGTCGAGTACTTTTGGCTCCAATACGTCATGATTTACATTGCAGAATGACCGATTCCACCCAGTAGTA
The DNA here is from genome assembly GCA_964016885.1 of Eledone cirrhosa. NCBI lineage: Eukaryota > Metazoa > Mollusca > Cephalopoda > Octopoda > Eledonidae > Eledone > Eledone cirrhosa. The sequence continues at coordinate 188,341,800 of OZ024742.1, forward strand.
AGCCACCATATTTGACCATATATATATATATATATATATATATATATATATATATATATATATATATTTATATATATATATACACACATGCATACAGACATGCAACTTACACACACACATATACAATATAAGTATGTATAATAAATAACGATAAGGTATAATGTATGGCTATAGATCAATCTAAATCGATATATATTCTTAATATTTCTCCCATAACGGAATATGTGGCAAAGGAAAAATCAACAACAACGAAAAAAATATGTAAAATGAAGAAACAGAACATAAATTCGCAATATTGCTGTCGGATGTGAGTAAAAATATTCGAAAGTAAAATCAAATGGCTTTGCAATCAAGAGCAACAGCCGATATGTATACGCCATTACGGGGAGCATACGATTAAGAAAATATGTTAAGAAAGTGTTTTATACTTTGTCCGCTCTCAAATATTTCACTTCAATCACCTTGTAAGTTCAACATACCACCATATTGCTTGTGATACATACATACACACATACACAAACACACACACACACACATACACACACACACACACACACACACACAGACGCGCACACATATATATATATATATATATGTGTGCGTGTGCGTGTGTATACATATATGTGTGTGTATACATATATGTGTGTGTATATATATATGTGCGTGTATATACATATGAATCATTTGTGTATATATGTATGTATATATAATGTATATACAGTATATATACACATACACACACATACATATATGAATATATTATATATATATATATATATACACATACATATATGTATATATATTATATATATATATATAAATATATATATATATATATATATATATTATATATATATATATGATATATATATATGTATATGGGATATATGTATATATGATATATATATGTTCATGTATATATGATATGATATATGTATATATATGTATGATATATATATGTATGATATATGTATGATATATATATGATATGTATATATATATATATATATATATATATATATATATATATATATATATATATATATATATATATATGTATATATATATATATATATATATTATATGTATATATTTATATGTATATATATCTACATACACACACATACCCACTCATAAAAAACACATACATATATATATATATGTGTATATATATATATATATATATATATATATAAATATATATATATATATATATATATATATATATATAAATATATATATATATATTTATATATATATATATATATATATATATATATATATATATATATATATATATATATATATATATATATATATAATAACATAAATATTTTTATGACTGCTAATGTTTCAATGTTGTTATGCATTCATCATTTTACAAATCAAGACCATATTTGATGTCTTTGGAACTTGTGGTGAAGGTGAGGTTGACGCTCCGTTGATTATAGCTATGAATAAAAATTGAAGCCAAATGACAGAAAAAACAAAAACGATTTTAAAATATCAAAAGATACCATTAAAGAAAGAACTTCAATTATTTTCATTTGTACAACATTTGCTACTACTGTGCTGCATATATCAAATATCGATTACAATATTTTATGTTTTTTCCAATAATACAGGACGAATATGACCCTACATAGATGTATGGGTGTATAACTATGTATACATGTATTAAATAGTTTTTGGAGATATATAAATTCAACGTTATATTAAATGTCATAAAATGTTTTTTTTTAAATTTAAAAGATATCCTTTATATATATAAGGGATATTTCCTTTCAAATTTAAAAGACATTTTATATATATATATAAATAAAGGATTAAACATACCCACAAGTACCAGTATTACACTGGATAATTGCTGGCCTTGTGCCAAAAAGGTAGAAACAATTATTATTATCATTAATATTATTATTATTGCCATTCTCAGGTCAAATCCCGCCGAGGTTAACTTTGCATTTCATCCTTATGGGATCGATAAAATAATGTACCAGTAACGTACTGGTTAATTGCTGGCCCTGTGCCAATAGTAGAAACAATTATTATTATTATTAATATATATATATATATATATATATATATGTATATATGTATATATATATATATATATACATATATATATATAAATGTATATATATATATACATATATATATATATAATATATATATATATATATATATATATATATATATATATATATATATAGAGAGAGAGAGAGAGATATATGTATATATATATCTATATATATATACATATATCTGAAGATCCCGTTAAGGGTGAAAGCAGTGATTCTTTGCTTAAACGTTAATCTGTTATTTTAATAAATATTTGCTCTACGGTTCTTATATATTTGATATATATTTATCCTTATCGAGCCCTCTTTGGATTTTAGTATTCAAATTTATTATTATTACTATATATATATATAAATATATATATATATAGGAAAAAATATGACCCCGACGGCAGAGCTCAAGCCGTTTCGGCGGCTATTTCTGGACAGAAATAGCCGTGGAAACGGCTTGAGATCTGCCATCGGCGTCATACTTTTTCCTATTTCCCACTCTACTACCCAGAGTATTGAGTACTCTGGTGCGTTATGCTCCACCTGGTTCCTTACCACAATTCCTTTGTTTTATATATATATATATATATATATATATATATATAGAGAGAGAGAGAGAGGGAGAAGCAGAGAGAGCCTGTAGTTTTGAAAAGGAGGAGACCACTAATTACGGGAGTATTCAATGCATGGTGTGATGCAGAGCACGTGTCGAGGAATGTAAAATGCCGCACATGATCATTCGAGGTTTTAAATCTTTCTCTCTCACGCTCTCTCTATATATATATATACATACACACACACACACACATATATATATATATATGTGTATATATATATATATATATATATATATATATATATATATATATATATATATATATATATATATATATACCACCACAACAGGAATTGAATAATCAAAACCATAGCGGTATGTCGCATATCCAATCTCTCATATATTTTATCTGATGAAAACGTACTGAAACACCATTGTATCATTGAAATATGTATAATAAAATATATATGTTGGTTATGAGAATATTTTTCATTTATTAATATTTTGAATAATATTAAATACTCCAGATAAAATACTGTCGAGTGCTTCTAATCTATTATAAAATTGTATTCGTTGAATAATCAACGAACCATATAAACTTTTGGTTATATATATATTTAATATAGTAATGTCTTCTACAGGACTAGAACTGTTTCATTCGAAGGAAATAATCAGGAAAGTACCTGATGATTTCCTTCGAATTAAACAGTTCTAGTCCTGTAGAAGCCATTTCTATATTAAATATTTATACTCTGCTATGTATTGAGTACCTTACTTCATGCCGTTAACCCCAATTGAATACACACACATATATATATATATATATATATATAGTAATTTTGTTAGTATATATATATATATATGTTTTTGTGTGTGTCTGTGTGTGTGTGTGTGAGCGAGAGAGAGAGAGAGAGAGAGTTTAAAAAAGAGAGAGAGAGAGAGAGAAAAGAGAGAGTGTGTGAGTATGTGTTTCTATTAATCCTTCTCTTCATCTTATACTCTTTCTCTTATGTTTATTCCAAGAATTGCTGCTGTAAAATCGTTTCCGTTCGAAACTCGCTCTTTCAAACTGAAAAGTGTAGCTCTATGCAGCACGTTCTCTAAATAACTACTTACACCTGGAGATACATATATCATAACAGACAGTCTCCTACAGATATAGATTACGTTAATACGCAATGGCTTAATGGATGATGTTACTGACTACTAAATATTTTGGTTCCTGGTTCCGGCTTCGCATTGTATTTTCGACCACTAACCTTTCGTGTAACCAAACTAATTTTCTATAACTCACATAGACGTTATTTCTGAATCTGCCATATTTAGGAATTATTTTTAAATAAACAAGCCTAATCGTTGTATTCGGTACAGGTTAGAATCTTTCATCAACGCAATCTCATTCAAGAACAAACTCATCGTCCATATGAACTTGGTCACCGGCTTAAATCATACAGGCAATATTTAACGCAGTCCATAATCTGGTACACACCTGTGCGGAGTTTATTTGTCGAATGATTGAATCACACCAACTGTTAGGATATAAATGACACAATGAAATCACACACACACACACACACACACACACACACACACACACACACACACCCACACACACACACACACACACACACGCACGCACACACGCACGCACACGCACACACACACACACCTCACACGCACATATATATATATATATATATATATAGGGCGAGCCTCTGTGCCCTTTCTTTTCTGTATACCAAAATCCTCGTTTGAGTTATTAGTGAACCTCAGGCTTTCATAGAAAATCTTCCCTATAGTGGAGCACAGTGTGATGGGACTCGGTATCTCGGGGTGACATAAAGAAGAACTTACCCACTCAGAGATATTCCATCTCAAACATCTGAATATGTGTTCTACCAACTTTAAAATAATAAAATATATATATATACGGCGTCCATAGCTTCTTTGTTTTACAACTGAAATTCGGTGTATTCATGAGTGTCCTCATTAGCTGTCTGTAAATTTTCCGTATTTTCCTGCTTTTTCGAGTAATCTCAAACTCAATTGATACTTAATCAAATTTTACTAGATTTGTTTATATACACTTCACTCATTTCAGGATCTTCTTTGAAAGGCCTTATTTTGCTTTACATGTCTTCCCTACTTTTTTTTGTTTGCTCCTTTTTGACTAAAGGTCTTAACGTTTTCTCGTTTGTTGCTAAAAGTAAAACATCTGGAATATCTTATGCAGACATTTCGGCTTCCTTGTTATTCGTTTTGAAGCCCTTTCCTATCTTATCTCACTATTTTCTTATTTTTTATGTTCGTTTTGTGCTAAATGTTTTCCAGGATTTCGTTGATTGGATACATAAGCAAAACTTTGGGAGATTCTTCCAGCTGATTGTGATAGATTTTCACATCATGTTTTGATATTCAATTTTCATTAGTCTAAGATAGAATTTCATTACATTTTATAACGATCGAATTTATGCAGAGCATCAATAGATTGACAAGATACTTTCGTAATTTTATTTCTTAATTCTTAATCTCAGTTTTCCATTATCATATCCTGTCTATGTTCAACTACTCAATTTTCATATATTTTACGTATAAGGCATAATAATATGGCGGCCGATCGACTGTGTTTATTCATTTAGAAAAATCGGTTCTCATCAATAAATAAATAGCTATATAGATAGATGGATGGATGAAGAAAGAGTGAGTGAAATATATATATATATATATATATATAGAGAGAGAGAGAGAGAAATTAATATATCTGTCACCGTAAGTGGTATTGATTTTTCTTTATAGTTGAAATTTCCGAAGTACATATATGATGATATTGGACTTTACATGTATACATTCCTCACTTTTGTTTCCTTTATCAAAATTATCTCAATGTTTTCTTCTTCTATAAAACTTCACCGATATATAATGATAAGCACGTCATAGCAAAATGTTGGTATGATATAACAATTGACGTCTCTCACTCGCTCTCTTCAATGTTGCTGCACCGTTCCAAACAACCGCAGTGGCGCCTTTACGTTCAAAGCTATAGACATACAATTCTTTTGAACTGGTGGCCTTTGAAATTGTTTAGAAACATATTACAACATTTTGCGATAATAAATCTTTCTTCCCTACTGCCTGCCACATCCTGCACCTATATATCGATTATTTTCTATCAATACATATATTTTGCTCACACTTTCTCATTCAGGGTCGGTCTATTCTAACTTTGCATCTCTTACACATTCACACTATCTCCCTTGTGTTTTCTATGCACTTTTTATCTTATGTTTTCGTCTTTGTTCCTCTATTTCTCCCAGCCCCTTTCTCAAAATTCTTGACCAATAATATTTTCTCGTTAACAATTCCTTGTTTCATACTCCTATTCTTATATGGAACCTCTATATCAATTCTCGTTCAATCATTCTGTAACACCTACCATAGATTACCTGATATCTTGGTTGAATGTTCAATATATTTCACGCGTTATTTAATGATAAGTATGATATATACTACATTTATATATGATGTTCCAGTGGCAATGTATGTCTTATTATATTATATATGTTGCTGATACACTTGACAGCAAACATAACATCAGTACCCTCCCCTAATGTTCTAACATACAAAGCTGTTTTCATTTTTATACATATCTAAACTCCTTCCATCTTAAGTTTGTGTAACAAAATATGTCATATTTCAAACATCAGCTTAATAATAAAGAAGACAAAATTTATTCGCACTTTCACCATAAAATATTTTTAGATTTCTGACACTACCTTCTGCTTATGCATTCTTATAGCAGGTACTATTATGGTTGCGTGATCGGGGTGTGTGCTTGATGGCGTCAGTTTTATTCTTGCTGTTACAGAGTAAACATAGCTTCTTCGCTAGCAGTGTGCACCAAGAAAGAACAAAGAGCAGCGGTCCGATTTCTCTGGTCGGATGTTGTGTCAGTGACTGACATTCAACGGAGGCTTATAACAGAATGCGGCGACAATGCCCTACCACATAGACATGTGTATGAGAGTATCGAAAAGTTTAAAAGTGGTCGGACAAGCGTGAAGAACGAGCAGAACAGCTATCAACTCCACTACTGACGAGAAGATTCAGCTAGCTTGAGAGATGGTAATGGCAATCTGGCGAGTTATCATCGATGTGTTATCAGATTAGTCATGGTTCTGCCTATCAGTGTAAAAAACCTAAAGACATGTTATCGCGAAAGTGTGGATAATTTTTGACTTACCCTTGTATATTTATATCCCGCAAAAATTCTCGCATTTCTGCAAAACCTTTGGAAAATCATGGGCCTTGTTTTTCATTAGAAATATAATTGTTTCTACTTTTGGCATAATGCCAGAAATTATCCCAGTGCATTACTGGTACTTCATTTTATCGACCCCATGAGGGTGAAGGGAAAAGTTAACATTGGCAGGATTTGAACTTAGAAGGTAAAGGGCCATAAATCTATGCTGCAAAGCATGGTGTCTGACGCTTTACCGACTCTGCCAATCCACCGCCCTTTCATTAGAAATATAATACAAACATTAGAAATATGATACAAACATTGTATACATATCAATTTGCATCGCAAACAGTCACCCAGTTATTATTGGCTGTTTGTTCACTCTACCACTACACAAACATTTTCATGTCAAACATCATGTTACCTATCATACCAGTGTGAGCTTAATCTTGTCAGAATTATTCTTCAAATATGCTAATCCCAGAAACCTAGAATAAAACATAATTTTCCGTGATATTTTCATACAACTACAGATCTTTGACACTCCCTACTTTTACCTGTTTTTGTTTCATTGACATTCAATCATACAACGATCCAGATACAACGACAACTGCAATTACATGATCCTCCTGATTGGGATTATATAGTCCATTGAAATTTAATTATGTAGGTTAACCTCACTGTTGTAAATGGGTGTGGTGCAACGTCATCCTTCGCAGGTAACCCGGACGAATTTCATTGCAAAGATCACATCCAGGCCAAACTTATGCTGGATCGTTATCGTCACATTCCTCAATCAATTATCATGCATATTGTAGCGGCTCCAACAAAGATATTTATAATATGATAATCCAAATGTTCTAGTAATTCAGCTAGTTTCTTTAAAACTGTAGTGGTTTTCAAATATTCTGTAACATAAATTGCATATTGCATTCCCTTGCCATTAAAACGCTGCTGCTTTGTCCTCAAAATAGTCCAATTACATTGTGATGGACAAAGTGTAGATGTACTATTCAGTATGAACGTCTAATTCTCCAAAATCTACAAAATGCTGACGAGGAAGGTGATACACACACACACACACACACACACACACACACACACACACACACACACACACACACACACACACACACACACACGCACACACACACACATACACACACACTCGTGCATACCCACACTCTCTCTCTCTCTCTCTCTCTCTCTCTCTCTCTCTCTCTCTCTCTCTCTCTCTCTCACACACACAAGCTTAGTTTATCAGAACCATTGTGAAATACGTAAGATAGAAATTCATTAAAGACAAGTGTAATGAAATAAAAAAGCCGACCCCCTCAAAAATAGGATGCCACAGTTTATAGATTTACCTTATATGTCATAATATTTCGATTTTAATGAAAGGAGAAGCAATGTGAGATGTGGAAGTGTATGCTAATCAACAATTCGCTGGCGAACATATCCTCTTATAGTTAGTGTATTGGTTTATATTATTAAATTGTTTACAGTCTCATTCTTAGACTAATGGGCAAATTGTAGTGCCAAACAGGCGATTTTCTCATGAAACGTAATCAATTAATAATATTTAAACAGTTCGATATCGATACTGTCTCCTATTGATTCCTCTTTATTACATTTTATTATTTTTTCTTTATCTTTGTAGTAGTGTATTTTTATATTATTATTTGTATTATTATAAGCAGCCAAATCCCACGCATTAACTAGCACATACTTAATTCCCTTCTTCATATATATTTTATTGATCCACCAATCGATGAGACAGTCCTTCAAGGAACCCTCAGAGAATGGCTCGCTTGAAACTATTTCTGATTTTTGGCTGACGTTCTTTTATCACATCTTCCGTGTCATATTGATGTGAAATATCGGTTTTGGCAACGATATACTATTTCATTGCGAGACGGATAAACATGTAATCAGTGGAAAATCTGGAAACACTTTACGAAATGTTTGTGTAAGTGAGTGGGTACACTGCGCAAATGTAAACTTTAAGATTTATGCGGGGTTCATTGCTGTGTTTCTATAAGTGAATACAAATCTTTAATATTTATAACTATAAGCCATGCTTTGCAGCAAAGAGTTAAGGCCCTTTATTATCTGAGTTCAAATCCTGCCGAAGGTTAACTTTGCCTTTCATCATCACGGAGTCGATAAAATAAAGTACCAGTCGCGCACTGGTGTCGATTTAATCGACTTTCCCCTCCCCCAAAATCACTGGCCTTGAGCCTATATAAGAAACCAATATTTATAACTATAAGCCATGCTGATACAAATCATTAATATTTATAACTATAAGCCATGCTTTGCAGCAAAGTGTTAAGGCCCTTTTTTATCTGAGTTCAAATCCCGCCGAGGTTAACTTTGACTTTCATCCTTACGGGGTCGATAAAATAAAGTACCAGTAATGTAATGGATAATTACTGGCCTTGTGCTAAAAGTAGAAACAATTATTATACAAAAAGTACCAGTAATGTACTGGGATAATTGCTGGCCTTGTGCCAAATGGAGAAACAATTATTATACAAAAAACACTTCACAATATATATTGTTCTGTCTAGCACAGGGTTTAGTGATTAGGCTATCTTGACCGGGCGGGGAATGTTGTCCTTCGGCAAGACACTTCACAAAATGCAAATCATTTGTTTCAACTCAGATGGAAATGGGATATGGATTTCTTTGAAAAATGTTACTGACTTTTATGCGCGACTGCTAGTCTTCCACGAAACAACTTGCCCAGGCTTACATCCAGAGCAGGCACCTTCCAGATGAAATCTTAGGGCCAGTTCTATTTACTCTAGAATATACGCCTGTAATACTCTATTG
>OZ024742.1:188356505-188371505 GCA_964016885.1 Eledone cirrhosa
AATAGCTTGCCAAAAACTCTAAATCAAATGAACTTAGTCTTCTTTACTTATTCCATCAAGGAAATTTTCCGATAATATAAATATAGTGAATCACAAGAATTGAAATAGTTTGGCAATATTTCAATGTATGTAAAACTTTGAAAACCTCCCCAACACCGCCACTAATAAATGCTTCCTCATCCTCCCGTCACTAGCCCTACACTCCCTCTCTCTCTACTAATTTTGAATTTCTATATATTCTCAGGTTATTTTCTGTCACCATCACTCTCTCTCTCTCTCTCTCTCTCTCTCTCTCTCTCTCTCTCTCTCTCTCTCTCTCTCTCTCTCTCTCTCTATCTCTCTCTCTCTCTCTCTCTATCTCTCTCTCTCTCTCTACCTCTCTCTCTCTCTCTCTATCTATCTATCTATCTATCTATCTCTCTCTGTGTCTGTCTGTCTCTGTATATGTTCTGGAGATCTCTCTGCACTTGTGGTCACATGGTACCATGGGCCCAGCACTATGTGTCAATAATTGTCACAAGTGTAGTGTTTGTACCAGAGGTTTGAAGTTGCTGGCTGGACTAAAATGTCACTCGTTCAGCGCATTGGTAGGAGTTCTCCTACATGGATATAAAGTAGTGGCCGTACTCGAAAACGAGTTGGCAGCCACCATATATATATATATATATATATATATATATATATATCAGGATAGGATCAGTTTCAAACCCGATACTTTATTATATATATATATGTAAATATATATATATATATATATATATATATATATATATATATATATATATATATATATATATATATATATATATAAATATAAATTAGCGAAAATCGTACTTCAGCTCAGGAATTAACGAAAATCAATGTCCGATATGTGTGGCAAGCGCTCGATGATTCATGTGAATCAGAGCTACAACATATGTTAAGGGCCAAACACACTGAGATGATGGTTAAACAGATCATCCGCACAGCCAAAACAAACGACCAAGTAATTCGGGTCAAACAATAAAAATATGTGATTGATAATTTACCCGGACCCTGGACTATTGGTAAAATCCAGTAGTTGCCTAAAACCGTTAACCAGAACCTTGTTAAACACATGAAGGAAGCAAATCATTTACACGTATTGTCCTCCAACTAAACTCCTACGACATAGATGTCCCTGTGAATTGTTCATCGACCTGATAAACGTAATAAAAGATCTGTGAAATGACAGACATCTTATATAGATCAACATCTCTGACTTCTGAGATCAAACACACATTGTAATTCATGATATATTATAAACTGAGATCTGATAAATCGTTCGTACATCTTCCTTAAATATTAGTAACCTGTTAGTAATCATATTTACCATCGAAAGACAGACCTCCGGCAGCGTCAAAGATGAGTGTTCTAGTTGTTCAATGAGCGTAACTGTCGGATCGTGATTTAATCGAATATCTTCCCTTTACATTGCTGGTCTTGTACCAAACGTAGAAACAATAACCAATTGAATCTCTTCCTCATAACGTTCCCATACTGCTGCGGCCGCACGTTAAGAGAATCTTGAAACTCCCTTAACAATACATGTATCCATTCGTCAGCATCAACTGGCATATAAGCGAATGAGAAGTTGACTGTTTGACCTATCCAGAGAGCATAGTTAACACTGGAGCTACTAAATACCACCTGGGCTATCCTTATTGAAGTTAGGTATTCTCATATGTAGTTTCTCTTATATCTCCATTTATGCGTAAGCATATTTGTTATATATGTTTTGTCTGTAATTTGACCGTTCTCCTTTAAATCTATATCTATGTTTGTTATTTTATTAATTATATTGATCTAGTATCCCACACCCTCTGTTATTAAATCACAAGTTCACGTATCCCGCATGTAAACTTGCTCAACGGATTGCACCGCGTATAATTCTATGTATCATACGATCATCACCATCAGTATTAAACTGAACAACAGCACAAAAAGCCATTCGCTTGCTCACCCTCCTTTTCCTCCTCCTTTCCTCCTCGTTTTCCTCCTCCTCCTCTTTCTCATCATCATAAGCAGCAGCAGCATCATGGTCAACGTGAGCAAGACACCATTATCAGCAGCAGTAGTGATATTTTTTAATCGATAGCAATTTATAGATTCCTGATAGGACCAACAATCTCATCGATAGTTTAGCTTGTACTTTCAAAATTATCTCAGCTTTTATTTTTTTATATTTTTCAATTTTGTTATTTTATCCTCACCGTTTCTTTCCTCTTTTATCACTATTCTTTATATTGCCCTATGTATACTTATTGAAGCATTTCATTCACACCAGTAACCAGTAATGCACCATCACTATTTTAATTTAAATTATCGCAATTCCTCCTTGCACCTTCCTATTCACTCTGGGGATAATTAGATTACTCACGAGCAACTGTTCTGAAAAGACCAGAACACACAGCGACGAAAATAGCAATGTTAATGCGGTGACGACAATATATGATGGTCATGATCATGTTTATGATGGTGATCATGTCGGTAGATTGAAGATGATGGTGATGACGTGATAGTGGTGGAATGAGGATAAGAATGATGATGATGACAATTATACAAAATGGAGACGGGTTGGAGTTAAAATAAAAAAGATTTGAATAAACAAAAGAGATAAAAAGAAAAAATAGAATAATAAATAGAATAAAAACATGAATAATAATGATAATAATAATAATAATAATAATAATAATAATAATAATAATAATAATAATAACGAGAGTGCAAGAGAAGGAGAGGGAGAAAATTAACCGATACCAGGACCTAAAGTGGGAGGTGAAAAGGATTTGGAACTGCCATGAAGTCAAAGTGATCCCGATTGACATAGGCGCACTGGGGACTATCTTCAAAAGTTTCCAGGGATGGTTAAAGAAAATCGGCCCCTTCACGCTTTTTGGAACGCTTCAAAAGGCATGCTTGCTTGGAACAGCAAGAACCCTCCGATACGTCCTGAATATCTGAGGCTGCAGGTAGTGGCTTGATATTCAATCCAACGGACTTTCCAGTTAACCAACATCAATGACTGAGATTCAAGGAATAACAATAACAATAATAATAATAATAATGATTTCTTTATTAACCACAAGGGTTTACGTAAAGTAGACATTAAGGACAGTGCAGGACAATACAGGACGGTACAAATGGGCATTTCTGCGTGTAAAAAACAGAGGATGTAATAAAATAACAAAGAAAAATTCCCCAATAGGGGGGAGACTTCCGAGAGACATTTGTGGAGAAAGCCCATTAAAAGACCACAGTGACCCTGACCAGCAGGGCAAGTGCCCTCTCCCAGTTTTCCACCTTTAATTTACAGACACATACTCAGAGAAGGCCCATTCATTCGGGCCATACTTGCTTCTCTCACCCATCTTTCAATAATAATAATAATAATGATAATAATATTAATAATATTAATTTTAGCATACAGACGGACAAGAAACTGGAACACAATAGACCTGACATTGTGGTTTTGGACAGGGAAAAAGATTGTGCCTGATTGTGCATATAGCCTGCCCATTCAACACGAGAGTGCAAGAAAAGGAGAGGGAGAAAATTAACCGTTACCAGGACTTAAAGTGGGAGGTAAAATGGATTCGGAACTGCCATGAGGTTAAAGTGGTCCCGATTGTCATAGGCGCACTAGGTACTATCTCAAAAAGTTTCCAAGTATAGTTAAAGAAAATTGGTCCCGCGCCGCTTTTTGGAACACTTCAAAAGGCATGCTTGCTGGGAACAGCAAGAACACTCCGATACGTCCTGAATATCTGAGAATGCAGGTAGTGGCTTGATATTCATTTCAACAAACTTTCCAGTTAAATAACATCAATGACTGAGACTCAAAGAACAATAATAATAATAATAATAATAATAATAATAATAATAACCTGTTCTACATGGATGACCTGAAACTATTTGCAAAAAATGATGAACAATTGCAAGGGCTATTATCCACTGTGAAGCAGTTCAGTGATGACATTAAAATGGAGTTTGGACTGGATAAATGCGCCAAAGCAACGTTCACCAGAGGAAGCTGCTGAAGAGTTCAGACATTAATCTTGATCGGGGGAACGTGATAAGAGAGCTTGATCAAGAACAAACTTACAAATATCTAGGTGTTTGTGAAGGAGACGGAATCAAGCACTCGACAATGAGGGAAAGGATAAGGAAGGAATGTTACCGCAGAGTCAGAGCAATCTTAAGAACGGAATTGAATGCAAGGAATAGGATCGATGCCATAAACACGCTTGCCATACCAGTAGTAACCTACAGTTACAATGTCATCAACTGGTCAAGCACAGAGATCCGTAGGCTCGATACAAAAATCCGAAAATTCTTAACCATGCACAGAATGCATCACCCTAAGGCAGACATAGATAGAATATATCTCCCTAGGAAAGAAGGAGGACGTGGGTTAATCCAGTTAGACGTTGCGTTGAAAACTGCAAAAATTGGATTATCCACATATATAAGGGAATCACATGATTGGATGATCAAACTCGTTTTGAAACACGAAAGCACCAAAAGATCATATTCCATTACAAAAGATGCACAAAGATACAGTAATGGACTACAAATTTCAGAAGTCCCATTTACTGCTGAAATGGAAAACACAGAAAAAGCAAAGCAGGTAAAAGTAACTGCAAAGAAAGAACTGCTACAGAAACTGGCTAAGAAATGGCAAGAAAAGCCTCTGTATGGAAAATACCCAGAGCGAGCTAACAATCCTGATGTTGACAAAACTTTAACCCATCAGTGGTTGGCATCCTCTGGACTGAAATCGGAGACTGAAGGACTGATTATATCCGCACAAGATCAGTGTCTGCCAACAAAAAATTACCAAGCCAACATAATAAAAAATGGGTGCAGCCCATTATGCCGTGTATGCAAAAAACAACCAGAGACCATTGACCATATAATTTCAATGTGCAGTCCTATAGCTCCAACCGAATACCTAAACAGGCATGACAGAGCTGCACAATACATACATTGGATAATGTGTAAGCATTTTGACCTGCCCCATCAAAAGAATTGGTGGGAGGATCAACCACCTCCCATACTTGAAAAAGATCACATCTCAATCTTGTGGAACTTTAGCATCCAAACAGACCGAAAAATAGATGCAAATAGACCTGATATAATATTGAAGGACTTTCAAAGGAGGGTATGCCTGCTAATTGATATGTCTGTTCCAATAGACAAGAATGTATCTATAAAAACATTTGAAAAATTGAGCAAGTATAAGGACCTGGAGATAGAAATTGGAAAAATGTGGAAATTGAGAACTAAAACAATACCAGTGGTTGTAGGCGCTCTGGGAATGATACCTAAGGGGTCTAACGACTACTTATCGCAAATCCCAGGAAACCCGCGTATAGGAGAAATACAAAAGATAGTACTAATGGGAACTGCCCATATACTAAGGAAGATCCTGTCAATATAAGTACATCACAAGTCTAAACACTAAGGATGCATGTGTGAATATGTATGTTCTTTCTTGAACATGGTGGACCTTGTTGTCTCTTGAGGTCACTGGTTGTGACTTGGTGATAACTCGTATAAACATAAAGCAAGATAAATGCAAATAATAATAATAATAATAATGATTTCTTTATTAACCACAAGGGTTTACATAAAGTAGACATTAAGGACAGTGCAGGACGGTACAAATGGGCATTTCTGCGTGTAAAAAACAAAAACAGAGGATGTAACAAAAAATAACAATGAAAAATTCCCCAATAGGGGGGAGACTTCGGAGGGACATTTGTGGAGAAAGCCCAGTAAAAAGCCACAATGACCCTGACCACCAAGGCAAGTGCCCTCTCCCAATGTTCCACCTTTAATTTACAGATATATACTCAGAGTAGGCCCATTTACTCGGGCCATTCTTGCTTCTCTCACCCATCTTTCAACAAAATGCTGGGAAGAGAGCACTTCCCTCTCTACTCTGATTTTCCTTTTCAAATGAAATTTGAAAAAGTCAATCAGAGCATCACCGAAGAGGTAAGTGCTCGTCTTCAGCCCTTTCAAACGTGTCCACCATACTATCTCTTTCGCCATGGCCACCAGACAGATAAAAACTGCCAGCCCTTCCCGGCTAAAAGAGGAGGGCGGGGCAATCCTCACGGTGGACTCAGATGATAGCCGGATCCGTCCTAAACGCGACAGCAGGTATTCGACATAAACCCACAAGTCAGCAATTTTCGGACACTGGACGAGTGCGTGCAGGACGGTTTCGTCGCCCTGTGCGCATCTCGGACATGCCCGGCTGACGGCACCTCCATGCCTGTAGAGTTTATCCCGAACTGGCAAGGCTCCTCGGTAGCACTGCCAGGCCAGAGATTTCTGGAAGTTGTCCATAGGCCCCGGCCCGAAAGTTCTTCCGAAGAGATTGGCTAGTTGATTTTCGTCGACGCCGAGAGTTTCCCCAAGTACGTCGTCGCTCTTCCCCTCCACTAATCCTCTATAGAACGCCGAGGTGGAGTTTCCACCGATCACATTGCCCGATTGGTCGAGGGCTGTGAGCGCCTGAAGACATTCCAGTCTCCAGGCGCTCCCTCTCGGTCTTCGCTTGACCCAGGACTGCAGCTCCGTCAAGGAAACGAGCTGGGGAAATACGTGTCTAGCAAACGGCGACCACACCTGATCACCGTCGAGGAAGAGGTGGAGATGTCGTAGCCTGAGCGCGTGCCTGCGCATCATCAGCCACGGCATGCCCAGCCCTCCACGTAGCGGGTGTTGACAACAGATGGACCGCCTGACCATCGGAGCGCGTCCCTTCCACAAAAAGCGAAAGAGCAAACGCTCCAGCGCAGTCAGGCAAGGCTTAGGACAAGATACGACGGTCAGGCGGTAGCAGATGACAGACGCGATGTACGCGTTAGCCACCTCCGCTCGACCTTTCAGGGATAGCTTCCTCTCCGCCCATTTCTGGGTGAGAGAAGCCACCCTGCTCGTCACCTCGTCCCAGTTTTTGTCCGTCTGGAGGTCCGGACCGAACCAGACCCCTAGCAATTTAACCGGTCCGTCCGTTCAGCGTCCGACGTCGCTGTTGGACGGCATGGACCTGCCTCTCCAGGTGCCGAGCTGCAGGCCCACTAACCTTTCCTGGTTGATCATTGCTCCTGTCACCGCTTCGTATTCTCTTAGTGTAGTGCCGATCGCCTCGATGTGTTTGGCGTTCGACACCACTAAGGTGACATCGTCCGCATATGCTGACACGGATCTTCCGCATCCTAGTTCGCGCAGGACGCCCCTCAACGTCTCCAGTTTGTGCAGTAATGGCTCGAGAGTCAATACGTACAAGAGGGACGAGAGGGGACATCCTTGGCGGACCGAGCGCATGATGTTGAACAGTTCCGACAGGTGACCGTTCACTCTCACCACAGAGCATATGTTGCTGTGCATGGCAGCGATCCAGCCTCTGAAGACGGGCCCAAAGCCAGCCGCCCTCAGGACTGCCGCTATGTAACGATGGTCGACCCTATCGAAAGCTTTCGACTGATCTAAATTGATCAAGGACCCACCCGTGCCAGGTTCCCTAGCTACCCTCTCTACGATGTATCGCATGAGGTGGAGGTTGTCGTGGATGGATCTGTCGGGAATGGCGCATGTCCGCGCCTCTCCCACCAGACCACCAACGACAAGCGCCAACCTCTTTGCTAGCACCTTGGCCAAAATCTTGAACTCTGTGTTTAGCAGAGTTATGGGCCGGAAATTATCTGTTATCCCCCTTGTTCGGATCCTTTCTCAGCAGTGCCACCGCTCCTCGGCTCACAGAACTGGGAATTCTCCCGCTCTGTTGTCAGTTGCAGTAGACGTCCGCCAAGAGGCCTCCGAACAAGTTTGGCATCTGTACGTAAAGTTCATAGGGCAGACCATCCAAACCAGGCGATTTACCCCTTGTGCAGCCAGTCATAGCCTCCCTTACTTCAGCGGCTGTTATCGGCTTTTCGCAACACTTCGCCTCAGTGACTAAAGTCCATCCCTCGACCCGGCCCACCGCTGCCCCCGAACAGCTGAGCGAAGTGTCGCTGAAAAGCTTCACACATTTTCCCAGAAACGAGTAGCATGCGCCCGTCGTGGTCCACCAAAGACCGGATCGTGGCTTTGTTGCCACGACGCGCCTCCGCCACTCGGGCCCATTGAACGGCTTTCGTCCCCTCGTGTCTGAGAGCACGCACCCTTGCTCTGACAACACAGCCTTCGTGCTTTGCATTGAAGAATTGGTCAAGGGCCAATTTCGCCGCAAGCACGTCGGTCGCAATGCCTTTGCTAAGCGCCTCGTCTAATTTTCTAACTAGTTCTCCCTCTGCTCTATTTTTCTCTATTGCTAAAGCCTTACTAAACCTAATGGATTCTATTCTAATCGCTCTTTTCAGAGCAAACCACCACTTGTTGTTGACGATGGCCCCCGTCAAAGCCCGCTTAACAAGTTCGCTAATCCGGTCTCTGTAGACCTTGCGCGCTGGTAGGGACGCGTTTAGCTTCCAGTAGCCGGGTCCTCGTCTATGAAACCTATCTAAGTCAAGCACACAGATCACGAATTTGTGGTCCGTGTAGCTGACTATCTTGAATTGTGGACAGCCTATGCTAGACCTATCTATTTCCCTACAAAATACTCTATCTAGATATGATCTGGATGACCCTATGCGATTTGTCCAAGTCCACATTGGCGCATTCGCGAAATCCAATCGGTACCTGCCAGACAGTTCAAAACGCCTGAGCAGGTTGGTGAGGCTCTTGCACCCTCCACCCCTATCCGCTAATCCCACACAGTCCCAGCGTGCATCTAAGTTCCCATTCCAGTCGCCCACTAACACTAAATAGCGGGACGTTCCAAGAAAGGTCTCCAGACGCCGGAAGAAATCAGGCCGCCCTGCTCCTGTCGGGGCATAGACGGCCACTAGCCTGAAAGCTTGCCCGTCTCCGCTGGTCACGTCCAGCACCACCAGCTTACCCTCTGGGTCCAGGAAGATGGCCCGTATGGCGAGATCCAAACCTCTCCGAAAAAGCACAGCAACTCCCCCCCCCCCCCCCCCCCGATTCTGAGAAATGTTATGAGCATAGGCCGGAGGCGGTGATGGAGAACAATCAGGTGAAGGTGATGTGGGATTTTAGGATACAGACGGACAAAAAACTGGAACACAATAGACCTGACCTGGTGGTTGTGGACAAAGAAAAAAGATCGTGTCTGATTGTGGATGTGGCCTGCCCGTTCGACACGAGAGTGCAAGAGAAGGAGAGGGAGAAAATTAACCGATACCAGGACCTAAAGTGGGAGGTGAAAAGGATTTGGAACTGCCATGAAGTCAAAGTGATCCCGATTGTCATAGGCGCACTGGGGACTATCTCCAAAAGTTTCCAGGGATGGTTAAAGAAAATCGGCCCCTTCACGCTTTTTGGAACGCTTCAAAAGGCATGCTTGCTTGGAACAGCAAGAACCCTCCGATACGTCCTGAATATCTGAGGCTGCAGGTAGTGGCTTGATATTCATTCCAACGGACTTTCCAGTTAACCAACATCAATGACTGAGATTCAAGGAATAACAACAATAATAATAATAATAATAATAATAGATGCAAATAGACCTGATATAATATTGAAGGACTTTAAAAAGAGGGTATGCCTGCTAATTGATATGTCTGTTCCAATAGACAAGAATGTATCTATAAAAACATTTTAAAAATTGAGCAAGTATAAGGACCTGGAGATAGAAATTGGAAAAATGTGGAAATTGAGAACTAAAACAATACCAGTGGTTGTAGGCGCTCTAGGAATGATAACTAAGGGGTCTAATGATAACTTATCGCAAATCCCAGGAAACCTGTGTATAGGAGATATACAAAAGATAGTACAAATGGGAACTGCCCATATACTGTCAATATAAGTACATCACAAATCTAAACACCTAAAGATGCATGTGTGTGAATGTATGTTCTTTCTTGAACATGGCGGACCTTGTTGTCTCTTGAGGTCACTGGTTGTGACTTGGTGATAATAATAATAATAATAATAATAATAATAATAATTGTTACTACTTTAGGCACAAGGCCAGCAATTATGGCCACAAGGGCTGACACGAAGAAAAACATTAGAGACGGCACAGAACAGTACAGGAGGATATAAAGTGGGTTTTGGTCGTGTAAACAGGTTATAACAAAATCGGGCTAGATATTCAACAAATTTCAGACAACAAAAATTACTCAAGAAGGGGAAAACCTCCGAGGGTCACTCGTGGGGAAAACCACATAAAGACCACGGCCACCCTGACCACCAGGGCAAGCGCTCTCTCTCAATTTTCCCACTCCTCAGTCTACAGGCGCATATTCAGAGCGGACCCGTTCACTCGGACCAGACTCACCATTTTCACCCACCTTTCAACAAGCTTACTAGAAGACAGCACTCGTCTCTCGACCCTGATTTTGCTCTTCAAGTGAAACTTGAAAAAGTTAATCAGGGATTGGCCGGAGAGGAAAGTGTCCATCTTCAACTCTTTCAATCTTGTCCACCACACAATCTCTTTCGACATGGCCACCAGGCAGATGAAAACTGCCTGCCCTTCCTCATCTTTAATGGGGGAGGGCGGGGCTATCTGCACAATGGTTTCAGTCGATAACTGGATGTGTACTACATGCGACAGCAGCTGTGCGTCATAGCTCCACAATTCAGCAATCCTGGGGCACTGAACAAGTGCGTGCAGGACGGTTTCGTCGCCCGGCGCACATCTCGGACAGGATCGGCTGACAGCATCCCCGTGCCTGTAGAGCTTATCCCGAACCGGCAACGCTCCCAGCTAGCACTGCCAGGTCAGAGATTTCTGGAAGTTGTCCATAGGCCCCGGTCTGAAAGTTCTCTTGAAGAGAACGAAGAGCTGGTCGTCTTCGACGCCCAGGGTCTCCCCGAGAGAGTCGTCGCTCTTTCCCTCCACTAACCCTCTATAGAACGCCGAGGTCGATGTTCCACCGATACTAGTGCACAGCCGGTAGACGGCGGTGAGCGCTTGGAAACATTCCAGCTTCCAAGCGTTATCCCTCGGTCTTTTCATGATGCAGGACTGCAGCTCCGTCAAGGAGACGAGTTGGGGGAAAAGCGCGTCTGGCAAACGGCGACTACACCTGTTCACCGTAAAGGAAGTACCAGTGATATCGCATTCTCAGCGCATGTTTGCGCATCATCAGCCACGCATTCCTAGTCCTCCACGCAACAGGTGTTGACAGCAAATGGATCGTCTGACCATGGGAGCACGTCCCTTCCTCAAAAATCGGAAGAGAAGGCCCTCCATTTTAGTCAGAGTTTGGCGGGGGCAAGGTACGATGGTCAGCCGGTATTGAATGACGGACGCTATGTACGCATTCGCCACCTCCGCCTGACCTTTCAGAGACAGCCTCTTCTCGGCCCATTTCTGGGTGAGAGAGGCCAATCTGCTGGGTCACCTTGCTTCGTTTTTCGCCATCTGGAGGTACGGAGCGAACCAGACCCCGAGCAATTTAACCGGTCCTTCCGTCCAGTGCCCCACGACGCTGTCAGACGGCATGGCCTTGCCTCTCCAGGTGGGGAGTTCCAAGCCTACCGACTTTTCCAGGTTTATTTTGCTCATGTCACCACTTTGTATTCCTTCAGAGCGCTGCCGAGCATCTGGACCTGTTTGGTGCTCGACACCACCATGGTGACGTCATCGGTGTGAGCTGACACGGATCTCCCGCATCCCAGTTCGCGTGGGACTGCCCTCATCGTCTCCAATTTGCGTAGTAAAGGCCCTAGGGCCATTACGTACAAGAAGGACGAGTGGGGGAAACTCTAGCGGACCGGGCGCATGATGCTGAAAGGCTGTGACAGGTGACCATTTACCCTCACAATCGAACAGATGTCGCTGTGCATCGCAGCGATCCAGCCCCTAAAAACTGGTCCGAAGCCGGCCGCCTCGAGGACGGCAGCCAGGTACTGATGGTTGACCCTATCAAATGCTTTAGACTGATCCAAGTTGATCAGGGCCCCACCCGTGCCAGGTTCCTTAACCACCCTATCTATGATGTATCGCATGAGATGGATGTTGTCGTGGATGGATCTGTCCGAGATGGCACATGTCTGCGCCTCTCCCACCAGATCAAATTTAATGCTGTGTAGTATGTATCGTTTTGGTTGCTTTGTTTTGTTTCCGTTTGTTGTGGGTTTGCTTCTGCTTAGCTTGTTGGTCATTTTTGTGGTGTTGGTGATGGGGATTGTGAGGTTAATGATGGTTATAATGTCGGTGTTTGTGGTGATGCGGCTGGTGATACTGGTGTGGGTGGCGACATATATCTCTTAACGTTTTTGTTAGTTTGTTTGTTTCGCCCTGCATTTTGTCTTTGGAGGGCGAAGGAAGAGAAATATTTCTTTTTTGGTTTCTTTCTTTTTCTTTTTTCCAGTTACAGTCCCCCACTCCTCGTCGTCACAATCTGTCTCCAGTTGTGAGAGGTTGGGGAGGGGAAACTCCTCCACAGGCGTTGGTTTTGGTTGTGGTGTGCTGGATCGTGGAGGTATTGGTGCTAATTCTGGCGCGGTGGGTGGTGGTGGTATTGGTTTTGCTACTGTTGCTGCTACAGTTGTTGCTGCCTTTTCTGTTGCTAGTTTTTATGGTTGAGTCATTGGGTGGGTAGGAGAGATGGCATCAACTTTTTAGCCTGAGGGCAGAAAGCCTTTAGGTGGATGTGGTTTTTTTGATCCCACACATGGTCCCAAAGCTTTTTGTATCTGGGACTCGGATGCCCGTTCCACTCGGCGTATTTTAATATTTATCGTCCGCTATGACACGGAGCATAGGCGCCTATGCTCCATGGAATTAGATGGGGGGGGGGGGCTGACCGTGTAACCATGTTTTTTACTATTTGTTTGGCTTTATTCAATTTCACCTGGCTTACCTCAACCGTTTCATTTTTGTTCGCCACTTTAGCAAACGACACATTTGGTTTTGCGCTGGTGTTGATATTGTTGTTGTTATTCTTATTGTTGCTGTTGTTGCTGTTGTTGTTATTGTTATTTTTGTTATTATTATTTTTAGTTTCAGTGTGGTGGTCGTGGTAGTGGTAACTGTGGCGTTCGGCGTGGAAGAGTCGATTTTCGGAGAATCCATTTCGATATCACGAGAAAATAATTTATTTTTTGTGTCGCTGGTTGCTGTGGTGGTGATGGTGGTGGTATCGGTGGTGTTGGTTGTTCTTTTGAACATTGTGGTGGTGGGGAAGGCGGCTTTAACACCTGTAGACATTGGTAATGGCGGGAAATCCATGTCTGTATGTGACAAATCTAAATAATTGCCATTGCTATTACATATATTTTCAGTGTTGGCATTTTTTCTGTTGTCTGTATTTCGCTGTTATTGTTGTAGTTGGTGTGGTAATTTTTTAAAATTAGTGTTCGTAGTGTTGTTGTCTTTGTTGACGTTGTTTGTGGTGGTATTTGTTGTATGAATTCCTGTAACCCTCCTCTCAACGTTTACGCTGTTATCACATGACAGCAGACATATTGTTGGGGAACGTGGCTCAGCCATGTCTTTTTTTTTTTAAGTAAAATGTTAAAATATTAATAAAAAATTTGGGCCAAAAGGCCCAAATATTATACTTTCCTCTTCACAGGGCAAAGCCCAAGGGCTTATATCCCTTACACAACAAGAAAAATTAAACAACAAATAATTATAACAGGTAAATAATGCGACTTACTGGGAGCGAGCAAAAAGACGTCCGAACAGACCAATAATAATAATAATAATAATAATAATAATAATAATAATTGTTTCTACTTTTGGCAGAAGGCCAGCAATTACCCAATGCATTACTGGTACTTTATTCTATCGACCCCCGGAAGGATGAAAGGCAAAGTTAACTAATAATAATAATAGTAATAATTGTTTCTACTTTTGGCACAAGGCCAGCAATTAATCCAGTACATTACTGGTACTTTATTTTATCGAACCCGTAAGGCTGAAAAGTAAAGTTAACCTCGGCAGGATTTGAACTCAGATCGTAAAGGGACGTAACTACGCTGGAAAGTATTCCGACACTCTACCTATACTGCCAATTCATAATAATAAACAAACAAATCGACCAAGAAGAGAGAACACACCTACAATTAATTATGTTTTCTAAAATCGACACAAGGCCGGCAGCCTGATGCAGAGAAAGTTGATTATTGCTATGGCAGTACTTAAATGGTACGTTATTCAATCGACCCTGTAGGGCATGAAAGACAATGTTGACTTCGGTTGAGTGTGACATCAGAACGTTGCAAGCCGTAACAGAAGTATTTTGTTCGTTGCTCTACTGATTCTGCCAACACACTAATTATGGTATCTGATTTAGGCACAAAGCCAACAATTCATATCGAGTCGAGAAGTTAACGCTTTTCTTTATTTTGGACCAGATACGGCTACGGATTTGTCCGGCACTATAACAACTCTGTCAATCCACCCCCAAAATAATAAGGCCAGCAATTTCGGGGGTGGGGTGGAGAGACTATTAAATTGACCCCAGTGTATTACTTGTACTTTATTTTATCGACCCGCCCGTAAGGATGAAAGGCAACGCTAACCTCGGCACGATTTGAACTCAAAACGTAAAGGGACGTAACTAAAAGTAATACGAGTAATGATAATAATAGCAATAATAATAATAATTGTTTCTACTTTAGGCACAAGGCAAGCAATTACCCAGTGCATTAATGGTACTTTATTTTATCGACCCCGTATGGATGAAAGGCAAAGTCAACCTCGGAGGGATTTGAACTCAGATCGTAAAGAGACGTAACTATGCTGGAAAGCATGGCGTCCGACCCTCTACTGATACTGCCAATCCAACAATAATAATAATAATGAGGATGAACAAGAAATGTAAGAAGATAATAACTGTCTTGAATAAATGTACATTCATAAACTTTATTGCTCGCCAGGCAGCCCGGGTTAATCGAGTGTTCAGCTACTTGCACGTTGCGTTGGAGCTATCTTCGCCA
>OZ024742.1:188379005-188384005 GCA_964016885.1 Eledone cirrhosa
CGGATGGCATGACCATCTTCCCGTTCCGTGGTGGCAAACCCCTCGTCTGGGATGCCAATTGCACCGACACTTTCTGCAGCCGCAACCTGGTGCAGTCTGCGACTGACCCAGGTTCTGCTGCACGTCAGGATGAGGGAGTCAAACTCCTCAAATACCGGTCGCTCTCCGACAGGTTTGCGGTCGTACCCCTGGTAGTGGAGACTTCTGGTGTCCTCGGACCCAGGGCTACCTCCTTACTCACCACCATAGGCGCTGAGCTGGCCAGCCGCAGGTGTGAGCCACGAAAGTTGGTGTGGCTTTTCCAACGCGTCTCCCTTGCCGTCATCCGGGGAAACGCCTTCTCCATTCTGTCCGCCGGGGCTGTGGGTGGGCCTCATCGCGTACCGTTGTAGTTGTAGAATAAACAAGAAGACAACAACTGGAAATGTTGATTGTAAAATGATGATAACAATGACCATAATGATAATGGTGATGATGATAAATACACTATTGACAGCATGATTAAAAACCTGCACATTTCACCCATTTTAATTTGATATATTACAAAAAATAATGTTTTCCAATTTTTCATGCATTACATTTTACATTGAGAAATATTGAAATGCAGAGTTTTTCTCCATAAATGATATCATTGATTTGAAATCAATCATCATTTTCTTACAACAAAAAATGTGTGAAACGCAGCAAGGCGCGGGTAATTCGGCTAGTATATATATATATATATATATATATATATATATGTAGGAGGTGAGTTTTATTGTAGTACAATAAAGCAATGCAGATATCGGATGAGAACTGCGCTATCCACACGTGTTTTTTAACCTTCATATCATGTCTTCCTATTTTATCTGATGAAAACACAAATGTTATTGCGTGATGATATTTGTTTTTGAAATGCGCATAATAAAATACATGGAACACTTTTAACCATCTTTTGATCTTATATATATATATATATATATATATATATATATATATATATATATATATATATATATATATATATATGTGTACATATTGATTGATTGATTGAGTTTAGGAGGCCGTGCAATGCAGATGTGTTTATATATATTCGGGCTAAGAAACTCAGGTGAAGACACGGAGAAATGAAGTCGAGTAGAGAAGAGAAAAAGAAAAGGAAAATGAAAGAAACAGTGATAATGTTACCTTGGAAATATGTTTTGGTACCTATATTTTGGATTTACACTCCGCTGTTCGAAAATATATATCTACGCAATGACATCATTATGTTTACGGGTGGTTTTCTGCTAGCATGTGTAGTGTGTATATTGATATTATACGCAAGTATATATATACATGTAGATATGATATATCAAATAAAATCGTAATTGACAATATACACAGAAATTGAACGAAGACTGTGTTACACTGTCTTATGTAATCAGTAACGTAATCCATGATACATTAAAAAAAAGACGATATTATATATAAACTGCATTATGAGAAAATTAGTGACAGAAAATGCATATGTTTTTTTAAGCGAACGCCACCGGAAGTGTTGACATTTGAAAATAATAAAATATATTTAACGAAAATAATTGTTTCTACTTTAGGCACAAGGCCAACCAGTGCATTACTGGTACTTTATTTTATCGACCCCGTAAGGATGAAAGGCAAAGTTAACCTCGGCGGGATTTGAACTCAGATCGTAAATATTTAACGAAAATAATAAAATATATTTAACGAACAGCCACGAAATTTAGTAGATAAATTATGTAATATTCATTCATTATTTGTTCAAAGTAATCCAACCTATTTTACTAATGGGATAATTGTTTATCCCATTAGTAAATTATAAACCGTACACAATCCCATTCTTCTTACTTTATTATAGTTTAGATGGCAAAATAACAAGCTTCTCTGAAGACCAACTTTATCTGAGTAAAATTTAATGACAAATTAAAATGTTGACTTAACAAATACCTACACTCATTCAGCAACATTAAAAGAAATTATAATAGCAGAGTCTAGAATACGACCTTATTTACTATTTAACAAGTAGATAATCCCATTACCATTTCAAACCTGCACGATAATTCTTTTTTCTTGATGTATTCAATTAATCATTTCTTTTTATTTTCATTTATAATATGTTTATTCATATATTCATTAACATTTTGTTTCATATACATAATCAATGAAGTCCGTCCAATCAACCCTTTCCTCACCACCATACAAATATATGCATCTATGATTCATTGTCTCGCTATGACCATTCATCTTATTTTTGCTGAAACGTTATTTAGCGAAATATTTGTGAAAACACCAACACTCCAGCATACGCTCATACCTGCAATCCAGGAAATTCACTCACTTATATAAAATCTACAAGCCAATATTCTCATAATATCCCTCCTCCGAGGTAAACCTATCTTCGCTATATCTTTTCATTAAAAAAAAATAGCATTTCATATAACTATAAACAACATTCCTTGCAATATTCTATATTCTAAAGAATCTAGAAATAAAAAGCTTTCACGCTGATCCATGAAATAAATATTACAAAAACCTATTCCATCGAATTCCCCCTTTAAGTAGGTGCACATATACACAATCCTTAAAACAACTTCACCCTCACGCATACACACACATATATACCTGTGTATGCATATATATATATATTTATATATATATATGTATGTGTGTGTGTGTGTATATATACATACTTACATATATATATATATATATATATATATCATATTTAATATAGAAATGGCTTCTACAGTCCTAGGATTGTTTCCTTCAAAAGACATCATAAGGAAGGCATTCCTGGTGATTTCTTTTGAGTGAAACAGTCCCAGTCCTGTCGAAATAATTTCTATATTAAACGTGATGTTTACATTCTACTAATTTATTGAGTACCTTACTTGCTGTGGTTACCCATGATTGAACCCGGGACTCAACTATATACATATATATGTGTGTGTGTGTACGTATGTACATGTGTGTACGTGTGTGTGCGTCTATGTGTGTGCGTGTGTGTGTATATAAATGTGTGCCTGCTTCCTTGTGTAATAGTAATAGCCCAGCAATTTGAAGGGGAGGGGAAAGTCAATTATATCGACTTCAGTGTGTTACTGGTACTGTATTTTATCGACCCCGTAAGGATGAAAGGCAAAGCTAGCCTCGACGGGATTTCATCTCAGAACGTAAAGGGCTGTAACTCTATATTGCTAAGCAGGGTGCCCTACGCTCTACCGATACTGCCAATCCACCGCCCTATTTAGCACTCAAACAAAGCCATTGCTTTGCTTTTATTAATATTATTGTTGAGTCACCATCTCCTAAACAACTCTTCACACACACACACAGTCATTACCTGTTATTACCGGTTTCTATTATTGGGCGGTGGATTGGCAGTATCAGTAGAGTGTTGGACACCATGCTTTGTAGCATAGTTACGTCCCTTTATGGTCTGAGTTCAAACCCCGTCGAGGTTAACTTTGCCTTTCATCCTTACGGGGTCGATAAAATAAAGTACCAGTAATGTACTGGAATAATTGCTGGCCTTGTGCCAAAAGTAAAAACAATTGTTACACAATGATTTTGTAAATACATAAAATTACACTGTAACTATTAATGAAAGCCTTGCCTCTTCTAAAGAATAATAAAACATTTATTGTCTTAACAGTTGTGTATTATTTCCATCCTGTTGAGTGAGTCTTTCTGCTGCTGACGCTTTTGTGTATTATTGGTTTTGATATTTAGTTAAAATGTGATATATACTTATTTAATTTGCCTGCAATACTTGGACTATTATAATCTATAAGTTTTTTAATGACATTTAGTTCGATTTTCAGAACAATATATACAGGTATATACACTTGTAATAAGTCACATATTTTCTCCTATGAAAATTCGACAAAAACTAAATAACATTTGACAAATCTATTACACATACAACATTTCAATGGACACTATATGGTAGAATGTGAACTCTACAACACAGCAAGAATAATAGTGTGCCTGTTAAATCGTGGTTTAGAAGTGAGAACCCATTGTTTTTCTTCATACACATCATGATGTTCGTTTTGAGGCATTATTTTATAGCCAGATGCCTTTCCTGGCTCCAATTAATTTAGTCGCGACACGGTGGGATACACATAACATAAGTTACGTTGTAAAAGTCCAATATAAAATGGAAGGAAGTTATCTCTACTGGTACTACATATAGAGGTGTATATAAGGCACCTCTGATTATGGTTATCATCAATACCATTATTATTTTCAACATTATTGTCTTCACCTTCGATATATTGTGTCCTGGCAATTAATCTCGGGTAAATCTTATGTAACAGTTTTATCATTTATATATTTTAAAAGATATTCTCCGTATGGCTTAGCATTCTATAGACATGCACTGTGTTTATTTCATATCGTTGTGTAACCCTAGTTCATCTCTGTTCGAGGATTCTATGGATTATTGACCGAAAACTTGTTTGTTTTTAAAGGTATAGCATTCCAACTATTTGGTTCTCTTGGGCACTTATCCTTTACTATAGCATCTGGTCGACCCAACCTTGTTAATAGGAAATCTCATGAAACATGTTTACATAATGAGATGGCTTAACATCTTCCCTTGTTACGATGGCGTCTTCCATATTCTTCAGTAATATCTAATTAATGCCATAATGTATCATGGTACTATCCTTAGTTCCAACATAGATATTGATTCAAGAGAATCCAGGTCCCACACCCGTCATAGAAATTAATTAATAAATATAGGAGAACTGACAGAGAAAGAAATTTCAGTGGACCTGTTCGTACAATATACTTGAATCACTTAAACAAAATATTTACCTTTATATATTCCAAATACACTTCTTCAGATTAAATATTTATATTTCGAGGATAAGGATTACTAATAAAGATTGGTTTCTGATTTACGTACAAAGCCAAATTTTGGAGGAGGGGGAATTCGATTAATACGACCCAGTGCGTTACTGGGAATGTTTTTTATTGGCCCCATAAGGATGAAA
>OZ024742.1:188389005-188394005 GCA_964016885.1 Eledone cirrhosa
ATATATATATATATATACATATGTATATGTATATATATTTATGTATATATATATATATATATAGACAGGGGGGAAGAAAAAAATGGCTTCACTTGTGCTTTCAACACATTTATTTTCTTCACAAAATCCCAAAAGAATTTTTTTCCGGATTAGAAAAATTTGTTTTTCCTTAAAAAAAATGTATTTTATAAATTATGTTGTTGGTTGTTGGTTAGGTCTTAGGAGTTCTTGGTTATCGTAGGAGGTATTGTTTCGTTTTTAGAACGACCTTTCACGCTGAGGTGCGCTTGTCAAACTGATGTGTATGTGGTGTGTTATTCTATATATAGGGATTTAACATGTCTGTGGTGTGGTGGGGTTTTTTCTCCCCCTTTATTAAGTGTAGGGCTATAGGTGTGTTGAAAAAGTGTTAATAGCAGTAACGAGTTGAGACGGTGAGTATGGTTGGGTGGGGAGAAATGTAGCAAGTGCGGCCTGCCCCGGTCATTCTCGAAAAATTCCTTTATTCAGGGGGAAAAGCTTTTAGTATTCCTTTGTGTTGATAATGGTCATAGGCATGGACGTAGAAAAATTCTTCAGAAAAAAATAATTGTTCACAAACTTGGCAGGTGCGGTTTGCCTATGACCATTCTCAACACAAAGGAATACTAAAAGCTTTTTCCCCTGAATAAAGGAATGTTTCGAGAATGACCGGGGCGGGCCGCACTTGCTACATTTCTCCCTACGCAACCCTACTCACCGTCTCAACTCATTACTGCTATTAACATTTTTTCAACACACCTACACCCCTACACTTATTAAAGGGGGAGAAAAACAACCCCACCACACCACAGACATGTTAAATCCCTATATATAGAACAACCCACCACATACACATCAGTTTGACAAGCGCACCTCAGCGTGAAAGGTCGTTCTAAAAACGAAACAATACCTTCTACGGTAACCAAGAACTCCTAAGACCTAACCAACAACCAACAACTTAATTTATAAAATAAATTTTTTTTAAGGAAAAAAATTTTTTCTAATCCGGAAAAAAATTATTTTGGGATTTTGTGAAGAAAATAAATTTGTTGAAAGTACAAGTGAAACCATTTTTTCTTCCCCCCTGTCTTAATATACCTAACTGTACCAAGGATTACACACATTTTCCAATATATATATATATATATATCATAAATCATGTCCTTAGAATTATTAGATAAAATATATACCATTTCCTCTCCCAGTTAGCAGAATTAACCATATAAAAAATCAATTAGACCAGGCTATAAGAATAAAGGCTCCTATGAAGAAATATTTGATAAATAGCCGAAAGCGCCCTCTTCGCGGTGACCACAATAGAGTATTTACCCGACATTTCAACATCATGTAGAAACTGCCTAAATATACCGTCAACCATACACAATTAGGTGTAAATTTAAACTTAGAAGAAACGTGTACATACCGTAATTATATATGAATATATATATATATATTTCAACTTATATATATATATATATATATATATATATATATATATATATGTGTGTGTGTGTGTGTATATATACATATGTATATATAAATATATATATATATATATATATATCGGTTCCTAAATAATAGGGTTGTTGTTGGACATTTGCACTTAAATAAGGAGGTAATCGGTAATTGTATAGTGTACGTTCCTAAATATGGGATTTCTTGTGATGTGCTTTTTTGTCATATGTAATGTTTCTTTAACGTAAAAGAAAATTATTATTAGATTGACCATCTGCTGTATCACTATGAATAAGTTACTATAACATTTCGCCGGTCATAGAGTAGCTAAATTTAATCAGCGAATGAAGGAGGTGTGTGTTTGAAAAATCTGAAAAATTATAATAGCATAGGGGGGTGGGGGTGGGGGCTATTATTTACGACCTCAGAGTATATACATATATATATATATATATATATATATATGTGCCTGCGTGCGTGTGTGTCTGCGTGTGTGTGTGTGTGTGCGTGCATGCATATATATATATATATATATATGTGTGTAAAAGGGAAACAGAAATAACAACACGACGATTATTCAAGACCTGATAGTATATACATATATATATACGTGGGCGTGTGTGCGAGTGTGTGCGTCCATGCGTATTTATGTATATATATATACCCACACACACACACATACGCACACACATATATATATATATATATATATATATATATATATATATATATATATATATAACACGTACATGCACTCGCATATATATATACAGATAGATATATTTCTTTTATTTGCCACTAGGGCATCAAAAGTGGGACAAGTACAAAGGGGGGAGTTTACACAAAAAGGCGTCCTCAATAAGGAGAAGGCAATAACAAAATATAAAAATAAAATAAGATATAACAAAAAATAAAATTTTTAACAAAATCCTCAATAGAGAGGAGGCACCTTGGGGGGTCGCACACACCCCCGAAAAAAGTGTGCAACCCTTCTCCTCAGGAGCACAGAGAAGGGGTGCTCCCTTGGTCTTTTATCTTCCTCACCTATAGTCTGATGTAGAGTGAAGGCCCATTCACACGGGCCATTCTCGCCACTTTCACCCATCTTTCATAGAAACGGCTGGGGTGCAGCACCTCTCTCTCCATCCTGATCCTTCTTCCGAAATGATATCGGAAGAAACGGACCAGTTGTTGGCCAGAGAGAAAGGTGCCTGACCTCAGTCCTTTCAGACGCGTCCACCATACAACCTCTTTCGCCATGGCTATTACGCACAGAAACACCGCCTCTGCTTCATCTTTGAAGGGGGGAGGCGGCTTGATCATTACAATCGACTCGGTGGTCAACCGGATCGGTCCCACCCTTGACAGCAGTTGTTCGACATAGCCCCACAGATCGGCTACGCCCGAGCAGTGTACCAATGCGTGTGCAACGGTTTCCTCGTCGCACACGCATCTGGGACAGATCTTTTTGGCGGGGTCCCTTCCCGGGCGCCCGTGTCTGTAGAGCCTTTCTCGAACGGGTAAAGCCCCTCGGTAGCACTGCCAGGCCAGGGACTTCTGGAAGTTGTCCATAGGTCCCGGGCTGAATGTCCTACCGAACAGGCTGGCCAGTTCGTCCTCCTCCATGTCTAGGGCTTCTCCGAGGGCGTCGTCGCACCTGCTGCGTACCAGCCCTCTATAGAATGTTGCGGTGGAGTCTCCACTGATAACCGGATCCGCCTGCCAGAGGGCGGTGAGCGCCTGGGCACACTCAGTGTGCCAGGCGCCCAGTTTTCTCGGTCTTTGCTTGACCCAGGATTGCAGCTCGGTGAGTGAGACGAGTCTGGGAAAGGTTCGTCTCACAAACGAGGCCCACACCGGTTGTCCGGTGAGGAATACGTAGAGGTGCCGTAGCCTTAATGCGTGTTTACGCATCATTAGCCACGGCATCCCCAGCCCTCCTTTCGAAGGGTGTTGACAGCAGATGGATCTCCTCACCATAGGAGCCCGCCTCTTCCAAAGGAATTGGAAGAGCGCGCGCTCCATCTTGGTGAGGGTTTCCCTTGGGCAGGGCACTACGGTCAGGCGGTAGTAGATGACGGACGCTATGTAGGTGTTCGCCACCTCCGCCCGACCTTTCAGGGATAGTTTGCAACTGGCCCACTTCTGGGTCAGTGCAAACACCCTGTTCGTAACCTCCGCCCAGTTTTTCTCCACCTGGAGGTCCGGTCCGAACCAGACCCCGAGCAACTTCACCGGGCCCTCCGTCCAGCGTCCGACGACGCTATCGGAGGGCATCGGTCTGCCCCTCCACGTGCCGAGTTGCAAACCGATCGACTTGTCCCGGTTCAGCTTAGCCCCTGTGAACTTTTCGTACTCCTCCAGTAAGGTGCCGACCGCCTCGATTTCGGAGGCCGTCGACACCATTACTGTCACGTCATCGGCGTAGGCCGACACCGCTTTCCGCAATCCCGGTTCCAAAGGGATGCCCTGCAACAACTCCAACTTCCGCAGTAGTGGCTCGAGAGTCAACACATACAGAAGGGAGGAGAGAGGGCACCCTTGTCGGATGGACCGCTCGATTTTGAACGGCTCCGAGAGGTAGCCGTTCACCTTGACCCTAGAGCAGATGCGGCTGCTGTGCATAGCAGTGATCCAGCCCCTGAAAACGGGTCCGAAGCCTGCCGCCGCTAGCACCGCATCCAGGTAACCATGGTCGACCCTATCGAACGCCTTAGATTGATCCAAGTTGATCAGAGCCCCACCAAAGCCGGGTTCGTTCCCAACCCTCTCTATGATGTATCGCATGAGGTGGAGGTTGTCATGGATGGACCTGGACGGGATAGCGCATGTCTGCGCATCTCCCACCAGGTTGCCCACGACAAGCGCCAACCTCTTTGCTAGCACCTTGGCCAAAATCTGTAACTCTGTATTTAGCAGTGTTATGGGCCTGAAGTTACTTATTTCGTCCCCCTTGTTCTCGTCCTTCCTCACTAGCGTGACTACGCCCTTGGTCACAGTACAGGGAATTCTCCCGTTCTGTTGCCAGTTGCAGTAGACCGCCTCGAGGAGATCGGGGAACAAGTCCGGCATAGCTAGATATAATTCGTAAGGAAGACCATCGAGACCCGGGGATTTGCGTTTGCCGCATTGGCTCAGCACGTCCTCTATCTCAGCGGCCGAAATCGGCTCCTCGCAGGACTTCGCCTCCCTGTCCGAGAGGCGCGGCAGGCCGTCGAGGTATGGACCGAAGTCCACGTTCCCAACCGGCTCCCCGCCCCTCCCGAACAGTCGGGCAAAGTGCCTTTGAAAGGCCTCACACATCTGCTTAGGCTCAAGAATCGCCCGTCCATCCAGGTCTCGCAAAGACCGGATGGTGGATTTAGTTCCACTGTTGGCCTCTGTCACGCGGGCCCAGCTAACAGCTTTGGTCCCCTCGTTCCCTAGAGCACGTATTTTACTTCGGACAACGCAGCCTTCGTGCTTCGCGTCGAAAAACTGGCTCAACGCCGTTCTCGACGCTAGCACTCTGGCCACGTCGCCGC
>OZ024742.1:188396505-188404005 GCA_964016885.1 Eledone cirrhosa
ATAAATTAAAGTGAAAGTCAAACACTGTGGTTAATTTCAGCGACTTCTCCCACCAATTTGCTGTTAGAACACATTGTTGTTATTGTTGTTGTTGTCAAGTGGTTCATGTGTACAGAGAATTTCATTTCAGAATATTTAGAATTGTGTTTGTATCCTACATCTGTTTATGTTTGACGTTGGGTTTGGTTTGGTGTTTCTGGTGTTTATTTTACTGACATTTGACACGTATCAATGAACTATTATTTGGGAAACTATGTATTTCTATGCAACAACCAAGCTAGAAATATTTCGAATTATATATGCGTGTGTGCGTTGATGTTCTCTCTCTTTTCCCTCACTGTATCCGTCTAAATTCCTCATAACACTGATTTATAGCTCCCTACACCCTCATATTTAAGCAGGCATGAGGTTTTAGTTGTTGATTACCTTTATATCTCTATTCTATGAAATATTTATTCATAACGAGTGTTTAAATAATGGGGTTGATTTATTCTACTTACTACTTCATTCAAAATATTTGAACTGAAATATGTGTGCCTGTGTGCGTTGATGTTCTCTCTCTTTCACTCACTGTTACCGTCTCTCTCGCTCTCCCCATCTCTCACGATTACATGCATTTGGGGGCCCACGCATCGGCCGCCCCGAGGCCCCGGTGGACAGAATAGAGTGGACAGTACAGAGTGATTGATATGCATCACTATCTCTAATATCTCTTTGTGCTCTGATTTCCAATCCTGCTGTGACCTACTGTGTGAGACTCTTGATATATCACCATTACATCAACTCTGGGTGCCTTAGCTTGCAAGGATTAGGGCTAGGCCTCGATTTTAAGAGTTACTTCTGAGCTTCGACCTGACCACATGATTTGGGTTATGTTCCCTGCCCTTTATTGCCTTGCTAAATAGTAAAAACATGTCATTATCAAACATATTTTTGTTTTGGGGAAAGGTTGCGATAAGAAAGGTTCTATATATATGTTTACTGTATCCTGTTGAAAGCTCTCTGATTTAAAGGGGTTTTCCTCTTCACAGAATTAAGTATTTAATGCACTATAAAACATGTGACATTACAAGACGACAGAAAACAGATATGGAGGCGATTGTATCGTGATGAAGTTCATCTTCTTAGAACCAGAAGAGTGGTTGTGTTTTGATTTGAATTTGTTTCGGTAATTGTTTCCTTTATAATATAATTACCTAATATGTGGTTTGGGCTAGATTAGATTTGTTGTATTTAGAGTTGTATCCGGAAATATTTAAACAGATTATTTTTGCTAATGTCTTAAAACGTCATTTTGTAAGTTTGTTTAACTTTTAAATCTTAGTTTTATCCAGATTATGTGGCTATATCTTCAACTTACTTTGAACTGTCAATTAACTCATCTCTAAAATGTATATGTGTTGTCGTCATCGCTGAATACTTGGAAATAAACATCATCTTATTCTTTCCTGCTTATTTGTTAGCTATGGTGTATTAGTTTTCCTATGATATTTCTACACACACGTTGTGTACATACGTATACATATACATACATACACAGACACCGACACGCAGACGCACACACACACACACACACATATATATATATATATATATACGAGAGTGAGATAAGATACATATATATATATTTTTTATTATTATTTGCATAAAAATGCTACCTTACCTCCCTGAGTTCATGAAGAATATTATCTTTATGTGTCGAATTCAATTTTAGATTTAATATCAAGCTTGGTGAAATTTACGACCATAAATAAAATAATCTAAATAAAGAAAATATTTATAAATTACTATTTTTTTTTCTATTCCTTCAGTTTTTCCTCTTTAAATCATGTGATCTCGAATTATCCATTCGTATCTATGTATTCATTTATTTCATGTCAGCTATTAAAATTTAAGCACTTTCAGTGTGAACATATCTAGCTGTAAAATGATTTATTGACCGAAGCTTAATTGGTCGTATAAGTAAGATATCATTGATAAATGGTGAAACTTATTTGACTTCATACATATTTAAAATTTGGCAGTATTGACCTAAACTTATTCTCGTTGTAATGATTATAGCAAGGGTCCTTCATCGTTTTCGGCGATGTGTGATCCAGTTGTTTGATTAATGGAAAAGCTTGCTCAAATAATTAACGTAT
Source organism: Eledone cirrhosa (assembly GCA_964016885.1). Lineage (NCBI taxonomy): Eukaryota > Metazoa > Mollusca > Cephalopoda > Octopoda > Eledonidae > Eledone > Eledone cirrhosa. Next base: position 188,398,647 of record OZ024742.1, read on the forward strand.
AAGTGTTTTAGTATTCCACGGACACTTGTATGTAACCTTAACGTAAATCTCAGGAAGATTCAGCGTGACAGAGTGTGTAACATGGCTAGCCATTTGAATTGAAGGCGGTGTATGTCCACCGGGCTTCCAACAGGTTCCGTCAACCGAATTTCAATCACCAGTTACGAGTCTACTGGAAGGTACAGTGAATGAGACATGCCCACAACCATGCAGTGGGATTAGTGTGGGTGGAACGTACTTGTTAAACAGTCGGTGATGCTGCCGCCACAATGGTTATCAATAGTTAAGATAGACAATTGGATATATAGTGAACTCGATTAACCCCACAATGTGTGTCATCTTCTCCCAGTTACGCACCATATTTAAAACAAAAAGCTGTCAAACTTAGTTTGGCAAGCTGACAAACATAATTTTGAGATTTCTTGCCCTGGGAATATTACTAAGTTTGCATCCGCTACCTAAGTTTGATGATGATGTGAATGATAATGATGATGATGATGACGATGATGATGGAGATGATGATGAAGATGATGATGATGATGATGATGTCGATGATGCATCGAAGGAAGATGAAGCGGCGGCATCGGAGGGAGAAGTAGAGAAAGAGTCAGAAATTTCCAATCGTCACTAGGTATTTTTGTTTCTTTCTGTTCATGTATCTGTTGTGCCTCGATTATTAATCAAGATTCAGACTAAGTTGAAATACATTAGCAAGCCATTTTCAAAATATATACACCAACAAGCTTGTATTTAAAATATTATGTTATTATAATTGTGTCTACATTTGGCTCAAGGCCAGCAATTGTACAGTAATTACTGGTACTTTATTTTATCAACCCCGTCACGATGAAAGGCAAAGTTAACCTCGGCGGGATTTGCACTCAGAATGGAAAGGGCCATAACTCTATGCATCAAAGCATCGCATCCGACTCTCGACCGATACTGGCAATTGTTATTATATCATAAAATGTGTATGGTATATATTATAGATACCGTCTGAGTAATTGTATATATTCAAACTGTAGCGCATAAGCCCGTAGAAAGATGAATTGGGCATATTTTTGGTGGGTCTATATAGATTCATACAAATGTATCAGCTATAAAATATAAATATTCTTCATCATAAGATAGAGTACAGATTATATGTAATTCCTGTTACATATCTTTATATAAGCACGCTCAAACTCACACCCACGGGTATATATGTATATATACATGTGTGCCTTTCTCCCCACCCCCCTCTCTCTCTCTCTCTCTCTCTCTCTATATATATATATATATATATATATATATATATATACAATATTAAATAAATGGAAAACTATATTTATAAAACCATATTTATTTCATTATATATATTTCGGGGATATCATATTAACAATATGCTATGCCTTCATCAGACAAAATCGAGTGCTTTTATATCAGTTATAAATATTCACTAGTTGTAACCCAACAATTTTAAATATAACTTTCCATATATATATATATATATATATATACATATATATATATATACATTTATATATATATATATGCGTGTATATATATATATATATATGTGTGTGTGTGTATATATATATGTATATATATATATATATGTGTAAATATATATATATGTGTGTGTGTGTGTGCATATATATATATATATATATATATATATGTGTGTGTGTGTATATATATATATATATATATATATATATAGAGAGAGAGAGAGAGAGAGAGAGATAGATAGATAGATAGATAGATAGATAGATAGATAGATAGATAGATAGATAGATAGATAGATATAGATATATAATAGCTAATGTCCTCGTAAACCCACGTATGTATCTTACGTGAATTTCTTTTTAATGTGGTTTAAAAACACATGTCGTATATTTGATTGACAAATGTCAAAACTTTTACATTGTATTTTAGTAAATGTCTATGCAAACATCACCATCCATTAACCTTTTCATTGACTTCTGTGACTGAATCAATGGACCTCCGTCAGTTTCGACAAAGAGTGTTCCAGCTGCTCGATTAAGTTACCAGACTGCTCCTGGGCTCATGAAATTATCGTGTGAGTGGCTGTGTATTCCGTAAACACGCGTAACCTTAACATAATTCCTCGTGTAAAAGCAGGCCCTTTGAATTACAGGTATAGTCCATCTGAACGGCTTCCAAGCGGTTTCAGTCTATCCAGTTTCTTGTACATACATGGTATGGTCCTGAGGCCAGGCTAAGTTGCACATGTCCCAGTTACGATGTAGTGGAATCAAACCCATCACCTAATGACTACGAAACGAGCTCCTTAAGCATTCGTCTATGCAGAATTCACTCATCTGATTATTGCCCTCTCGTCTTAGAAAGAAGCAGTGACCTTGTAGTGGTCGTTCGACCTGATAAAATCCCTCAAACCACATTCTGCCATCTTTACAAGGGGAGTCTTTACTACAACATATAATTGAAGTGCTTGAACGACTTGCTAGATACAGTCACCAGATCGTTCAAATCGTATACTAACATTTTAACAGGAACTACACAAAACGTAAAGCAGTTACCAGTAAAATGGTTTGGTCCACGACTAGAACCTCCTATTGGAAATTGAAGCAAAATCTCTCAAGTCCAAATTGTCATGTTAACAAGGGAAATACATAGTTGAGGATTAATAAATCGGATTTATCAGGAATGTACATCATAATAGGTATAAAGCATGAAGGCAGTTCTTTAGGAAGACGATAATTAATTTGTGTAGAAAATATGTAAATTAGCACTATGGCTACGCAAATCCCAAACAAGACGAGATAATAAATAAATTTAAAAAAAACATTGAAATGCTAGAATGCTGTTTAAGATCACTCCAGAAGTTAAAACCATTTAAGCAACATACTTCAGCGAAGACGTTAGATGCTGTTTCTTCCATTATACATGGAAAATCTTCATGAACGGCATTGTGTTACGACAAGTTTCAATACAAATATGTTATGGAAGCTGGGTCGTGGGGGCTGTTCTGACCAAAACTAGGTGGTAATTTCTCACTCATAATTACTTTCTCGTTTGATTGAGTTAATGAAGGTGCTTAGACGTTACGGTGCAGTGATTTCGATCATAACATCGGGAGATCGATTCGCGAACCGGGTAGCGCGTTGTCTTCTTGTGCAAGAGAGTTAATTTCACGTTGTTAGAGTCACCTCAACGGGAAAATATAACTTACGTCAATCGGCTTTTGTCTTTTCGTTGAATAACATAAGTATTGCAGGAGTATTTTTAAAACTGCTTGTCTTTCACAAAGGTCTCTGCCTAAACTTATGATTCGGAAAGACAAATCTATAGTCTGTCCGTCATGGATGCATAAACACACGACCAATGATGATCGCAGGAGGTTGTTACCTTTTTTCTCCTTTTCCTTAAGTTATATCTTATTCAAAAGGATTCCTTTTGTTTTAGATAATCATTAAATAATTCTATGGAATGCTTTTGGAGTTATTCCAAAATATTTAACGTCTTGATACATCTGGTAACATATTTCCTTTCTTCTGGTATTCCTTTCATGCATGGCTCACATTTCGCTTTGTATCCATTTGTAAAATGCGTATTGCATTATAAAATATCTCTGCGTGCAAACATATGAAGTTGCTATGATGTTTGTTGTTATTACTGATATTCTTCTTCTTCTTCTTCTTCTTCTTCTTCTTCTTCTTCTTCTTCTTCTTCTTCTTCTTCTTCTTCTTCTTCTTCTTCTTCTTCTTAATATTATTATTATTATTAGTGATAGTATTTTTAGCAACAAGAGCACTAGTAGTAGTAGTAGCATCAGCATCAGCAGCAGCAGCAACGGTAGTAGTACTAGCAGCAATATCAACAGTAGTAGTAGTAGCAGCAGCAGCAGTAGTAATAGCAACAGTAGTAGTAGTAGTAGTAGTAGTAGTAGTAGTATATTTCTTTCATACGTTGCCGGTCCTATTTCATCGATATTTACAGACTATAATTCAAGTCTATTTCCATGAACATCAAAATCAAAAGAGAGAGAAAGCAATTGCAGTTGCATCTAACTATTCAGTTAAGTTCTGATAACGTCATTAATGCACCTCTTATAAAGATATATATAAGAGTAAGGTGAGGGTGATTCTAAAGTTTTCTTCATAGCATGTACTACAGTGTTATATCTTGTGTCTGCGTTTGTCTGCCAATATATCTCTATGTTTAAATTATCTCTATGTTTAAATGCATTACATTCAAAACATGAAAAAGGAAGAGCAAAGTCGAGAAAATGTCTACCTTATTTAAACTTCGTTGTTGCATCTCAATATTTTTTTTTTAGATAAAAGTGGTGTGAATATCCAAAAGATAAAAATGATGACACACTTTCGATATTTCTCTTATCATTTCCTTCTGAAGAACACCCCCCTTTACATAATAATACATATCTAATAAAATATTTTCTAAACTTTTCCAGTACTTTCTTGTATTTCTTTTCATTCTTTCTTCAGATATCGAATATGTGATGGCACGATTGTTTGATGAGCAGATATGTGGGCGGATGACTTGACGTGTTAATACACACACATATACAGACACACACATATGTATGTATATATGTGCGTGTGGTGTATGTGTGTGTGTGTGTGTGTGTGTGTGTGTGTGTATGTGTGTATGTGTGTGTGTGTGTGTGTGTGTGTGTATGTGTGTGTGTGTGTGTGTGTGTGTGTAAATAAAGACGTCTGAACGAACGTGCTTCTGTATGCAAAAGGGAGTGCGCGCGTGTGTGTTTAATTGATTTATATATATATATATATATATAGTATATACTTCTACCATACACATGGCTGTTATTTCTACAATATAAAAACGTTTTACAAATAGGTACGTTCTGTATTCAGGAAGCGATGATGAAGCAATTTTGGTTCGATTTGTTGTGTAGTAATTGAAAGACCGGATCAATAATATTTCCAACTTAACCAAACGTATCTTCTATTACTGTCCACTATATCACGGCCTGCACATATGTATTTGGAAGACGATGATGTCTGGTTCTTATATTTTCTCTACACTCGGTTCCCAAATAATAGCAGAGCTTTAAGAAGCGGATTATTTGTAATAAGTAGGGGTAGGTATTGGAAAATCGGTAATTTTTCTAGGTTGTCTCAGGTTTTTTTTTTTTCTAACCAGAATTAGTCGTTTAGTTTTCATATTGAGACCCACAACTCATCTCATTTATTTTACAATATATGGGACTTTTAGTTATGTACATTTTTTGCCATGTAAAATCTCGCTGAAGATAAATTAGCAAAATTTTATAATCGGGAGTGGAGTGACAAAAGAGCGGATGCTAGTGGATAAAACCGGAAACATTATTAAGCAGCGAGGGGTCACGATT
>OZ024742.1:188409005-188429005 GCA_964016885.1 Eledone cirrhosa
ACCATGCTTTCCAGCATAGTTACGTCCCTTTACGACCTGCGTTCAAATCCCGCTGAGATTAACTTTGCCTTTCATCCTTACGGGGTCGATAGAATAAAGTACCAGTAATGCACTGAGATAATTGTCAGCCTTGTGCCAAAGGTGGAAACAATTATTACAGGTGGTATAAGAACAGTAGATGGGCAGTATTGCTAGAACGTCAGCCATTTGCTCCGCGAGATAGTACAGATTTTGAGTTCAAATCCCTCCGAGTTTAGCTTTGCCTTTCATCCTTACCAGGTCGTTAAAATGAAGTACTACTAACGCAGTGAGGTCGTTTTAATCGACATTCTCCTCCCACAAAAATTATTGGCATTGTGCCAAAATCAGAAACCATTAATATAGATGGTATTTCAAATATTGTGATCAAGCTCATATAAATATAAATAACTCTCCATACATGTAACATTTGTCATTTCTATTTTGACTTTTATTACAATATATTATATTATATTATATTATATTATATTATATTATATTATATTATATTATATTCATCTATATATAAACTCTAATATTCGTTGCTTTTCAAATATTTCTCACTCACTGGATATTGTGCTGACGCTTTCACTATAATATATTACATAACACTTTCTATTATTGCATTTCTTCTTTATTTCTTGCTTTCACTTACTCTGTAGGGGAGTGGAATAAGCGGGATGGGGGTGGGAGGTGTGATAAAACGGGGTTTGGGAATAAGCGGGGGGGGGGGGTGAACAAAATCTGAAAAATTAATAAGTGGCGGACAGGATGATTGTTCGAGATTCGAGAGTAGGTGAATATAATATTACTGTTACCAGTTAAAGTTTGAACGCTTCTTTTTAAATGCCATTAATAAAGGTACGCAAATGTTCGTACATCATGCTATTTATATGATACTAGCCGTTTAGTCTGGCGTTGCTCGGGTTGTTCATTTGCTATGAAAAGTACATACAGGTAAACGTGGCTTGCAAGCGGATAAGCTTATCAATTAAGTGCATAAAGCAGTTGAACCGCTTATTAAAAGTTACGAACCAATTAGCATTTTGGACAATCAATGATGGGTTAATAATCTTCCAATAGCGAATTGATCAGACCAAAGTTGCAAGATCGTGGCGCTGATGCCGCTGGGTGTCAGATCTGTCCGCCTTGGGTGACCCTACCAGGAAATAGTTTTCCAGACGGTATAGCTCCAACACCTCCAACACCTGCACCAACATCTATAGCACCTCTTTGAGGATGATATTGTGTGTCATCCCTTGAGGAGTGTAAGCAAACAGTCCTTTCCTGCTCCCTACGCGGGAACAGGCAACATAAAGTTGGCCATGGGAGAAGCATTGCTCCCTCAAATGGATGCCCGCCTTCGACAATGTTTACCCTTGTGACTTGTTAATGGACATGGCAAAACATGGTATCACCGGGAATTGGAATCGCCGGAAATCGAACGGGATATCTGACGCCGAGGGGAAAAGGTTCATCCTTGGCAGTGTATTCGGCAGAATTGCCAGAAGTACAACACTATGGGTGTTGTCATATTAATATTTAACCAATGAAAGTCGTAAAAAATAAATAATTTAAACATTCCGATTCATATGTCTATAGCATTAATATGTTATATGAAGTGTTATTTTGCGGGTTGTTATTTGCAATAAGCCGATTGAAAATGCCCCAGATAAGCCGTATGTCAATACGGAACGCTCAATACAGAACGCTCCACTGCAGTGTTGTCATATAGGGAGTGAAGAGCGACAGAGAGAGTAAAGCAGTTAAATTATAGAGAGGGGTAATGATCATGATCGATGTTTGCCTTTATTGTTGATGGATTTAAGATGTGTTTGCTTCATCACCTTTTCCTGACCAAAAGGAATAATTGTCCCGACTTTGAATAGAATCCGTTGGAAATTGTGGACGTGAATCCGTTACAAACCTTTACACAAACATCCTCAGATTTATATATATAGACTAGCAGAGGTACCCGGCGTTGCTTGGGTATTAAATAGCAGTTATGTTACCATTTCTGTCAATACTTCAGTGCTGCTTCGGAAACTATACTTTTACAAAATCTCCTGTTTTATCCAATAGGGTTTCCCCTACTCAATATGTGCCAAATCTGAGAGTTCACATTCATCTGTAGAACAAACGTAGCCCATGTGGCAAGTTTTGTGAAAATCGGTTGCGAACTCCAGAAGTCATGACGTTTTGTTGCATTGCACTGCAGTGCTTCAGTCGACTCCAAGGAAGTGGTTAAAGGGGGTTATCTGCCGGGAGGCCCTACAATCAATATCTGGAAAAATAAAAGTGCTCATGACCATCCGGAGTACATAAGTAAACTATGTCTTAAATTTGGTGAAAATACTGTAGAAATGCATAATGTTTACACACACGCACGCGCGCGTGTTTCTGTGTGTGTGTGCGTATGTATATGTATGTCTATGTCCGTCGGCGCATACGTATGTACTGGCCTAAATCTTCATTATTTACTTTTACTATGTTAAGGCAAAGTTAAAATCCCATCGAGGTTAACTTTGCCTTTCATCCATACGGGGTCGATAAAATAAAGTACCAGTAATGTACTGGGTATTTGCTGGCCTTGTGCCAAAAGTAGAAACAACTATTTTAATAACCTCTGTCATTTTCGTTTACAATTTTGTTTACACCATTCTTAAACTCCGGGGCTGGAAATAATTCGGTTATCTTAAATAGAATATTAGTCTAACGACTCCATTTACACCATAAACTTGGTCTTGTCTTTGCATGGAATTGTTCTTTGCGGTCCACATAACGACGTATTATCCTCGCTTAATAGATTTAACTCTTACTAGAACTCTGCACCAACACACACGCGCGCACGTATACACAACGCACGCATGTTAATTAGTTATAGCATTCCTTCCCTTCTTCCACTGTCATGTATCAAACACAGCGTCTGTCGATCTCCCTCTCTCTCTCCCGCTATCCCCCTTTTAGTCTGTCTTTTCTTTCACTCTCACTCTTTCTTTTTCATTTTTATAGATATAGAGATTTTTTTCTGTGCAAAGTCGTACCTATAGTCAGATTAATCGATTTCACTGGTCTGCGATGTTTTCAAGGTCTAACATATAATACATGATTTTAGGCCAGTTTTTTTGCACTGAATCCAATAATCATGCTCATTTTACTCAATCAGATCAGGTTAATGAAATATTAGCACATTAAAAATATCCTAAATTCCGATCTATTTGTAGGTGAATAAAACGCAATATTGAAAATATTAGACTGATTTATTCATATAATGCTGGTCATCAGCACGGCTATCCCATAAGCAGGGAAAGCATGGATACTTTGTGTAACCACCTTGAAGTCCTAGGACGAGTCCAACAACTTTAAGATCTCCACAGATCAACCATTTATGTTTCTGGTAGTTCAGAGCAGACAACAGACGTTCCATGCTTTTGTGGGATTCTTTCATTTCAACTGAGTGCCCAACAGGGATCGATGAAAACTTGTTTCCGATATTCAGAAGAACTGCTTTGAGACTTCTGTTAGATGAGTCAATGAAAAATCTCCATTCCATAGCATCATACTTCAGACCAAGTAATTCAATCAGGTCAGCAATATTGCTACAGTAGACCAGTGAAGATGCTTCATCAAACATGAAGAATTTTCTAAATTCTCTCTCGCGGTCTCGATACCAATAGAATGTTGTTCCTGGTGCCAGTAGACGTTTCTCTCGAAGACGAAAACCCAGTAGCTGGGCAGACTCCTTCGAAAGGTTCAGGTCTCGTGTCAGGTCATTGAGTTCGGCTTGGGTCAAAGGCACCGGTTGGTCGTCCTCTTCTGACCTGTATTCATCACACTTAGCTGTATCAATCATGTCACTAGATTCGGAATCAGAACTAGATTCCATGGTGACATTTGGCTCAGGAACAGGAAGATCGGGGCCATGGGGGACTGGCTTTATGGCAGAAGGAACATTAGGGTATTGAACATGGTGCTTGTTCTTGCGATTGATGCCTTTTATATTTGCATGCAAAAGTAGCAGTCGGTAACGTGATCTTTCCCTTCCCTCCACACCATTGGGACACCAAATGGCATACTCTTCCTTTTCTTGTTCCTCCAATCCCGTAAGTTCTCTACACATGTTTTGCAGCAGATATGGGGAGCGAATAGCTTATCCTGGTCCCCTAGTTTGACTCCAAAGTAAGCGTGATATGCCTTCTTCACAAAACCCGTGATTTTTGCTTGACGGTCTGGAAGAACCACATGTCCGCAGATGTAACAGAACCTATTAGCATGGTTTTTACACTTCCGATCCATTTTTCTAGACCTGAAAAGAGAAATAAAAATAATTATAAAAGGTTACCCACGATCCGGTTTTGCAAAAGTAAAGCCCATAAACGCTTGGATTGCGATATTTTAGAAAAATATGCTGGAAAAGAAATAGACTATATCTTAGAAACCAGACCTGACCCAGAAAAATAAACTGTATTTTTGAATTCAACATACAAAAAGGGTCCTAAATCATTTGGAAAACCCTTGACCTTTTTAAAAAAGTTTTGAAACGCAGACCAGTTTTTTTTTTTATCTGGGCAAAGGGGAAGTCGATTATTTGCAATGTCGTGCCGTCTAGCCCTGATGAGTTTGTGGTTGATTACAAAAAAAAATTTGAAAATCGGCCTTGCGGATCAAAAGTTGCTGCGGAACAGACACACACAGACAGACGGACATTTTCATTTTTATAGATATAGATTCTTAAACTCCGGGGCTGGAAATCATTCGGTTATTTTAAATAGAATATTAGTCTAACGACTCCATTTACACCATACACTTGGTCTTGTCTTTGCATGAAATTTTTCTTCTCGGTGCACATAACGACGTATTATCCTCGGTTAATAGTCAGTTTTATCGATTTTTTTACCTGGACAAAGGCGGTGTCGATCATTCGCGATGTCGTGTCGACCTGCCCTGATAGGTTTGTGGTTGATTACAAAAAAAGTTTTGAAAATAGGCCTTGCAGATCAAAAGTTGCTGCGGAACAAACACACACATACACACACACACACACGCACACACACAGGCACACATTGTCATTTTTATAGATATAGATAATGACGTTTTCAATGGAATCGGTTCTTTAAATATTTTACACGTTCTCTGATGACAGAAGGATGCGCACAAGAAATTGGTTAGAATATACGTAACGATACGTATTCTGAAAATGGGGCTTTTAGCATTGTTTACTTCACATCGTTTCTTTCCTTCTTGTGAAATAATTGTTTCTACTTTAGGCCAGCAATTACCCAGTGCATCACTGGTACTTTATTTTATCGACCCCGTAAGGATGAAAGGCAAAGTCAACCTCGGCGGGATTTGAACTCAGATCGTAAAGGGAGGTAACTATGCTGGAAAGCATGGCGTCCGACCCTCTACCGATACTGCCAATCCACCGTCCTTCTTGTGAAATAATGTTGGCCTCTTGCTCACAATAATTTCTATATTTTCATTTCTCTCTCTCTCTCTCTCTCTCTCTATATATATATATATATATATATATATATATATATATTATAATTGAATATAAAAGAAAAACGAACACAGATATATACATATATGTGTTCAAATCGTAAGGGACCAGATTAGCTAAGGTGAAAAGAATACTAACTATAGAAATACGGTTTGCCTGACTCAATTTAAGAATAAATCAAGAAAATAAATACAAACCGGAATTGTGGTAACTACCAATCACTCAGACAGCTTTGGTACTGCTGTTTCGCAACATTAATTGGTCCCTTACGATTTGAACACATATATATGTATATCGGTGTTCGTTTTTCTTTTATATTCAATTATAATATACGGCTCGGAAAAATCTCTTTCCTAGAGCTATTTTATTGTAAGAGACTATTTTGAGTTTCTAACTCAATATATACCTTTGATATATTCGGCTCCGTTAATTAGTTGAGCTAATTCAAATGTCGTATAAACCTGGCTGCTACTTTTATTGGTGCGTTATTATATATACGCACACTGTTCAGTTTTTTAATATACTTAGAAGTGTCTAGGATACTAAATGTTCATCCACTAATAAGCAAGAATTGGTATTCCTATTTACTATCAATGTTGCAAAACAGCAGTACTAAAGCTGTCTGGGTGATTGGTAGTTACCACAGTTCCGGTTTGTATTTATTTTCTTGATTTATTCTTAAATTCAGTCAGGCAAACCCTATTGTCTATAGTTAGTATTCTTTTCACCTTAGCGAATCTGGTCCCTTACGATTTGAACACATATATGTATATATCGGTGTAAGTTTTTCTTTTCTATTCAATTATAATATACGACTCGGAAAATGTCTTCCTAGAGGTATTTTATTGTAAGAGACTATTTTGAGTTTCTAACTCAATATATACCTTTGATATATATATATGTGTGTGTGTGTGTGTGTGTGTGTGTGTGTGTGTGTGTGTGTGTGTGTGTGTGTGTGTGTGTGTGTGCGTGCGCGTGTGTGCTCGTGTGTGTGTGTGTATGTGCATGTGCACGTGTGTATATGTGTATGTGTGTGTGTGTATGTAAAAGTTAAACAGATATAACAACACAATCGGTACAGTATATGGAAGGGATATATTAGGTTAACGCTTGATATAGCAGGAAGAGGATCTTAACGTTACGGACGCTAGTCCTTTATTAGAAGAAAGAATGAGAAATAAAATAGATTGAGGGGACGGGCAGGATGAAATTAGAAAAAATGTCTTTAGATAGAAATAACAGGTCCATTGATGTTGACATCTCTTGCAAAACTGTTGGTGCTGGCGTTTTGTGTATGATTTGTTTGTTGAAAAGTGGATGATGGAGCGCGTCTACCTGAAATGTAAAAAAAAAACGTTTTGTAAAAAGAGCTATACTTGTGCGTAAGCATGTGTGTGTGTGCAAAACGTAGACGGAAACAACAACCAAAGCAAAAGAGTACAGCAATATGAAATATTATTTTAATGCTTTATATAGTAGGCTAGGTAAAGTGCATTTACATTTCGGACTCAAGTCTTTCATCAGAAGTTTTAATGAGAACAAAAAAAACAAGATGAAAAAGAGAGAAAGTGAGAAATGGAATCAAAAGAAACAAAAAAAATTGAGAACAAACACACACACACACACACACACATGTATATATATATATATATATATATATATATATATATATATATATATATATATACAAAAAAAAATTGAGAACAAACACACACACACATGTATATATATATATATATATATATATATATATATATAGATAGATAAATCTACCAAGAGTTTACGGTAGTGTCCAATCCGTATGAAGAACTCAGTGTAATCCGGATATCATGGAAAGAAGAGATGCATTCAAAATCACTTTCGGTGAAAGCTAAACGGAATACAGAGTCAAGATAAAGTATAATAATACTTTATATATATATATATATATATATATATATATATATATATATATATATACATGTGTGTGTGTGTGTGTGTGTGTGTTTGTTCTCAATTTTTTTTTTTGTTTCTTTTGATTCCACTTCTCACTTTCTCTCTTTTTCATATTGTTTTATATAAATATATATATTTCCTGATGATTTCTAATGAATGAAACAGTTCTAGTCCTGTAGAATCTCATCTATATGTATATATATATATATGTATACATATTTTAAAAAAAGAAAAGAATGACTTCACTTGTAATTCTAAAAAAATTGATTTAACTTTATAATATTATGCTTAGGTAGATCTACCAAATCATAATATTATGAAATTAAATCCAATTATTTAGAACTGGAAGTGAAGCCATTATTTCCTTTTTTTAAATATACCTAACTTTACCAAGGATTTCACACATTTTCCAATATATCAATATATATATAATTGTTTCTACTTTTTGGCTCAAGGCCAGCAATTATATCAGTGCATTACTGGTACATTATTTTATCGACCCCGTAAGGATGAAAGGCAAAGTTAACCTCGGCGGTATTTGAACTCAGTCCGTAATGGGACGTAGCTATGCTGCAAAGCATGGCGTCCGACCCTCTATCGATATATATATAATATATGTTCCATATAGATATAACTTATACAACACTGGACCTGTTTTTCAAACGAATGAAATATTTCTATTCTTGTAGAATTCATACCTATATAGAATAAAGATGTACCTTCTGTATAATGTATTGTGTAACTTAAATAACCGTGGCTCATTTCAGCTCCACTTCGGAAATCCATTCGTAATTATACACACGTACACACTCGCGTACGACCACCCACCTCATATATATATATATATATATATATATATATATATATATATATATATATATATATATATATATATATATGTATATATATATACACACACACAGATTTCACAAATCAATCGAAGAAATTATTGTACACGGAAATCGATTGCGTTGTCTACAGTGGAACAGAATTTAATTTCCTGAATTTTAATCATAAATGTTACCAGAATCTTTGATAGTAATCATGCAATTGATGGAGCTGAAAGCGGTGCATACACACACTCACACATAGACACACACAGACACACACACACGCACACGCACACACACCCACACACCCACACACACAGATATATACATGTATATATATACACATATATATATATGTATATATATATACATATATACACATATATGTACGTCTGTATACATATATGTATGTACGTATACATGCATACTTACATTTAAGTAAGTGTCATACTAAGAGTGAGAAATGAAATTTCGTTTTCATTTTGTTTCAATTCACATATATATATATATACATATATACATATATTATATGCCTCCTGTGTTTTGTTCGTTCATTTTCAACTATATATATATATAGTAATAATAATACATTTGAAGACTAAAATCCAAAGAGGGCTCGATAAGGATAAATATATATCAAATATATAAGAACCGTAGAGCAAATATTTATTAAAATAACAGATTCAAGATTCAGAAGATCCCGTTAAGGGTGAAAGCAGCGATTCTTTGCTTAAACTTTAATCTGTTATTTTAATATATATATATATATATATATATATATATATATATATATATATATATATATATATATAGTGGTGGAACACTGGAAGGTAATATCCGTAGTGGTAGAGCACTCAGTCCAAGGGACTTACAAGGCTCCGGACTGATTCATTGTAATTTTATTTTTTATTTTTTTTATTTATTTTCAACCATAAAACTTTCCGGACTTTCGCAGTTATCTTCCTTACACTCCCCGCACGCAGTCTAGTATTGCCTGTGTGAAGTGACCGAGTTTCTGCGCATGCGCGTTGGTACGGTTGTCCTTCCTGTTCCTATAACCATACACATCCCGAGCTGAAGATTCGCGAAGGTGAAACAATTGTTCTCGGCGTGGTGAACTAACTGTTGTGTAACCACTTCTATATATATATATATATATATATATATACCTCTATATGTTTATACATATATACATATTTATCTCTCTCTACCTCTGTGTATATATATATATATATATATATAATATAGAAATGGCTTCCACAGGACTAGAACTGTTTCATTCGAAGGAAATCATCTGATTTCCTACATTAAAACAGATGTAGTCCTGTAGAAGTCATTTCTATATAAAATATGTATACTCTGCTATGTATTGACTACCTTACTTACTGTGGTTTCCCCGATTGAACCCCCGATACATACACACACATACACACACACACACACACACAACACACACACACACACACACACACACACACACACACACACACACACGCGCGCATACACTCACCTACGCATACACACACACATATATATATATATATATGTGTGTGTATATGTCCAACTAAAAGGTGATAGACCGAGAGAATAAAATGTTTGAATACTTATGTTTGGTAAAATTGTTATGATGCCGGAGTTAATGATGATGATGATGATGATATTGATCGCGGTGGTGGTGATGATGATGATGGTGATGATGATGATGATGATGGAAGTGAAAGTGATAGATTGTTTATTTGTAAAAATGTTCGTATGGTTGAATTGAATGTTTGCATGTCAGATTATTAGTATTTGTGTTGTGATGGTGATGGTAATGGCGATAACGATGTTGATAATGTATTTAGTTTGAAATGTGTGTATCGTTTGAATGCTAGCATACGTTCTTACGAACACAACCCACTCTTGTTAATTGATTTCAATGAAACGCTATTAATATTGCTACCGGGACTAATGTCACAACCACCAGCACACCATATGGAACTTGCTTGAAATAACATTTCTAAATATATATATATATCAAATTCACTTCGTATCGGTTAATCGAGGCGTCTATTTCCCTCCAAGCCAGCAAATATTTGTTTTGTCGATCAAGCTAGAGTGGTGTGTAGCAACCAACTATTCACTATGTTATACAACTAACTACTAACACACCTCCAGTTTAATAATATCTTAGATAATTAGTCTGGGATTACACATCGATATTTATAATAATGTATTAATTTGATTGACACGCGGTCATTGTCCTTTTTTTGTTTTTTGTTTTAGGTATGTAAAGGGCAGATTCTAACTGCAATTATCCACTGGTATAATTTTTTCCGACAAAGGCGAAATCCTAACGTAGATCTGTATAACAGATTACTGTATATCTTTATATATATATAGGTATTTATAAAGGCAGTGACTCCGAAGTTAGAGGATTGCCTTCACAAAGATGAGATTACGAGCTCGATTTCCGGACAAGAAAATGCGTTGTTTCCTTCATCAAGACTGGTTATTTTACGTGTTTCTACTTCTCTCATTTGCCGAGATTTAAATGGAAAGTATCAACGTACTCAATACAGTACGAGAATATATATTAGTTTGACGTTCTATATAGTAAGAAAACTCTTAATATTTCGGTACTTTTTCCTTCATCATAAAATAAAATAATAAATAAAACAAAAATAGAAAGATAGATGAGGAGGAAAGGGGGAAGTAACTGAAAAAAAACGAACACCTGAAAATGATATCTGTGTGGATATGTTATGTGTATCTCACAAAGCTATAACCAGGGAACACGACATGAAAAATGAGATTTCTCGGAGAATAATATCAGGCTGAATAGCGTTAATCTTAGTGAAGGATGTGCTGAAGGAAACGAAACTCTTCAATGCCACTCGCATAAACTTCTTCAATGACATGGTACAATATGTAATGCTATATGCAAGTGAAACATGGCGATGATGAAGAAAAAGAAACAGTGGTTAATAATGGCACAAAGAGTCTTGTTAAGGTCGAGACTGGGAATCTCCTTGAGAGATCACATCCGAAATTAGCAGATCAGGGAAAGAACCGGAGTTAAGGACGTTGGCAGTATCGGTAGAGGGTCGGACGCCATGCTTTCCAGCATAGTTACGTCCCTTTACGATCTGAGTTCAAATCCCGCCGAGGTTAACTTTGCCTTTCATCCTTACAGGGTCGATAACATAAAGTACCAGTAATGCACTGGTGTATTGCTGGCCTTGTGCCTAAAGTAGAAACAGTTATTGCCAAGTACCGTCTGAGCAGACACTGATGGGCTCGATATGTTGCTCTAATGGGCTCGATATGTGGACCTGTGTAGTTATAGAGTGGTACCGGTGTGAGCGGGAACGACCAATCGGAAGAGGCTCCTACTCAGGTGGATTGGCAATATAAAGAGAATAATTAGACGGCAAAGAGAAGAAATGACAGATTAAGAAAGGAATGGATAAAATGTTGTGGCCAGCGGATTCAAAGTGACATTCAACAGTCTGGCTGGCCTAGATCATAAAGTTCATATATATATACATATATATATAGAAATATTTGAATGGATACAGTTTAGTTGAAAGGAATTTATTGACACGTGTTTCTATAACAGTTACATAACCTAAAACAGCTGCTATCTACAGACTTTTAGTTATGCAGACATTCAATATTTCAATGTTATTATTTACTGTCATTTCATCAGAATAATATTACTGAGGACCTATTTAGTTTTTATAGAGAATATTTGGAGGGAGGGGTGAAGTTGTTAGAAGAATAGTTGAAGGAGTGGTTTTTCGATAGCAGTGAGAATTCTTGGTGGCAGTGAGTAATTAGATTCCCATCTGTTGTTTTGACATTTTTTATAGAATATATTATTGGTTATTTTTCTAAGTCTATAGAAGGATTAGAGATAGTAAAGATATGCGTGGTTGGTTTTGTGTTTGCACTTAATTAACATTCAGACTTAAATTTTTCTTTCAAGTGTAAGTATCCTTTCACCCACGCATTCACACACAAATATATTTGCACACCTCTACAAAATACATATACTCACAATTCACGTATTCATACTTACATATATATACACATGCATACACATATATATACACACATGTATTCATGTACATACATACGCGCTCATGTGTATACATTTTCATACTCAACTTATCTTTATATACACACGTATAGACACACACATATATACTTACATACTCTAGTCCATGTGTACACACATACACATACATACACATCTATATACACATATATACATACACACATATATATACATATATATATATATATATATATATATATATATATATATATATATATATATATATATATATATATATTAAAGCACTTTAATACATGAATACACTTACATCTAACTATACACATCAAACCTATATATATATTTACTTATTTATATACATTTTCACATATATATATACATACTTATGGACGTTTTTAGACACATTCATTATCGCATATTTGCACCTATTCTCATCAGCATATCTTTCCATTATTAGTGTGGTAATTTAAGGTTATTAATATATGTTGAGAAGAGATTGTTTTTATATTTTTCTAACTAGATTAAAGTTTATATAGTTGGGGGATGTCCCTCTTTTATGTAATATTCGGCTTGTAGTGGGAAAAAAGGGTTTTAGTTCTGTGACGGCATTCTGTATAGGCATTCTTACTCAATAAACACCAGAGCCAAAGAAATGTAACAACTTTAGCAGAAAAAGCCTGGACGCTCAGGGATAGCGATCAAAAGTTTACCCTAAAATGGGAGAAATTAGCTAAAACCCAACGCTTTTCCAGGAGCCAAAATTTCTGCAAATTGTGTAATCTTGAGATTTATTACATAATCACACACAAGAAGAAACTGCTGAATAACAGAATTGAACGAACATTATTCTGCCGTCACAGAACTAAAACCCTTTTTTCCCACTACAAGCCGAATATTACATAAAAGAGGGACATCCCCCAACTATATAAACCTTAATCTAGTTAGAAAAATATAAAAACAATCTCTTCTCAACATATATTAATAACCTTAAATTACCACACTAATAATGGAAAGATATGCTGATGAGAATAGGTGCAAATATGCGATAATGAATGTGTCTAAAAACGTCCATAAGTATGTATATATATGTGAAAATGTATATAAATAAGTAAATATATATATAGGTTTGATGTGTATAGTTAGATGTAAGTGTATTCATGTATTAAAGTGCTTTAATATATATATATATATATATATATATATATATATATATATATATATATATATATATATATATATATATATATATATATATATATATATATATATATATATGTATATATATGTGTGTATGTATATATGTGTATATAGATGTGTATGTATGTGTATGTGTGTACACATGGACTAGAGTATGTAAGTATATATGTGTGTGTCTATACGTGTGTATATAAAGATAAGTTGAGTATGAAAATATATACACATGATCGCGTATGTATGTACATGAATACATGTGTGTATATATATGTGTATGCATGTGTATATATATGTAAGTATGAATATGTGAATTGTGAGTATATGTATTTTGTAGAGGTGTGCAAATATATTTGTGTGTGAATGCGTGGGTGAAAGGATACTTACACTTGAAAGAAAAATTTAAGTCTGAATGTTAATTAAGTGCAAACACAAAACCAACCACGCATATCTTTACTATCTCTAATCCTTCTATAGACTTAGAAAAATAACCAATAATATATTCTATAAAAAATGTCAAAACAACAGATGGGAATCTAATTACTCAGTGCCACCAAGAATTCTCACTGCTATCGAAAAACCACTCCTTCAACTATTCTTCTAACAACTTCACCCCTCCCTCCTAATATTCTCTATAAAAACTAAATGGGTCCTCAGTAATATTATTCTGATGAAATGACAGTAAATAATAACATTGAAATATTGAATGTCTGCATAACTAAAAGTTTGTAGATAGCAGCTGTTTTAGGTTATGTAACTGTTATAGAAACACGTGTCAATAAATTCCTTTCAACTAAACTGTATCCATTCAAATCCTTCTATTTTTCTCCGGATTACTTTTGGATCTGCAACTGAAACCGTCGAGCAAACTCTACGTGAACTGATAATCTACTGTGTGTAATATTTATATTACAACACAACGGAAAATACTGTATACATATATATATATATATATATATATATATATATATATATATATATATATATATATATGAATGTATGTGTGTGTGTATGTATATACCTCAAAATAGTATGGATCCACACCGTGAATTTACCTCTGCATACAGCTGACACCAGTGTCACTGCAAGCCGTGTTATCAGTTTGCAATAATACCAACCGGTTTCTCGTCTGACACGCGAAAACCCTGCCCACCTGTTGACTAACTCATCTGTGTTAGAGTTTACTCAGTGTTAAACGCATATATAAATACCCTTACATCCACAAGGCATGTATCATCTCGTTAACGATGCATGTGGACATATATATATATATATATATATATATATATATATATATATAGTAATAATAATAAATTTGAAGACTAAAATCCAAAGAGGGCTCGATAAGGATAAATATATATCAAATATATACGAACCGTAGAGCAAATATTTATTAAAATAACAGATTAAAGTTTAAGCAAAGAATCGCTGCTTTCACCCTTAACGGGGTCTTCTGAAACTAACAAAGTCAATCTGTGAACGCAGAAGTGAATATTTCAAAAAAACGTTTTCACCGCTCCAAATAATGACGTATTATATTCGTTTTTTCCCGTTAATTGCCAGGTAACGTTTCCACGAAACAAAGTCTCGTCTTCCTGTCTTCCTCCGGTTGCAACGTATTTTGAAACATTTACTTCTGCGTTCACAGATTGACTTTGTTAGTTTCAGAAGATCCCGTTAAGGGTGAAAGCAGCGATACTTTGCTTAAACTTATATCTGTTGTTTTAATAAATAAATATATATATATATATATATTTTTTTTTTCTTTACTAAAGAACTTTTAGCCTGATAATGGGGTTTAGAACCCCCAGATAAATGGAAAAAGAAGAGTATTGACGTACAAAAATACGGTGAAAGCTCTTCTATTTTCTAATTTCAAACCTGCTCTCTGTTTCAAAACATAATTACTTATATATATAATGTAAAAGATAAAGAGAAATAACAACACAATCGGTGCAGTATATGGAAGGGATATATTAGGTTAACGCTTGATAGAGCAGGAAGAGTGTCTTAACGTTTCGGACGTTAGTCCTTCATCAGAAGAAAGAATGAGGGACGGGTGTTTTGTGTACGATTTATTTTTTAGAAAAGTGGATGATGGAGCGCGTCTACCTAAAATGAAAAAAAAACATTTTGTAAAAAGAGCCATACTTGTGCACGTGACTAAGCATGTGTGTGTTTGTGTGTTATTATACGTCCGTTCGAAGCTAAGAAGAATTGTGTGTGTATATGGGAGTATAATAGTGTGTGTGTGCATATATATGTGTGAGTGTGTGTGTGCGCGCGTGTGTGTCTGTATGTGTGTGTGCTAGATAGTATCAAAATGTTCTCAGATTAGTTATGTTGAAAATAAAACTAAGTTTTAACATCATGTCCTTCGAAATAGTCACCTTGCGCAGCGATACACTGGTCCCACACTATGATGCACACACGCACATCTCTCTTTCTCTCTCTCTCACTCTCCCTCTCTCTCTCTCTCTCTCTCTCTCTCTCTCTCTCTCTCTCTCTCCTCTCTCTCTCTCTCTCTCTTAATATATATAAACACATAACGATAAACATCTTTTGTATTAATGTAAAAAAGTACCACAAAAATGTTCTGATACAGATCGACGCTCCCCTAGAATGATGGACGAGATATTCGCCATGGGCTTTTAAGCGGATACATTAAGGTGACATAGAATACGCCTGCAGAAGTAATTTCTGTATTAGCGGAACAATTTTATTTTTTCAGATTTTAATATATGAGAAATTTTCGGGAGTTTTTGTCAATTTATTATTTTTTTCCGTCACATTATTGATTAACGTCATGCTATTGACGTCATTTCAGTTTTTTGACACTAGCATATTCTTCATTTGAGTTATTTAATCGCTATTTTGACATCGGAAAATATTTTCTAAATATTTCATACTAAATTTATTTAAAGTTACGTTTATTTTTTATTTAGCTTCTTTCTCTTTGTTTGTTTTTCTTCTCAATTCTGAATATATACAAAGTACATAAAATTGCTTTTGAAATATTAAACTGAACATCCATAAGGATTTTGTTTATGATAATTCGAAATTTTAATCAAGCCTTGTTATATTGAAAGTTTCAATCAGCCTAATTTCTCAACAAGCAAACCACCGCCATCTTCACTACCACCGCCACAGCCACTACGTTCTCTTCTTCTACATGCTTCATGTGAGTTATTTTATTGCATTTTTTATTTTCTATCTCTTTTAATGACAATTCCCATGTCACAAACTATTTTAAGTTTCACTTATGGAGGTTGTAAATTTAATTTGTAAAACGATGTTATAAATAGTGTTAGTTTATTATTGATTATTATCAAAACGTTTATCTGAAATTTTCGGTGTATTTATCATCATCATCGTTTTCATCAGCAGCAGAGGCGTTTTTTTTTATTGCGAGATATCGCTAAATTTTGGAGCGCTTTCTGTGTGCCTTGGACTTATGCAGAATTATGATTTTGTTGCTTTTATGTCTCTGATATCAAATTCAATATGTGTGTATGTGGAGCGTATATTAGAGCTCTTGTCTGTATGTATTACATATTTCTACTGTCGATATAGTTTATCAGACCGATTTAATTAACTGCTTTACGCCTCAATGGCGTATCCTTATGCCAATGTTAGATAATCAATATGATAGATTTCAAAAGTGGATGCGTTTGCCTTCTTCTGGGAGAGGGAAAACTGAGAAGGGGCACTAAAAGGAAAGGTTTGGATGTTGATCATCGAATGAGAGTGAGTGGGTGTGGGTGGGTGGATTATTGGCCAAATCTACAAAATAGTTCTTGAAGCTGTTATCTTTAGTTCTGCAATAAATTCTGAAATATAAATATAAATTGTTATGAAAAATATGTCTTTTATGTTTCATTCTTTATCAGCTTTACAGAAGGGACAGGTTGTCCAAAACTATTTGAGAAATTCTTATTTATATTGTTAATGATGTTTATCAATTGAGTGATGCAGTAAAGTAATAGCGATTTCCTGACAAAAATGACAATATCTCCTATTGAGTTTCGATTTGATACTATTTGCATTAACATTATCTTTTTACGTCCATGTTTTTCATGCTTGCACAGGTCGAGAAACACTCAGAGATGTTCACGGTATCATTGTACTTAAGCGACTGAGATCTTGTCACACGTGCTGGTCTTGGATATCATTTGGTAGAAGAAACTGGAAAGATATCCTGTATATATAAATATATAATGATAATAATTGTTTCTACTTTTGGCACAAGGCCAGCAATTACCCAGTACATTACTGGTACTTTATTTTATCGACCCCGTAAGGATGAAAGGCAAAGTTAACCTCGGCGGGATTTGAACTCATAATGGCAAGGGCCGTAACTCTATGCCTCAAAACATGGCGTCCGACCCTCTACCAATACGAGGTGTCAAAGTATCATCATAATAAATAATAATTTGATTCCTCATTCCTACTTATAATCATTAGTATTATCATTATTATTAAACTCTAGGGCGGGGGATTGGTAATATCGGTAGAGGGTCGGAGGCCATGCTTTGACGCATAGAGTTACGCCTCTTGCCATTCTGAGTTCAAATCCCGCCGAGGTTAACTTTGCCTTTCATCCTTACGGGGTCGATAAAATAAAGTACCAGTAATGCACTGGGATAATTGCTGGCCTTATGCCAAAAGCAGAAACAATTATTATTAAAACTACTTATGAAGGAGATTGACTATAGTATAACACCAAATGACTAATATCACGTACTAAACCGGACATACGTATGTATCGAATGCTGAAGAGGATGAATAGTTACGTAAAATTACAAGCTAGTAAGCACAATATCAGACCCTCCATCTCAACTCACCTTTTGAAAAGCAGAAGAACTGCGAAACCGGTAAAGGAACCAAATAAATATATATATATTTTTTTAAAATAAGACTTCAGTTGCATTTTCGATTTCATCTCTTTTTCTTTATACTTTCACTCGGTTATTTTTCATTTTGTAAAAAAAACCTCACTTTCTAATATATATATATATATATATATATATATATATATTTGTCTGACCCGAATTTTCTTGGTCGTTTTTTCGGCTGTGCGAATGATTTTAAGCATTATCTCAGTGTGTTGGTATTTAAACGTTAGTTATAGCTCTGGTTTATCCAAACTATTGAGCACTTTGCCACACTTTTCGGAGATTGTGTTTCGTTATTTCGTGGGTCGAGATTCCGATTCTCTATAATTTATTTATATATATATATATATATATATATATATTTAATACATTAACAGAGAAAGCTTTCAGCTATACTCTGACTGGCTTCCATCTCACTCAACAAACATTAGGATATACCTTAGTATAATCCCAATTTTACGTTTGGGGTTCTAACTATATGTATTTTGCAGATAGCCAGTTGTATTATTTTATATGAGACATAATTAAAATACATCTCCCTTTCCAAACAATTGTTTCATTATAAGTTTTCTACAAGTTTTGAAAAATGTGTCCAGGTTATGTAGAAGCCTGCACATAGTCCGTAGGAATATATACAGGTGGGCACTTATAAATCATCAGTGGATGCCCGTCAAATATCGATATAAAGAAACCTTCTTACCGATATCTAATGTCTTGCGATATATATTATAAGACAGATTAAAGTTTATTCAAAGAATTGTTGTTTTCACCCTTAACGGGATCTTCTGAAACTAAAAAATCAATCTGTGGACGCATCGATTCTTTGCTTAAAATATAATCTGTGCTTATGATAAATATTTGCTCCACGGGTCTTTACACACACACACACACACATATATATATATATATATATATATATATATATATATATATATATATATATATATATATATATATATACAGTGAGAGAGAGAGAGAGAGAGAGAGAGAGAGAGAGAGAGAATCCTTATCAATCCCTCTTCGGACTTTAGTTTTCACATATAAATTTATTACTATACATATATGCGTACATAGTTAGGCATACGCACATACACTCACACATACACATCTGTATGTTGTTTTCTGTGTGTCTGGCCGTCCATTTCTTTATTTAATGTTCATGCCAATTGGAAATGTATAAATGTATGTCACTACAGCACAAAATACACGAACGTTGTGTATATTCACGAGCAGCTCAAAACATATTATTCAGTAACGAATAAACTGGATAACTTAATTTGATCTTTCGTGTATAAATAGAGAATATAGTTTCCTTAGAAATAATCCAATAAAATATAAAGTGATAGAAAATTTGAATATGCGAAGGATTACGATGATGCCTTATTGTAGATTCTAATGTTGCCGCATCTAAGATTTTCTTGAATGGAAATATACAAAATATTGTTAAAATTAAATTAAGATTGGAAATACATACATAACGTCTGAGAGTTTGTGTACAGAGTAAGTGCAAAGATATATGACTGCATCCACGTATCCCGTTTGTATGAATTTATGTATTTATGATTGTA
>OZ024742.1:188434005-188439005 GCA_964016885.1 Eledone cirrhosa
GAATAAATAAGATCTTTTATAAGCAAGGGACACCGGAAACCAAACCAACAAGGTCAGCCAGGAAAACAATGATATTTCCAATATCGTTATCATATTCTAGAGAGAAAATATTATATCTAGGTAATGTAATTTGATAAAGGATGAAAAAACATACGAAAGGTATTCGCTAAATGAATGCATTTCGTAATAAGGGAAATCGATTAGATGTGGTATTATCTAAGAGTGTGTGTGAAGGGCTTCCATATTACAGAACAATGATAATTTTTCATAGAATCATGGCAGATATTAAAATAGAACAGTACATATATATGTATATATATCGACAGGTGATCGACTTTTGTCAAACCTGACCAAGGAAACATTGTTTCCATTGGTCTTTTCAATTGCTAATACTATATATCGGTCGCAAATCCAGGTAGAAGGAGCAACATGATATAAAATATCTTTCTCACGGACATAACGCATCACCCGGTCCGGGAATCGAAATTCATAACCTCACGATTGCGAACCCAATTCTCTTACCATTCAGCTACGCATCTTCATATATATATATATATATATATATATATATATATATATATATACACTGATGTGTGTGTGTGTGTGTATACGCGCATATATATATTTATAAAAAAAAAAATGATTGTCATTTTGCAAAAAAAAAACACAGTAGTGTTGATCATATATTTTTTTAAATTACTTTTTAAACTATATACATATATATATGAATATATATATATATATATATATATATATATATATATATATATATATATATATATAAACACATATACATATATATATTTAAATATATATATAAATATATATATATATACATTCATATATATATGAGTGAGAAATGAAATTTCGTTTCATTTTTTCCGTTCATATATATATATATATATATATATATATATATATATATACGTATATATCTATGTCTATATATATGTATATATATGTATATATATATATATATGTAGATAAATCTACCAAGAGTTTACGGTAGTGTCCAATCCGTATGAAGAACTCAATGTATTCCGGATATCATGGAAAGAAGAAATGTAATGAAAAATCACTTTCGGTGAAAGATAAACGGTATACAGAGTCAAGATAAAATATTAAACAAATAATGAATAAACAATTCCTTATATTAAACAAAAAAAGTTCATTATTTAACGATCGTTTCTAGGATATATATGTGTTAGAGTTGGCATGCATATTCAACAGATCTATGTACAAAATTATACAAAATTATACAAACTATCAAGATTAAATATACATACCAACACATATATACGCCGTCTTCAGAAATAATTATTTCTGAAGACGGCGTATATATGTGTTGGTATGTATATTTAATCTTGATAGTTTGTATAATTTTGTATAATTTTGTACATAGATCTGTTGAATATGCATGCCAACTCTAACACATATATATCCTAGAAACGATCGTTAAATAATGAACTTTTTTTGTTTAATATAAGGAATTGTTTATTCATTATTTGTTTAATATTTTATATATATATATATATATATATATATATGTATATGTATATGTATATATATATATATGTATATATATATATATATATATATATATATATATATATATATATATACATATATATACATATATATATACATAGATATATACGTATATATATGATGCGTGCAGACACACACACACACACACACACAGTAGAAAGAAAGGGGGAACATAGATTTATGTTGATGCAGAAATGATTAATACAATACAATGTCAATAAAAATTAATCTGAGGCACTTTAAACAGCATTGTGGCGCCATATTTTAGAGAAAGATATTATTACACCGTCACAATGTACTTCTTCCGTCATAATTGTTCAACTAAATCAGACAATTATGAAAGAAGGTCATCTGACCACAATGTTAGAGGTTCACACGAGATAAGTATTATGCAAAGCTTGGAATACCAACTGAAATCTGCCCTTGTAAATACATCTCTGCTATAGAACTATAAGTAGTACTAATTTGCAGATAATTAGCGCTCAACTGTTTAATATATATCTTAATAAATTACCAACACGAACGCTAATTATTTGATAATTGGTACGTCCATTTCAGAATAATACTAGAGCGAATGGATATGTATACCCATCAAGTACGTTTCCTTGTGGTTGAATGGATGATATACACGTATTCTGATGAGGGTTCAATTAGATCCGAAAATATATTGAACATATTTATCGTTTTTGTAATTTTCAGGGAACTTCGTGTTCGTATTTTTTGATATATTAGATATTTGTATATATTTTATACACGTTGGTGCAGTCTTAGTTACACACGCATTATTAATACAGATATACCTATAATATATAGGTGAATTCCCCATATATATCTGGAGGTGACTACAGTTAAAAAATATGGTCATCTTTTTTTTATTATATAAATATAAAGTAATGAACACTATATTTTATGTACCACCTGTAATTTCGACAATATATATTTGAAAGTCAATTATTTTGGCAATGATTTTTATAAATAGGTAAGAATTTCTCAGAAAAGCAGAGCAGCAGGTGATCTTCAGAGAAGAACCCCCTTTCATCAAATGTGTTTAATTGCATTTAGATATCGATAAAACGCTTTTGAAAGCTTTTCAATTTGCACGTAACAGACAGACAGACAGACAGATAGACAGACAGACACACACACACACACACACACACACACACACACACGCACACGCACACGCACACGCACACGCACACGCACACGCACACACACATCTACATTAGACTATATTCTTCGTTATGTTATTTCTTGAAATAATAAAGAAAAACCATATAGTTTCTGTTTCTGTAGCGTGGGAAGCTTCACCAGTCCGCAGAGTTAACACACCACCTGACATTTCGTGTCTATCACTGATATCCTATATTTCAATTTAGTTTGTGTTTCTATTACTTCTCACAATTTCAATCGAATTTATTTAGCGTATGTCAAATCATTTGTGTTATTAATAGAAAACTATAAACTGCAGGGGAGACAACTCATATTGATTGTTAATGTGGTCGTTGTATTATTGTAGATAGAATCGAATCACTTATATAGCCTCGAGTCTTGAATAATCTCCCTCCCCACGCCATTAATTAATTTTTTTCAAATTTTTTACAACCTCACCCCCTGCTTATTAAATTTGCTACTCTATCTCTGGTGAAATTTTATTTTAATTGGTAGCATTCCCGCGACATTAAATAAACCCGTTATACATGACAAAAAAGATTAAAATAAATCCCATGAGTTATAAAATAAATAGGATTGGTTGGGTCTCAATATGTAAACTAAACCGCTAATTCTGGTTTTATATAATCAACGGAGACAACCTAGAACATTTGCCGATTTTACAACTCGCCCCACCCACACTATTATTTGGGACCTAAGCGTACACTTGCTCACAATCACATATGAAAACAATTATGCACACACACATGAACAGGCATATATGTAGACACACAACATAATACACACATAAGCAGACACACGCACACACACACACATACGGATTCGTATAGACAAGCATACACACACCATGATACACACATAAACAAGCATATACACTACTAAAAAATGCTTCGCTCGGCTCAAGTTATGTGCATTGGGATCAAACCCTCTTGGACCGGTTATGAAGCGGGAGTTTTTACAACCCGCCCATGTCTGCAAAGATGTACAGATATACATGCATATGCAAATTAGCAATACTTCTTAAAGCTAACATTTACTTGCTTTATTTTAAGGTTTTTATTGGTTTTTTGAAAGAACAACGCCCATGCTATGGCATTTCCATTATGTATTTAGTCGATCACATCACCCCCAGTACTTATTTATAAGTCTGGTAAATGTTTTCTAATAACATATAACAAATATATCCTATATGCCATTTGATCTCACTTTTAAGGTGATATTTATATTACCAAACTAATCCGTTTCTCATCAATTATAAACATCTAATAAGTTAGAGTGTTGATCCATGCTTGAATGTCGTCCCGAATGTGAAGGTGCATGGCTTATAGGCTACTGTATTCTGGGCACGAATGCTAATACGTGCGTTCGATTCCAGGTGATGTGGTGTTGTTACCTTGAGCAGTTGCCTCTTTTCATCTGGAAAAACAAATTTATTTGTAATTCATAAGTCCAGCACTTTTACACACTGTGTCACATTGAATCTCTATAAGAAGGATATTAGTGTTACACCTAACTATGGGATATTTAACCACTTGCAGGATAATTTCTCGGGCAGGCTATCCCATTGTGGGAACTACTGGAATACTAATCATCAGAATCGACGTAAGACCAACACACTATCACAAATCCCCATTTTTTACTACCCATATACAAGAAGGTGCAGAAGCGACCCTAGCTTGATCGCTGCTACAGAGGCCTGGTTGGAGGCCCAAATTTCCGAGTTCTTTTTACATGGCGTAGAAAAACGGAAGGACTGCTACCATAAGTTTATGATTTTTGAGAGGAGAGTAGGTTGAATAAAATCACAATTAACCGGTCCTCCTGTAATTTCATTTATCCAAAGCCAGAAACCTTTCAGCATCCAGTCATGTTACACACACACACACACACACACACACACACACACACACATATGCGCATACATATATATATGCATATATATCTATATCTATATATATATATATATATATATATATATATATATATATATATATATAAACTGAAGGACTGCTACAATAAGTGTGGGAACCTGAGAGGGGAATGTGTTGAATAAAATCACATTTAACCGGTCCTCCTGTAATTTCATTTAACTAAAACCAGAAACCTTTCAGCATCCTATTATATATATATATATATATATATATATATATATATATATATATATATATATACTATTGCTATACTAATAAACGAAGTGACTTATTATACATTATGTTGAGAAATATACTCCAGAGTAAACAGAGGCACTCTACGAAGTACACAAGTGCGTCTGTTTACTC
>OZ024742.1:188446505-188451505 GCA_964016885.1 Eledone cirrhosa
CATCTCCGATATTTCTTATCAATGATAATTTATGTTCCCTCATTTTCCTCTCATTTATGGCATTTATAGTCCGTTCCTTTACTTCCCGATACAGCCAGATCTGCCCTTCTTAACCCCTTTTCAAATTTTTCATTATTTATATAATTAATTATGAAAACTTAATAAGGTATTCCATAACATTAATAGCTAAACTCAGTATACTGCTAATACATATATATATGTGTATGTATATATATATATATATGTATGTATGTATGTAGTATGTATATATATATATATATATATATATATATATATATATATATATATGTATATATATTATGCAGTTGTTATTTCGTTTACTATCCTACATGTGTATATTCTTTCTTACACAAATAATTTTTTTATGTCAAGATAGAATCAATATTAAAATTTACAAGACTTAGTTTTGTATTGTCTCTGAAGTTTTATAATTCCCACATACATGTTCATGCATATGTATTTGTTAATATCTGTCTCAGATTCAATTCCCTGGATTATGCAAACCGATTAAACTTCGCAGCTCATCACTTTCCTTATATATTGTCTTATATTATCTTAAATAAAAGCTTTTTATTTAAATGAAAATAAAAATGTGCATTGAATATCATAGGTAATGTTCTATATATATATATATATAGAAGGAGCTTCTACAGGACTAGTACTGTTTCATTCAGATGAAATCTTCAGGAAGCCCTGAAGATTTCATCTGAATGAAACAGTACTAGTCCTGTAGAAGCTCCTTCTATAAAATAAAAAAAATTTACTCTGCCATGTATTGAGTACCTTACTTACTGTGGTTATCCCCGACTCAACCCGGGACCTACGTATATATATATATATATATATAAAATTAACGAAGATCGCTGGTATTAATTTAACGGTCCGCGACCGGCTTCTAGCTCACTCAATGAATTTGCTGACTATATACATACCCACATACACCCATATATATCTTTTTCTCCTTCGTCTCCTTCTTCTCCTCCCCCTCCCCCACTTCTTCTCCTTTTTCTTCTCCTTCCCCTTCTCACCCCACTACTACTATTACAGTCGAAGCCAACAATTTAGACTGCTACCACCTCTGTTGGTCAACACTGACAGAGTACGAAAGAAAACTACGGACAAAACTATGAACTTTGCTCTCTAAATATGTATGTAAAAACTAAAAATAATATCCTCCATTTTCTTATTATTCTTATTAATAAGCATTTTAACTCCACTATACACTTCCGTCGTTGAAAAAACAGATAAAGCTGAAACCTGTACAATTAAATGTGGACATCTCTATTTTGTAAATAAATGTTCTGATGTTTTTCTGAAAAAATCCCTGTACCATTTTCTACTGCGTTTTTTCCCCCCTTTTTATTCTTTTATATATATATATGTATATATATATTTTAATGTTTCCTCCCTGGACGATCTTTGATGTCTCGAGATAAGCAACATCCCAGAAGGGGTTACAAACCCATACATAGATTTTCCGACGTTAGATGGTGTCTGTAATACATTTTTCGAACAGAAATACCTAATGCATGATCTTGTGCGTGGTAACTCAGGGAGAATAACAACACAGTATGGTTAATTTCCTTGAATCAGCAATTTTTGTGGTCTCATTAATTTCAACTCTTCCTATGAATAATTGCTTCTTTCCAGGGATTATGTTAAAAAATAAAATCTCCTTTGGTCATTCCATGAGAGTATCTGTGTCAGAATATGAACGTTCCAGCCAAACCTAGTATATATATATATATATACATACATACATATATATATATATATATATATATATATATATATATATATATATATATATATATATATATATATATATATATATATATATATATATGTATATATATGCATATATTTATTTATATATTTGTATGACATTACATACATATAAAGACATGCATACATTTGTACGCTTTCAGGAGTACATACAAACTTCTATACACACCTATATGCATCCATTGACACACACACACACACACACACATACATATATATATATATATTACATATAAACATGCTCTTCACCGAACGTGGGTGCATATTGTAGTATTTCCATTAATGCTGACAAGTTGGAGATCTGACCTTTGTGGAATGATTCGTTTCTAAGTATCAATGGAATATCGGATACACTTTGTCTGTGACGTCAGTGAAGGACAGGAGTGCTCTTACACATGAGCGTGTGATATTTTCCATCCTAAACATTCGAGGTGGAATCCCTTGGGATTTGCAACGTTGACATTATTTTTACGTGGTATAGATGTATATTCCTTAATTATTATTTTTTTTGGTGGTGAAATAATATATATATGTAAATATGTATGAAATCATACGAATAAAACAATGCTTGTCCTGTAGAAGCCATCTCTATATTAGATAATGTATTGAGTACATTTTTAACAGTGCTTAATTGCGATTTCACACGGGATCTCTCTCTCTCTCTCTCACTCTCTCTCTCTCTCTCTCTCTCTCTCTCTCTCTCTCTCTCTCTCTCTCTCTCTCTCTCTCTCTCTCTCTCTCTCCCTCACTGTATATATATATATATATGTGTGCGCGTGTGTGTACAGTTGGTTTTTGAAACAAAATAATACTTTATTCATTCAAACACATTAACTGTATGGTCCATGAATAATTGTAAACCCACTGTAAATTTAAAATTCTGAGTTGAGCATTGTCAGTGACTTTGAATTTACAACTTAATCACTTAATCTGGCTGCTTGGTTAGCTGGCATCAATTTATTTTATATAGGTTTTATAGGTCTGCCTTGGTTAATTTATACTGATTGGGAGAGGAAATAATGTATATATATTTTATCTAATGATTCTTTGGACTTACATTTATATATATATATAATCGAAGAAATAACTGAAAGGGAAACAAGCCGTTAAAATATATTTATAAGAAGCTCTTACACATGTTACGCCCAGGTTGGCTCCTCAGAGGCTCACAAGAAAATAAAGGGTTTAATTAGGAACCCTGAATGGATATGAGTACCATTTTAACATCGAAATTCATATGTTGGTGTTACAAAGTTAGATGTTCATGTTTGTGAACAAAGGGGGCTAAAATCCGGTGCAGTTTTGGAATTAACTGCTAAATTTCCGTCCATATTACAAAATATTTATTTATTCCCCTAAGTCTATTTACTACGTGCTAATTTAATTATGCTTTGTCAAGCCAATTTGCAGAGGCACAGTTAAGGTATGAATGTGAGTGTGCAATAATATTAAGATCGATGAAACTTATGTAACGGTTTAAGTTAGTATGAAGCTGCAATTACAATAAAAGTTTAAACGCGGAGAAGTGTAAAGGCCCTGCACAATCACATTGTGTTTAAATGGTACAATCATCGATCCTGCAGAGATACTCACGATTTATTCCGTTAGTGTGGAGGAATATGACGAGGCAATCATGTCTGGACACATGTAGTGCAACAACCTTGACGGATGACGGGGGCTGGATAATAGTATTGTTCACAGATGTTTAATTTTGAGCCCACCGTTTTAAGACAAGACAGGGCGCGGTGTAAAGTGCCCTGGTACTATGGTGTTTCAGTATTATCCGGGGTCCATCAGTAAAACGACTGTTGTAGCCTATATATATATATATATATATATATATATATATATATA
The DNA here is from genome assembly GCA_964016885.1 of Eledone cirrhosa. NCBI lineage: Eukaryota > Metazoa > Mollusca > Cephalopoda > Octopoda > Eledonidae > Eledone > Eledone cirrhosa. The sequence goes on from OZ024742.1 coordinate 188,450,166, forward strand.
TATCTTCATCTTACAGACCCACACTTCCCCCGGCCTGAACTCCCCACCCTTATTCCTTTAGCCTTCGACCGCCCCCCTCCCCCCACACTTATCCCCCACTAACACCACTAACGCACCCCTCCTTTTCCCCGCCCACCCCACAACTAACAATACTAACACCTCCACTCCACCCCTCATCCGACCACCCTTCCCCAACTAACATACTAACATCCCTCCCTTCTTCTCCTCCCCTCCTCCTTATCACACGCACACACCCACCGGCACATATATACACGCGCTCACACTAAACACACACCCTACTACCACCACTAACCCTCACCCCCACACCTCCATCCCACCACCCCGCAACTAACCTCACTAACACCCCCTGACCCCAAGCACACGAACACACGCACCCACTTACACCACCCACCCCACATGCAACTAACATCACTAACACCCCCCAACCCCACGCACACGTACCCACACACCCTCGTACACCACCAACTCTACACACCCTACTACCACTAACCCCCACTCACACCTGCATTCAACCCTTTCCCCACCTCCCGTATACTAACACCCACTAACACCCCCTTCATCAAATTACACACACACCAGTACACCACACTCCCTCCATAGAACTACACACACCCTTCTCTCCCCGCTCCACCCACACCCTCGCTCCACACTCACTCATCCCACTAACACCTCTACTAATACACACACACATCCTCCTCACTCCAACTTTCACACCTACCCATCCTCGCCCCTTTACGATTCCACCCGACTGCTGCTATGCCCTCTGACCACCTCCGAGCACAAACAGACACACAGCACTCCCACCGCTTAACCACTTCCTGTTGCGCGCGCACCCCACATCTCTCCTCTTCCGACCATCTCTTCATGGAATACTCGTATGTGGAACTTGACCACCACGGAATCTACTAAACATCATAGGAATTGACCAACATTTCAACCATCCTCTTACGGAATCACCTATATAACTCATCCACACACGCACCAACAAAAAAATGTTTTTTCTCCCACACGCCACCTACACCCACAACACGCTTAAACCCCCCACACACGTGCTTTCCACCACATATTTACACCCTCAGCCTCCTGATTCCTTCCCCCCCACCCCTCTATCCACACACGCACAGACACTCCGACCTACAACCCCCCCCCCCACACACACACAGCTCTTCCTGAATATGGAACCCCGTTCTTCCCCCAACCCTTACTTTCACATATACACACACACGCGTACACCTACACACACACACACCACCTTCAGTCCTCCCCTCTCGGACACACGGTCTCCCTCTCCCCACTCCACCCGCCACCACCCCTACACA
>OZ024742.1:188461505-188466505 GCA_964016885.1 Eledone cirrhosa
CGTCGACGAAAATCAACTAGCCAATCTCTTCGGAAGATCTTTCGGGCCGAGGCCTAATGACAACTTCCAGAAATTCCTGGCCTGGCAGTGCTACCGAGGAGTTTGCCAGTTCGGGATAAACTCTACAGGCATGGAGGTGCCGTCAGCCGGGCATGCCCGAGATGCGCTCAGGGCGACGAAACCGTCCTGCACGCACTCGTCCAGTGTCCGAAAATTGCTGACTTGTGGGTTTATGTCGGAAACCTGCTGTCGCTTGTAGGACGGATCCAGCTATCCGCTGAGTCCATTGTGAGGATTTCCCCGCCCTCTTCCTTTAGCCGGCAGTTTTTATCTGTCTGGTGGCCATGGCGAAAGAGATAGTATGGTGGACACGTTTGAAAGGGCTGAAGACGAGCACTTTCCTCTTCGGTGGTGCCTCGATTAACTTTTTCAAATTTCATTTGAAAAGGAAAATCAGGGTAGAGAGGGAAGTGCTCTCTTCCCAGCATTTTGTCGAAAGATGGGTGAGAGAAGCAAGAATGGCCCGAGTGAATGGGACTACTCTGAGTATGTGTCTGTAAATTAAAGGTGGAAAACTGGGAGAGGACACTTGCCTTGGTGGTCAGGGTCACTGTGCCTTTTTTAATGGGCTTTCTCCACGAATGTTCCTCGGAAGTCTCCCCCGTATTGGGGAATTTTTAATTGTTTTTTTTTTGTTACTTCTTCTGTTTTTGTTTTTTACACGGAGAAATGCACATTTGTCTACTTTATGTAAACTCTTGTGGTTAATAAAGAAAGCATTATTATGTATCGGTAGAGGGCTGGACGCCATGCTTTCCAGCATAGTTACGTCCCTTTACGATGTGAGTTCAAATCCCGCCGTGGTTGACTTTGCCTTTCATCCTTACGGGGTCGATAACATAAAGTACCAGTAATGCACTGGGTTATTTGCTGGCCTTGTGCCAAAAGGAGAAACAAATATTATTATGATTATTATTATTATTATTATCATTATTATATATATATACACGCGCAAATACACACATCCATGCACACACACACACTCTCTCTCTCTCTCTCTCTCTCTCTCTCTCTCACACACACACATACACACACACACACACAAACACACACACACAAACACACACACACATATATATGAAAACATCGCCAAGTTTCAATACATTAATAGATTATTTAATTGTGTTACATATGTTTCCTTCGACTACAAATGTGATATTATTTAATTTATTTCAAGAGAAATCGTCAGAATCAGTATATATGAAAAAAAAAAGATATTTATTTACCAACCACATGTTCTTATGCATTCAGCTTCAAAGATTTGAAAAATGTAAACAAATTTTCTATTTCGGGAAAGCATTAAAAATTATGGAAGGCTAGATGTGTATGAATTATTTTAACTGCACAAATTATAAAGTAGTTAGTTTGACTGGTTTTGTCGGCACTTACATATGATCTTGAATATATTAGAGGAATGAGTGTAGGCCATATCGATCCAATGCCATTTATTCTCAAGTCTACGATCAAATTCAATTTAAGTATACTGTATTTTATGAGCAAACCTTATAAATATTATGGAAGCGCTTATTGGCTATAGTATATCAGTCTGTAAGATGCATTAAGATACTGTAAGATACCTTTACCTAGTGCTCACTAACGTTCATTTCTGATTACATTAATGTGGATTTATCTCTGAACTGTCTTTTGCCAATCTAGATATGAACGAAATTTCATTAGAGCTTTAAATATCTGAATTACTTATACAGTTGTATCATCAGCTCATATAATTTACTTTTTTTATGTATATATATATGTATATATATATATATATATATATATATATATATATGTGTGTGTATACATATATATATATATATATATATATATAGTGGTGGAACACTGGAAAGCAATATCCGTAGTGGTAGAGCACTCAGTCCAAGGGACGAGTTAGGTAGAAGTGGTTACACAACAGTTAGTTCACCATACCGAGTACAATTGTTTCACCTTCACGGATCTTCAGCTCGGGATGTGTATGTTTATAGGAACAGGAAGGACAACCGTACGAACGCGCATGCGCAGAAACTCGGTCACTTCACACAGGCAATACTAGATTGTGTGCGGGTGGTGTAAGGGAGATAACTGCGAAAGTCCGGAAAGTTTTTAGGTTGAAAATAAAATTTAAAAAAATTAGAAATAAAATTACAAAGAATTAGTCCGGAGCCTTGTAGTTATGCAATAGATGTTTGGTGACGTGTGGACAACGTGGGAAAAATTCACTTCTCGTGTTTAGGCAATCACTATTGCGTAAACTCTTTAGGATAGCTATTCGTTCGTCGATACATAAGCCACACGTCGGATTTCCCCTTGGACTTAGTGATGGCTTTCCATTGAATGGAGTACCCTATACTTGAGTCCTTGAGGGATCATACGTGGCTCGCGAGTTTCGTGGATGAACGTCTGTCCGGGTATCTGAAGGTAGACTGGTGGTTCAGGAAACCCTCCTATATATATATATATATATATATATATTAGAGAATAAGGTCTTTTTACGAAATGAAAAAAAAAAACAGATGTCCTACACGAGTGAAAGTATAAGGAAAAAGATGAAATCAAAAATGCAACTGGAGTCTTTTTAAAAATATTTATTTGGTTCCTTTACCGGATTCGCAGTTCTTGTGCTTTTCAAAAGTAGAATTGAGATGGAGCCTTTGTGAGAAACCGCAAACCCTCCATCTCAATTCTACTTTTGAAAAGCACAAGAAGTACGAAACCAAATAAATATTTTAAAGAAACCAAATAAATATTTTAAAAGAGACTCCAGTTGCATTTTCGATTTCATCTTTTTCCTTATATATATATATATATATATATATATATATATATATATATATATATATAAATATATATTATTATAGTTGGGGAGGGCCATATTGTTGTAATAATATTGCCAGAAACAGAACACACTCACTGTTTGGTTGGTTTTCGCTTCTGTATCTTTTATATCTCCACAGTTAATTCATTCGGTCCTCAATTCCTCAATGTTTACCATTGACTGACCAAGGGTAAAAAATACAGATATAATATATATATATAAACACATATATATAGTCTAACAAAGTTCTTTCGTTGCACATCTGCAAAGTTATCAGCGGTACTATTATGTTCCTCCTGTTATATTGTAATGTCTACGTTATTTTTTATTTTACCTGCTTATTTATTTATATTTGTTTTCTTCTCTGCGCATGCGTTTGCGTGTGCATATAGTGTTTGGTGTGTGTTCGCGTTTGGGTGACTGTATTTTAGTTATTGTATTCTATCTTAGTTTACTAGTGTGTTTATATGTGTTTGTTGTTATTGTGCTTGTGTATATATATATTTATTTATTTATTTATATTTCTCTTAGGTCAGTATTGTTTGTTTGGGTGTTGTTGTTATTCCATTCATTTTTTTCTCTATTTCGCTTCCCTCTCTGGTTTGCCTATCTGATGGGTCATTGCCATGTTTAGATATTTTAATTTCTATGTTGTCTATGTTACCGTCATGTTGTTGCCTGGCGTGTTCGTATAGTATTGAACCGTGTTTTCGTCCTTTTAGTTTCCCCCAGTGTTGGTCTACCATCTCTCCTATACTACGATCTGTCTCACCTATGTATGTTGTGTCATGTTTCTGCAAGTACCCTCTGTACATCTCATGCTATAGACTACCCAAACAAATAATACTAACTTAAGAGAAATATAAATAAATAAATAAATAAATAAGTAAATAAATAAACACACACACGCACACACACGCACACACGCGCGCGCGCGCACACACACACACACACACACACAGACACATACATACACACACACACACACACACACACACACACACACACATACACACACACACACACACACACACACACACACACACACACACATATATATATATATTTACTTTACCGGTTTCACAGTTCTTATGCTTTTCAAAAGAAAAGTAAAATTGAGATGGAGGGTTTGTGTTTCTATTGTGGTTAGTTACCGGAACAGAAACACAAACCCTCCATCTCAATTTTACTTTTGAAAGACATAAGAACAGTGAAACCGTTAAAGTAAATAAATAAATATCCTTAAAAGACTCCAGTTGCATTTTCAATTTCATTTCCTTACACTTTTTTAATTAAAATACACTCATATTCTTATATATATATACATATATATATATATATAGTGAAAACTGGAACGGGAACGAAAACAGAGAGGCAGTATAAACGAAGGTTTATTATTATTTTCACGCTCTTTGGCGTTTCGAGCCTAAGCCCTTCTTCAGGACAAAAGTGGGTGGGAAGAGAGTTCCGAGGGTGTGTTGGGGAGTCGTGGAGAGACATTTAGAAAAAAGGGGGGAGAGAAACGGGAAGGAAAACGGTGGAAGGGGTATAAATAAAAATAAAAATAAACATAAAGATAAACAAGAGGTAGAAGGGTGTGGGGCGTGTAGGGGTTGTGGCGGGTGGAGTAGGGAGAGGGAGGCGGGGTGTCCGAGCGGGGAGGGCTGAAGGTGGTGTTTGTGTATATGTGTAGGTGTACGTGTATGTGTGTGCGTGTGTGCGTGTGTATGTGAATGTGAGAGTTGGGGGAAGAACGAGGTTCCATGTTCAGGAAAAGGTGAGTGTGTGGGGTCGGTGTGTGGATGGGGAGGGGTCAGAAGGGCAGGTGAGGGGGGAGGGAGGATTCCGGAGGCTGAGTGTGTATATGTGGGTGTACGCACGTGTGTGTTGGTGTTTATACGTGGTGTGGATGTAGGTGGCGTGGTTCGAAAAGAAATTGTTAGTGTATGTCAGTGGGTAAGTTCCTATATATATATATATATATATATATATACACACATACATATGTGCGTGCGTATATATGTATGTGTGTGTGTGTTTGTGGGTATACATCTCTCATTCTTTTCTGTTTCTTTGTTCGTGGCCAATACAAACAAATATCTTGTGTTGCGATTTCTGAGGTTTCGAG
>OZ024742.1:188471505-188501505 GCA_964016885.1 Eledone cirrhosa
TACGAATATCTATTCCGTTCTATTAGAAGCAGTCACTTTAATTGTCAATAATTATGTAATAAATGTCATTGAACACCTCAGAAATGTCTGTATACTTTTTTACTAATAGCAAAATGATTCTGTGTTATTTTAACAGTATTTTCTGATGCGAACTGTGGTGTAAAATTCAGGTCTCGAAAATAGTTGATATTAACTCCAAACAGTTGATGGGGCTAAATAGAGTGGTTATTAAACTTTGGCGCCAAACCTTTATATTTATATAAGAAATAAAAATACGTAAAATAATTCAATAAACTACAAGTTGACTATACAGGTTTTCTGAGATCGATACAATCAGTCCTTATTTATTGTATACGCTGTTTCCTGATTTATTTATTTACTTACGTACAAGACTGGGGTCGATGGCCTGAAACGTTTTAGCCCCTTGAATTAAATACTGGTGTATACCGGATAATAAGATAATTGTCTGGATTTCCATCCGGTGGATTCCAAGATAGCTCGGTGTAATTTTCCCAGCTACATATGGAAGGGGACTTATCTATAAACATCTTATCATAGAATATGACAATATGTAAATCCAGCTTTTCTCCTGTGTTCTCAGGTAGTTTAAGTAGAGTTTCTAATTAAGGCAGAAATCCAGCAAATTGTGAGGAGACGGAACGACCATTCTGTTGTGGACCAATATATAACTGGTACTTTGTTATCAACCTCGGGAGAATGCAAGGCAGAACTGGTTATTCGCTATTATCCTCAGTGAGATTTGAACTGAGTACGCAAAAGATCGTAACTAGATATTTCATTGCGTTTGATCCGACGCTCTAATGATTCTGCCAATGAAACAACATCTCATATTTTAAAAATAATTTCACGAAGGTTCTTTTCACAAACATATTTTTTGCAACTAACTTCCTCTAAACGGATCGTATCATTCACTTTGTTTCGTTTAACACTTTCTACACATTCATACGCCTTGATTGGTATCTGTAATATTGCAGCTACCACATCGAACTATATCTTATATACATATGTAGGCACATGGCTTAGTGGTTAGAGCATTGGCCTTGCAATCGAAATGTTGCGAGTTCAATTCTCAGACCGGGTATGTGTTGTTTCCTTGAACAAGTTACTTTATTTCACATTGCCCCAGTTCACTCAGGTGTAGAAATGAGATGATAGGACTGGGGTCCTTATCATTCCACTGAAAAGAGGTCGTGCAGGTGCCACGGCAGCCCACACTGTAAAGTGGACGTGTAGGCGCCACGGAAAAAAGCACCCAGCACTCACTGCAAATGAGGTTGGTGTTAGGAAGGGCATCCAGCTGTAGAAATCAAGCCAGAATCAGTTCCCGTCCCACCCTTGGAAGCAGGGAAAAGCGGACGTAAAATGAAACGAATGAAATGATATATATATATATATATATATATATACACACAATGATATTAAATAAATGGAAACTATATTTATAAAACTATTATATATATTTCAAGAGTACCAAACCTTTCGTACGCCCTCATCAGATAAAATACAAAGTTTGTTTTATAAATTTTCACATAACCAAGAAAAGATAACTTAACGGTTCAAGTTTTTCTATCCAAGAAAAACTTGAACCGTTAAGGTATCTTTTCTTGGTTATGTCAAAATTTGTAAAACAAACTTTGTATTTTATCTGATGAGGGCGTACCAAAGTTTTGGTACCCTTGAAATATATATAATAGTTTTATAAATATGGTTTTATAAATATAGTTTCCATTTATTTAATATCATTGAATATTATACTCCAGAAAACTGTCGAGTGCTCTGAATCAGTTATAAACATTTATATTTGTTGAATTACCAACAAATTGAATATCCCTTTTGCTTATATATATATATATATATATATATATATATATATATATATATATATATATATATATATATAGTGTGTGTGGGTGTGTGTGTGTATTACATTCATGCATAGTATTTCATGGTTCTTATATTGGTTCATATGAGTCTGACAACACATACAGTCGTGTGGTTCTGGCGTAGATTCAATCGAGTACACAAACAGACATTGATATCATTTTACGATTCACGCTGCCGTATGATCCTAGTTCCACATGGTCCATTGAAGCAAAATATAAAAGGAATCTCATTATATAAATATGTGGAAGGTGAATCTTACTTCTAAGCTGTATTTCTATAATTATTTATGAAAAGTGCTTATAAATTTTCATGAGCATTATTTCGACATGTTCATGACTATGTATCCTATGTTTTTCTGTTTGAAAGATGAAACTGTGGCAGAAAACAAACAGCATAATAATCCACAGCTGATCATTAAGATGATGTAATCATTTCGTTATGAAATGGTATTTAAAAAAAGAACAAATCAAGCAGGATGAAACGAACCAGCTTATCCTTTTTTATTCAGTCGATTGCACCATAGAAAAACACATGAAGCTACTGTCTCTATTTGTTAATATCACGTGGTAAAGATTAGCAAACTGCAATTTAAAGATAGAACGTGTCTATAGTTACAGAAAATAATACATTCTGCTGACAGAATCAGATTCTTCTGAACACAACACTCCTAAAAAATGATGCCATGTCGTTGCATGTATAATCCTGATAGATTAATCCAAAAATTCAATTGAGGGGAACTATGATTTATTTCTGCAACGTGGTGTCTAGTATTGTTGTATAAATCCTCTTTCAGTATTTGTCCTGAAATCATGATTCTATAGAATCATATCAACTACATTGAACTATGGTTGCGAAATTTTCGAAAAAGTAATCTTGTGACCCGCCTCACCGTCTTTTAAAACTAGTTCTTCTTAATTCTGAAATAGAACACCAACCTCAATTTTTGTGATGTCTATGACGATTTTGCTATACATTAAGAAACAAACAATCACAGTTTAAGATTAAGTTGGTATCTCTGAAACAAATCCTCTGAATAGACTCATATTACGGTTCCACTACTCTTTGAAAGTAAATCAAAGTGACAAAAGATAAAATCTAATTATTTTCCTGCATAAGGGAATATCTTATTTAATGAAGTTAAATATGTTCTAACGCAAAGTTAAATACGCAAAGTTAAATATGTTCTTACACGATAAACTGGCCTTACACGGAACTGCAAAACTGAATGATTTTGAACATACACTATATCCCTTTCACATATTATATATCCCAATAACGAGGGATTTGAAAAATATGTAAACAGAATATTGGAAATACTCTTCTCTCTCTCTCTCTCTCTCTCTCTCTCTCTCTCTCTCTCTCTCTCTCTCTCTCTCTCTCTCTCGACCGACCGACCGACCGACCGACCGACCGACCGAGCGACGAACGGGTAAAATGTTTTGCGGTATTTGTTGCGCTCTCGGTGTTCACATCCGGGAGAGATCAACTTGGCGTTTCATCATTTCAAGATCGATTTTTAAAAAAAGTAAGTGTACAGTACTAGGATTGATTGATCCTCCACATACCTTCCTCCATTACAAGATGGAGTCCGCATGCCCACACAGAGACAGGCATATACATATACGAGGTGTGTCAGAAAAGTTCCAGGACTGATGTTACAAAAGATTTATTTCAAACCAAAACTTCACACTAGGAGTTTTCTCCCTGGAGTCTAATGCACTGTTCCATCCTTTTCTGCCACGCTTGCATGCACTCCTGGAAGGATTCTTCCGGGATCCTCCGCAGTTCCGTCGTCACGGCCTTTTTGATGTCGTTCACGTCTTCAAAACGGGTCCCCTCCGGGTCGTCCTCGAAGATCCATGACACATCACCGGTGATGATTGTCCCTAGCACGTCTGGTTCGGTTTCAAGACGCTCGAGGATGTCCTGGCACACTTGCATGCGTCGACCCTTCTGGTCATAGATCAGCAGTGTTGGCACCATCTTCGTGCAGACTTTCCGCATGTCCAAATCTTCAATGAGAATCTTCCAGACGCCGTCCCGATTCATGCCCAGCTCATTTGCCATCAGTCGAACAGTCAGCCGACGATCGCTATGCACCATTCTGCCGGATGCGCTCAACGTTGACCTCAGTCCTGGTTGTTGAGGGTCTTCCATTCCTGGGGTCATCTTCCACGTCCTCGCGTCCTTCTTTAAACCTCTTGCACCACTCAAAAACACGTGAGCATGACATCGTCTCATCTCCATACACTTGCTGCAGCAAACCCAGTGCTTCTGACGGAGTTTTCAAGTTTGTTAGCTGCTCTGTGCTCATTGCTTGACGACCTGAAACAGAGGACATGTATATAGAATTATGTAGAAAAAAGTTGGATCGCTGCAGAGAGCTAAGATTAGAGTCACATACTCCAGGGGGATTACTTTGAAGGAGAAAACTCTTAGTGTGAAGTTTAGTTTTGAAATAAATCTTTTGTGACATCACTCCTGGAACTTTTCTCACACACCTCGTATATAAACAGTGTGCTCGAAACTTACCGGGTTTGAAACAAGGTATAGCATGCGCATTTTATTCTCTTTTGTTAACTAATGTTGCGTGATCAAATTATAATTTCTAATATATGCAGAATTCCAATAATTTGTCTACCCTGAACTTAGAACAGAAAAGGCCGCAATTAAAATCTCTATGTAAAGTATTTTGTCCAACGCTTTAGCGATTCTGCTAATCCGCCGCCATACTATGTATCAAATTATACCGAGAGATATTTTAATTTAGTTCAACGATGACCTAATTGGCCAATTGACATTCTCTTCATTGGCTAATCATATTTCCGATATCTGATTTTCTGGTCCAGTTCTTCTGCTTGGGAAAACTACTCTTTTCTTCACATTAAGATTTATAAAATAGGCAGACATTTTAAGCAAAGAAATGAAGAAATATTAGAAGACAGTATGGAAGATGTATGGTGTCTCAATTTGAAGCTTACTAACATGATTTGCAACAGTGGTTGGAGTAGGAACAGATAAGTACATGTATGTATGTATGTATGTATGTATGTATGTATGTATGTATGTATGTATGTATGTATGTATGTTTGTATGTATATATATATATGTATATGTATGTATGTATGTATGTATATGTATGTAGGGCAAAGGAGCTCTTAAGAGTCAATGGCCATCCAAAATCACCGGGAGAGATGACCCATTAGCCTTTGTCAAGGCAGAATTCTAGTAGATGGAAAACTTTGATATAACACCTGCAACCCTGATGGTATCCAATGATGTTGACTTGTTCTTCTTTTTGGTAAATATCATCTTGGTTAAGAGAGTGGGACTGGCTTTGTGCAGTGCCTTTGCTCACTATAAAAGCTTCACGGCACAGGCATTGATTTATATCTGGAGATCTCTCTGCACTTGTCGTCACATGGTACCATGGGCCCAGCACTATGTGTCAATAATTGTCACAAGTGTAGTGTTTGTACCAGAGTTTTCAAGTCGCTGGCTGGACTAAAAAGTCACACTCGTTCAGCGCATCGGTAAGGGTTCTCCTACATGGATATAAAGTAGTGGCCGTACTCGAAAACGAGTTGGCAGCCACCATGTATGTATGTATGTATGTATGCATGTATGTATGTATGTATGTATGTATGTATATGTATGTATGTCTGTATGTTTCTCTTTCTCTTAATTTCGAGTACATTTTTGACCGGCCACCTTCCTGCTGGCAAGTTTGTAAAAGAAAAGAAATTGTCATCCCTTGAATCGCAATAATGTTTTGCCAATTTTGAAGGTGCCAGCTATCGCAGACATTTGAACTCTATGAATTAGAGAACTGTGCTCTTTGTCCACAAATCCAAGTTCAGTTATACTTTGATCCAAGCGGGTTGGTATATAACCTGTAGCTCCAATAATGATGGGTATGAAGCTGAAGGTGTATCTTAGATCTGCAAACTCCTCATCAATGGTCCGTAGATGTCTCCTTCTCTTGTATTTTTCTTACAACTTTGACATGAAGTGGGCAGCTGATCTCTACAACAGAGCATGTTTTCAATGTGTGGTCCCAAACAACAATGTCAGGTTGGTTGTGTTTTAATTTGGTGGAAGTTTTTATTTTCAGATCTTTGGCATTTTGTATGAAGTCACTACTTACAAGTATCTTGATTATTATTATTTCTTTAGCAGCTACAATATACATTCCTCATTTATAATTTTTCTATGGGGAATATAACGAAACAAAAGAAATTTTAGTATGGAGAACATGTCAACTTATTTAAATCATCCGCGCTGTTAGATATACCAACGGAATTTCGCTTAAACCACATTAGATAATTGTTGCTACTTTTTGGCACAAGGCCAGCAATTACTCAGTGCATTACTGGTACTTTATTTTATCGACCCCGTAAGGATGAAAGGCAAAGTTAACCTCGGCGGGATTTGAACTCAGAATGGAAAGGGCAGTATCTCTATGCGTCAAAGCATGGCGTCTGACCCTCTACCGATACTGTCAATCCAATGTATTCTAAATACGCTATATCCAGGAAATATTAAGTCGATTATTCAAGACTGGAACGCTGTTTATCATAGGTCATCTTTACCAGTGTGGATATAGGACAGTGGAGATTTCTGGTGTCCTTAGCCCCAGCACCACCTCCCTAGTGACCACCATCGGCACGGAGTTGGCTACCAGCAGTTTTGAACTTCGCGAGCAGGAATGACTCTTCAATCGCATCTCCCTCATTATCCTCTGGAAAGACGCCTTTCTCTATTTTGCCCACCGGGACCGCGGGTCGGCCAGCTCGTGGGCTCCCATTTGTACATTATAGTGAGAGTTGGGGAAAGTGAAAGAGAGAGAACATTAACGCACATACGTGCACATATGTCAGAGGGATTGCAAATGTATTATTTGTTCCTGCTCTCTACGCTGAAGGTAGACGCTTCTTCTTCTTCTTCTTCTTCTTCTTCTTCTTCTTCTTCTTCTCATCCTCCCTCTTTTTTCTTTTTTTCTTTTTTCTTTTTTCTTTCTTTTTTTCTGGAAGCAACGAGTTTGGACTCAAACTATAACGGTATGGGTTTTTCTTTGGTAATAAAAATAATCCCAAGACCCGCCCCTTATGAGAGCTGTTGCCTCTAAGAATCCTTCAGCAATTAAAGGCCCACCAACTAATGAATCTTAAAATATTCACAAGTATGATTATATTTCACAGAAGTTTTGATCGGCTCAGCTTTATTTAACGCCAGTGTGCAACAACATAAAACATAACACCCTGATAATAAAACAGAACATCAGAATATTTAGCTAAACATGCTAATATTCAGTTGAAAATACAGATTCCGTTCTTTTTTTTTTAAACGGAATACGTTTTAAGTGACTTTCATTTTTCTGCGCTTAATTCAAAGTTAAATTTGGATTTATCAACAAATTTGAGATAATATGAAAAAGAAAATGGAAAAAATAAGAATCAATTATTTATAATAATTTAATAGGTTATCACGATTTTATTTGAGGATTCCTTTACAGTAGAACATGTTACTGGAATTTTTTTTTTTGCATTTTGTTTTGTAAATCTGTTCAGTGTTTATGAACGTGTGTGTATGTATATATTTTAATGTATTGTGTTTGATTATGTGCGTATTGTATATGTGTGTATGTGTTTATGTGATCTGCATGTTATATATGTATTTAAGTATTGTGTGAGTATTTGTGTTTACACATTGTGTATGTATGTATGTGTATATCTATGGATGTGTATATGTGTATATTTATAATACTATGGATGTGTATGTGCGTATATGTATATATCTATTATATCTATGGATGTGTATGTGTGTATATGTATATGTCTATTCATGTGTATGTGTGTATAAGTATTTGTCTTGTGAATGTGTATTTTTGTGGGAATTCGTATATTGTCTGGGTGTGTATATATGTGTTTTTAAATACAACATGTGCATATGTGCATATATGTGTGTTTATAAATTATGTAAACGCTTTATGTTTTATGTATTGTGTGTATATATCTCTGAATATGTAATTAATGTTGAGGAGTCCTGACAAAATAGTTTATTATTAACTGAATAATAGCAAGGAGAAAAAACGAGGAGACAAGAAACTCTCCGGAAATTCAACGAAGTTAGACGGAGAACAATGGCTGATGTGTTGCCAGAAATTAAGAAAAAATATATAATAAAAGGAACAAACATCAACAAAACTCGCAGTTCTGTCTGCCTTTTTGATATGACACGTATCTAGCCTCGGGCCATCACGTTCATTCTTGGACAACAGGCCACTGATGTTGATGATGATGGTGATGTCATTACTGATGTCAACCATGACGACGGTGATGATGATGATGATAATGATGAGATTGGCGATGATGATGATGAGGATGATGATGATGTTAATCATAATTGCAATTATGAGGATGATGACGGTGATGATGATGATGATGATATATATGTTGATAATCATAATTACAATGATGATCATGATACCGAAGACTTCACCTAGGATTATGATGATGATAATGATGTCATATTGAGATGATGTTGGTGATGATGTTAACGGTGATGGTGATGGTAATGATGTTTATGATGAGGACGCTCAAGAGATTACTATCTCAAATTAGAAGAAGCGAATCTTAGAAAAATAAAATAAAACAGCGTCCATATTTGTTCATTACTAATGTGCTAGAGTAAACCAGGCGAAGATCAATAAATAAATAAATAAATAAATAAATACCAATACAACTAATGCAAGTAAAATAGCCATAACACCACCACCAAAAACGAATATGAAGAAAAATATCAGAAATATAAAAAAAAGCTAATATTTTACATTCTATTAGCATATAATTTTCTTTTGAAAAAAATATTGAATTTTCACAGTTGTGGATTTCAGGAAAATTAAAACCCTGTCTTTATTAAACAGACACACAATTGGTTTCTTAATGCCAAGCAAACAGATTTTTAAACCAACAAGAAAACCTGAGAAATGTTTCAATTTAATCGGATTATTGGAAAGAAAACAATACAGAGAGTAGAGAAGGAAAATATAAAGAAATGATAAAAGAAAATATGAAAGTATTATTGCTAGCATTGTTACTACTACGACTACTATTGTTACTAATTCTAGCATTGATTTATTATTAATTGCAATACTAATGACACGAAATACAATGACTACTACTACTACTACTACTACTACTACTACTACTACTACTACTACTACTACTACTTCTGTACTACTACTACTACTACTGTACTACTACTACTACTACTACTACTACTACTACTACTACTACTACTACTACTACTACTACTGCTGCTGCTGCTGCTGCTGCTATTACTACTACTAGAGTTTTATTATTATAACTACAATATGGGCGGTGGATTACCAGTATTGGGAAAGCGTCGTCCAGTATGCTTCGTGACAGAGTGTTATGGCCCTTTACGTTTGGATTTCAAGTTCTGTCCAGGTCATCTTTGCCTTTCTTCCCTGCGGCTTCGATAAAATATAATACCAGTAATGTACTTGGGTCGATATAAACGACTTTCCGCAACCCCCAAATCGCTGACCTTGTACCTAAATCAGAAATCATTATTACTAATGTTGATTGGCAGTATCGGTAGAGAGTCGGACACCATGCTTTGAAGCACAGAGTTGCGTCCCTTTATGATCTGAGTTCAAATCCCGCCGAGGTTAACTTTGCCTCTCATCCCTACGGAGTCGATAAAATAAAGTACCAGTAATGTACTGGTGAATTGCTGGCCTTGTGCCTAAAATAGAAACAATTATTACTAATATAATAAGGCGGTGGATTGGCAGTATCGGTAGATGGTCGGACGCCATGCTTTGCAGCAAAGAGTTACGGCCCTTTATGGGCTGAGTTCAAATCCCGCCGAGGTTAACTTTGCCTTTCATCCTTACGGGGTCGATAAAATAAAGTACCAGTAACGTACTGGATAATTGCTGGCCTTGTGCCAAATGTAGAAACAATTATTATTAATGTAATAATTGGCGATAGAATACCAGAATCGTTAGAGCGTTGGACAAAACACTTCGATGTATTTACTTTCGTTGCTTTACGTTATAAATTCAGGACGCCCCTCTCAGATAAAGGTATATCTAACTGATCAGGGGTCGATAAATTAATGACAAATTTTAGGGTGAATATAATTGAAGTTCTTCTCACCCCAAAATTGTTGGTTTTGTGTCAAAATTGGAAACTGATTCCTAAAATAAATACAATATATATAACTCGAAAGACAATAATAGATACAATAAACTATGGCAACCGCTGCAAAATGTCAAAGACATAAAGGACATAAACAAAACCAATAACAATAAATTCTATAAACAATTTATCAACAACAGCATTACTGAAATGGAGCAATAAAACCATCAGTCTCTAAAAAAAAACGAAAAAAAAAAAACAAGAAAAAAAAAATGTAAGACAATCAGAACAAAATGTAGAATCAAAATATCAGGAAGAGAATTCTTCTGATTATTATACAACTATAAGAAGAAAATTGTGCCACAATTTCTAAATTACTCCATTCGAAGCAGAAATAAAAATATGAAGAAAAACGTCACCTGCAGAAAAAAAAAGAAAAGGAAAAAGAATACAAATAAACATGATCTAAGAATTGGTGAGAAGTTTGTTGGCAGTTTGAGAAAAGGTATGGAAGAAACGATATGTACTAAAATTAGAGAAAAGATATGGAACAAGCAAAAGATAATTAAATAATAAAGACGAAAATAAACAGAAGTGGAACAAAAACACAAAAGTAGCAAATAATGTTTTACAATATTCATCATATAGTTATTATTATTATTATTATTATTATTATTGAATGCCATGGTTGACGGAGGCTCGGCTCTGTAAGGTATAGTAATTTTTAACCGTTAAAACAATTGTAAATTGTTTAAAACTTGAACCAAATTGTTGATAAAGACACCCTCCTCCTCGTGAGAGGGGTCTTTCTGTCCGTTATTTGGCCCTTCGGGGTTAAATAACCAGTTATTGGGGTTTTGTACCCAAAATTTCATTTAAAAAAAAAAAACATGGCTACCAAAAAGAAATTTCATACGTCACTCCCACTCATTCCGTCTTCTTCTTCCTCAATCATCACTACAGCAGAGAGAAGATTGTCTCTCTCCCTCCCTTCTTTAAATGTGTCTCTCTCCCTCCCTTCTCTTTCGCAAGTGACGAAAGAAAAGAAAAGTCTCGTGCAAAGCGTGCAAGGTTTCTCCACGACGACGACGACAGCGACGAAACAGGTGTGCGGGAAATACGAAAACCCAGTTCATTCGTCTGACGTCAGGAATAATAGCAGTAGCAGCCGTAATAACAACAGCAACAGTGACAATGAAAACAACAGTAGCAGCCGCAACAGCATCACCAGTAGCATAAACAACAACAGCATTAGCAGCAGCAACACCAACAACAACCACAGCAACAGCGGCGGAGGCAGTAGTCGTAGTACCTGCAGCAACAACAAAAGTACCAGCAGCTCTGACGACAACAACAACAGCAGAGAAAAACCAATCTCATTTGCAGGTATTGCGAAAAATTTGGAAACAATCCTCATAACAAATGAGGAATTAGAGGAAGCGAAGAAGATGGTGACAAAGAACGGACACCGAGCAATCTGCAAGGCAGCGAAAAATTTTTTCGAAACCCAAGAGCACTGTACGGTCACGTACCGTACAGTAAGTACAAAATCCCGTAGGGTGGAAAGAGCCACAGAGGCCCAAATACAAAAAGCCTTGGGGTCTGTGTGGCAGCGGAAAACGCACATCACCCGAGGCAAAAAATATGCCACCGTAGACGTACTTTTTGCCACACCCCAGGAGGCAAAGGCCCAATCAGTAGTGACCCTAAGGAGCGAGGAAATGGTGTTGGTGCCCTCCTACTGTGGGCAAAAAATTGTGAGGGTCAAACTGACCCACGTCCCCCCCGGAATGACCCCTTCTTGGCTGGCCGCGTCTGTCCTCGTCGGAATCGAGGACAAAACAACTGTACTGCAAGTACAGAAAAAAGTAAGAGAAGATTGGGTCGGCTCCTCCATTGAGATGCTAATCCAAACCAACCAGGAGTGCATCGAAGCTATCCCGGATGTGATAGACTTCGATAACGGCACTCAACTGCCCATAAGTGTTGAGGGCAAACGCCCGAAATGCTTTCGCTGTGGATCGAAGACTCACCTCAGGGCCTTCTGCAACGAGAAGACCCTGAGAAAGGAGAAAACCCCCCTCCTTCCGAATCCGGCTCCACGGCTACCAGCAACAGGACAAGCGGCAACCAGGAACGATAGGCCCGTGGCACCCATACCCACTCCACGGAAATCAAAAACAGCAGCAGCAGTGGAAATACTAACAACAACAACAGCAATACCAAATGCAGCTGCAACAGAGACTCCAGTGCAAACATCACCAACAACAACAAGTGAAAGAGTGGAGTTGGTACCCCTCCCCGACCTCACAGAATCAGACATGGAGTGTGAGGTGGGAGAGAGATGGCAAAAGGTCGTAAGAAGGCACAAACGCAGAAGC
This sequence comes from Eledone cirrhosa, assembly GCA_964016885.1. Classification (NCBI taxonomy): domain Eukaryota; kingdom Metazoa; phylum Mollusca; class Cephalopoda; order Octopoda; family Eledonidae; genus Eledone; species Eledone cirrhosa. The sequence goes on from OZ024742.1 coordinate 188,483,963, forward strand.
AGCGCATCGTCGCCTTTGAAAAGTGAGGAAAGAAATGAGAAAAGGGTAAAGTCTACTGCAAAGAGACCCACAGCAGCAACAACACCAACACCATCACCACCCACACTAGCGCCACCATCACCACCGGCGACAACCCCACCGCCAACAACACCTTCAACACCACCACCACAAGCACCAACATCGCAAACACAACAACAAAACACACACACCCAGCAACAACGACAAGAAAATAGCAGAACCACACCCCACTCCCAGAAAAACAAATGCACGGCAATAAATACACACAACAAGAAACTAATGACTTACATAATTGAACACACAGACATTTCACAACAGGACTACATAATACCAGCACCAATCAAAACGCCAACTAACATAAGACTGCTAAAAATAGCACAGAAACAATACACAAATATTAAAACGAAATTCCCCAACGCAGTTGGTGATTTCAGGGACCTAGGAGGAACCATCAATCGAAGAGTATACTCAGACATTCTCTTAGAAGAGCCGACGACCAGCCGAAGGGACGATTCAACGGTCCCTTCACCAGACGATCAAGTGAAAAGGGATGTAAAAACCATCCCTCCTCTACCAAAAGTACGGTAAGTGGTCTTTCCCATCTTTTCCACTCTATTTTAAACATGACCTCACTCAGAATAGGCAGCATAAATGCGCGTGGCTTGGGGTCGTCATGGAAGCAGGGTCACCTGCTCAACGACCTCAGGTCACTAAACATAGATGTAGTGGCCATCAGCGAGACCAGAATCTCCGAAGCACGGGCCTTCGCACCGATCTTCGGCGGCTTCGATGTGTACGCATCTCCCAGCCGTCCTGGACCCGGTGGAGGAGTTGCTGTGCTTTTTCGGAGAGGTTTGGATCTCGCCATACGGGCCATCTTCCTGGACCCAGAGGGTAAGCTGGTGGTGCTGGACGTGACCAGCGGAGACGGGCAAGCTTTCAGGCTAGTGGCCGTCTATGCCCCGACAGGAGCAGGGCGGCCTGATTTCTTCCGGCGTCTGGAGACCTTTCTTGGAACGTCCCGCTCTTTAGTGTTAGTGGGCGACTGGAACGGGATCTTAGATGCACGCTGGGACTGTGTGGGATTAGCGGATAGGGGTGGAGGGTGCAAGAGCCTCACCAACCTGCTCAGGCGTTTTGAACTGTCTGACAGGTACCGATTGGATTTCCCGAATGTGCCAATGTGGACTTGGACAAACCGCATAGGGTCATCCAGATCATATCTAGATAGAGTATTTTGTAGGGAAATAGATAGGTCTAGCATAGGCTGTCCAGAATTCAAGATAGTCAGCTACACGGACCACAAATTCGTGATCTGTGTGCTTGACTTAGATAGGCTTCATAGACGAGGACCCGGCTACTGGAAGCTAAACGCGTCCTTACCAGCGCGCAAGGCCTACAGAGACCGGATTAGCGAACTAGTTAAGCGGGCGTTGACGGGGGCCATCGTCAACAACAAGTGGTGGTTTGCTCTGAAAAGAGCGATTAGAATAGAATCGATTAGGTTTAGTAAGGCTTTAGCAATAGAGAAAAATAGAGCAGAGGGAGAACTAGTTAGAAAATTAGACGAGGCGCTTAGCAAAGGCATTGCGACCGACGTGCTTGCGGCGAAATTGGCCCTTGACCAATTCTTCAATGCAAAGCACGAAGGCTGCGTTGTCAGAGCTAGGGTGCGTGCTCTCAGACACGAGGGGACGAAAGCCGTTCAATGGGCCCGAGTGGCGGAGGCGCGTCGTGGCAACAAAGCCACGATCCGGTCTTTGGTGGACCACGACGGGCGCATGCTACTCGATCCCGGGAAAATGTGTGAAGCTTTTCAGCGACACTTCGCTCAGCTGTTCGGGGGCAGCGGGGGGCCGGGTAGAGGGATGGACTTTAGTGTCTACCTCGACGGACTGCCGCGGCTCTCGGCCACTGAGGCGAAGTGTTGCGAAAAGCCGATAACAGCCGCTGAAGTACGGGAGGCAATGACTGGCTGCACAAGGGGTAAATCGCCTGGTTTGGATGGTCTGCCCTATGAACTTTACGTACAGATGCCAGACTTGTTCGGAGGCCTCTTGGCGGACGTCTACTGCAACTGGCAACAGAACGGGAGAATTCCCAGTTCTGTGAGCCGAGGAGCGGTGGCACTGCTGAGAAAGGATCCGAACAAGGGGGATAACATAGACAATTTCCGGCCCATAACTCTGCTAAACACAGAGTTTAAGATTTTGGCCAAGGTGCTAGCAAAGAGGTTGGCGCTTGTCGTTGGTGGTCTGGTGGGAGAGGCGCAGACATGCGCCATTCCCGACAGATCCATCCACGACAACCTCCACCTCATGCGATACATCGTAGAGAGGGTAGCTAGGGAACCTGGCACGGGTGGGTCCTTGATCAATTTAGATCAGTCGAAAGCTTTCGATAGGGTCGACCATCGTTACCTAGCGGCAGTCCTGAGGGCGGCTGGCTTTGGGCCCGTCTTCAGAGGCTGGATCGCTGCCATGCACAGCGACATCTGCTCTGTGGTGAGAGTGAACGGTCACCTGTCGGAACCGTTCAACATCATGCGCTCGGTCCGCCAAGGATGTCCCCTCTCGTCCCTCTTGTACGTATTGACTCTCGAGCCATTACTGCACAAACTGGAGACGTTGAGGGGAGTCCCGCGCGAACTAGGATGCGGAAGATCCGTGTCAGCATATGCGGACGATGTCACCGTAGTGGTGTCGAACGCCAAACACATCGAGGCGATCGGCACTACACTAAGAGAATACGAAGCGGTGACAGGAGCAATGATCAACCAGGAAAAGTCAGTGGGCCTGCAGCTCGGCACCTGGAGAGGCAGGTCCATGCCGTCCAACAGCGTCGTCGGGCGCTGGACGGACGGACCGGTTAAATTGCTAGGGGTCTGGTTCGGTCCGGACCTCCAGACGGACAAAAACTGGGACGAGGTGACGAGCAGGGTGGCTTCTCTCACCCAGAAATGGGCGGAGAGGAAGCTATCCCTGAAAGGTCGAGCGGAGGTGGCTAACGCGTACATCGCGTCTGTCATCTGCTACCGCCTAACCGTCGTACCTTGTCCTAAGCCTCGCCTGACTGCGCTGGAGCGTTTGCTCTTTCGCTTTTTGTGGAAGGGACGTGCTCCGATGGTCAGGCGGTCCATCTGTTGTCAACACCCGCTACGTGGAGGGCTGGGCATGCCGTGGCTGATGATGCGCAGGCACGCGCTCAGGCTACGACATCTCCACCTCTTCCTCGACGGTGATCAGGTGTGGTCGCCGTTTGCTAGACGCGTTTTTCCCCAGCTCGTTTCCTTGACGGAGCTGCAGTCCTGGGTCAAGCGAAGACCGAGAGGGAGCGCCTGGAGACTGGAATGTCTTCAGGCGCTCACAGCCCTCGACCAATCGGGCAATGTGATCGGTGGAAACTCCACCTCGGCGTTCTATAGAGGATTAGTGGAGGGGAAGAGCGACGACGTACTTGGGGAAACTCTAGGCGTCGACGAAAATCAACTAGCCAATCTCTTCGGAAGAACTTTCGGGCCGGGGCCTATGGACAACTTCCAGAAATCTCTGGCCTGGCAGTGCTACCGAGGAGCCTTGCCAGTTCGGGATAAACTCTACAGGCATGGAGGTGCCGTCAGCCGGGCATGTCCGAGATGCGCGCAGGGCGACGAAACCGTCCTGCACGCACTCGTCCAGTGTCCGAAAATTGCTGACTTGTGGGTTTATGTCGAACACCTGCTGTCGCGTTTAGGACGGATCCAGCTATCATCTGAGTCTATCGTGAGGATTGCCCCGCCCTCCTCCTTTAGCCGGGAAGGGCAGGCAGTTTTTATCTGTCTGGTGGCCATGGCGAAAGAGATAGTATGGTGGACACGTTTGAAAGGGCTGAAGACGAGCACTTACCTCTTCGGTGATGCTCTGATTGACTTTTTCAAATTTCATTTGAAAAGGAAAATCAGAGTAGAGAAGGAAGTGCTCTCTTCCCAGCATTTTGTTGAAAGATGGGTGAGAGAAGCAAGAATGGCCCGTGTGAATGGGCCGACTCTGAGTATATATCTGTAAACTAAAGGTGGAAAACTGGGAGAGGGCACTTGCCTTGGTGGTCAGGGTCATTGTGGCTTTTTACTGGGCTTTCTCCACAAATGTCCCTCCGAAGTCTCCCCCCTATTGGGGAATTTTTCATTGTTATTTTCATTGTTATTTTTGTTACATCCTCTGTTTTTGTTTTTTTACACGCAGAAATGCCCATTTGTACCGTCCTGCATTGTCCTGCACTGTCCTTAATGTCTACTTTATGTAAACCCTTGTGGTTAATAAAGAAATCATTATTATTATTATTATTATTATTATTATTAGTATTATTATTATTATTATTAATAATAATATTTTTTATTGTTTTTTCTTCTACTTAATTTTATTGTGTTCTATATTGTGTTGAAAACAATTGTTTGCCAACTAAGATTAGTGTTAGCTATGGTGGAAATGTAGAAAAAAATATGAAATTGACAGTTTCTCGATACGTACAGTAAAGCTTTAGGGTAGATATTTATCTATAGAATCTATAATATAATTAGATCGAATGAGAAAGAAAAAGAGATTTAGAAAGAGATTATCAATGGTTGCTTTACTTGTTAAAAATAGCAACCCACGCTCCCTCAATTCTCACTAAAAGAAGAACCTATTGTATAATGTATTCATAGATATACATGCATACATACATACATACATACATACATACATACATACATACATACATACATACATACATACATACATACATACATACAGTTCGTAAAAAAGATAGCCCCGATAATAAACACATTAAAAGCTACAACAATGTGGAAGACATCCATGTACATAATATGAAAGAGTACTGGTGGAATGTTCCAGAAAAACCCCCAATAAAATGCAGGCATAATAGACCAGATATGATATGGGACGAAAGCATGCACAGTAGTGGGAATTAGCTGCCCAGCAGATGTCAATATAATATCAAAGATTAGTGAAAAGGAGAATATTTATGCAGAACTGATGAGAAATCTGCAGATACTCCACCCTGATTACACCTTCAGATTTATGCCTGTGGTTATTGGGGCACTGGGGTATGTTAGTAACTGCCTCAATACAAATCTTGAGAAGATTGGGTTCACAGGAACAGAAAGAACACAACTAGTTTTGAAATTACAAGTACACATCATTAATGGAACAGTAAAAATATGTAAAACATTCCAAACATTGTGCATCTAATAACTGCATATACACATGTACAGATGCAAAGCATATACACATTCACACATACAACTCAAAACATACACATCCTCACATGCAATAACATCTATATCTACACATGCATGCATACATACATATCTACCTAGTTGGTCTTGTGTAAATTCCAATGAGAGAGTTTTGTGTCTATGTTAGAAACGGACTCTCTCTCTATTGGTAAAACTTTGTGAAATTATAAAACCAGAAGAACATACATACATATATATAGATAGATATGTGTGTGTGAAAAGATAAGAAACGATGATCATTGTCGGAGCAGCGATAAAACCATGTTATGCTGAGTGTCCTTTGAATCACACTGCTGAGTCTCCATATGTACATATGTATCACATAGCCTCTAATGGAGATGAATAGTATTAAGATACTTATTTCTTGCTGTTCAACCATATACATTTCCTGTCAACTTACCTCGTACGATCTTTCGAAGAATGTGTACTCATTTTCTAGAAAAATAAAGCATATATGAGTTAAACAATTTGCGGCCAATAGAATATCAAAACTAATATTTGAATGACACAATAATATGGTTATGAAGAATTTGAGAAGTTCTACGTGTAGTGTTTTATTTTAAAGGTTTTTTCTAGAGTTTTCTCTTGACATAACAATATGTACAATCAACCGTCCCAGCTTCTCGTGTATGTGAAAAAAAACACCGAGAGAAGCAAACGTTAACGTTTAACAAATCATTTTATCAATATATACACATACATATTTATTTTTTTAAATCATAGGAAAGGATATATATGGTTATATGTCTTTGCGTGCATATATATATATATATATATATATATATATATATATATATATATATATATATATGTGTGTGTGTGTGTGTGTGTGTGTGTGTGTGTTTATGTGTGTGTGTGTTCATATGTAGTTGCCGGCCGAAAGAAAGAAGTTACTCAATAACACTGAAGGGTTGGTTTTAATATTCCTTTTATTATACAGTGGGTCTGGAGGTCCACTTGCTTCTCACCTGCTTCTCACGGGTGATGACACTGAGAAACAGTTGAAACTCCAGTGTAACAAGAATCACCATATTTCACCTTAATAAAATGAATATCAAAACTGTACGACGGTATTGAGCGCTCAATTGTCAGTCGTCAAATATATATATATATATATATATATATATATATATATATATATATATATATAAAATAAAGTTAAATAGAAGTCAAATGATTAAAATTTAGCTTCGTTTATTACTGCTATATATATTTCAGTGACAGCCATCTTTGGCTGTGACCTCTTCAGGCAGTTTGAATTAGTATGGTATAGACAAGTACATATGTTGTTTAGGTGTATGATATTGTCAATACTCTGATATGCCCAGTTCCTTGCTGGGTTGTTAATTCACTGGGGAACTGGAGTCATATATATATATATATGCAAAAGTTTTATTTAAAATTGTTGGGATACAACAAGTAAATATTTTATAACTGATATAAAGCACTCGACAAGTTTTTGGAGTAGATATACGATATTAAATAAATGGAAACTATATTTATAAAACCATATTTATTTCATTATACATATTTCAGGGATACCAAATTAAAATATGGCATGCCTTCGTCAGATAAAATACAATATATAAACAGTTTTATAAATAATTTTGACGTACCCTATTATAACTAATAAAATAATTATAAACATTTCACTATCCAGACAGCTTCCCAAAATAATGGTCGCTTATAATAGGGTACGTCAAAATTATTTATAAAACTGTTTATATATTGTATTTTATCTGACGAAGGCATGCCATATTTTAATTTGGTATCCCTGAAATATGTATAATGAAATAAATATGGTTTTATAAATATAGTTTCCATTTATTTAATAACGTATATATATATATATATATATTTATATATGTAGAAGTTCTATTTAAATTGTTGGGATACAACAAGCAGATATTTTTTTATGATTGATATGAAGCATTCAAAAAATTATTGGAGTAAAAATACGATATATTAACAAATGGAAACTGTATTTATAAAACCATATTTATTTCATTATACATATTTCAAGGACACCAAGTTAAATTATAGATCAGTTTTATAAATAAATATTGACATACCCTTAAAGAATGCGACCATTTCTTGGTGTCCTTGAAATAAGTATAACGAAATAAACATGGTTTTATAAATATAGTTTCCATTTGTTAATATATCGTATATATATATATATATATATATGCATGTGGGAAGGATGTTTCAATTATTAAGGAGATAGAAAAAGAATGCAACCACACCTATTTATGATTAGTCATGAAATATAACAATGAAGAGTTTGAAACTCGCTTGCTACCATTTGCCTACTGCACCTTCTACAATTAAATTATGTATGATACCTATCTGTTTTCTTTATTTTTTCACTTTCTAATTTGCAACACATTTCATTTCCTTGCAATAAGCTAACCAATTTTCTGTATAATTCTGAATAAAGTATCTTGTAGATTCTCTTGAGGAGATAATTTGACTGGAATTGAATAGTTTTCTAAAATGAAGAATTCGATATTTACCGATGATTAAGCCGACTGAACATCAATAGACCGTTCAGCAGGCTTTCTAAATTGGATGCAGTTCAAACCGATTAGCTAGCTCATCATTGCCGCCGTTGTCATCATCATCATCATCATCATCATCATTATCACCATTATTAACCTCCTCATCAATATAAACAGCACTACCACCACCACCACAAACACCACCACCACAAACACCACCACCACCACCACCACCACCACAAACACCACCACCAGCATCATCACCACCACCACCACCACCACAAACACCACCACCACCATCATCACCACCACCAACAACATTACCACCACCACCACCACCACCACCACCATCATCACCACCACCGACAACATCACCACCACCACCAACACCACCACCACCACCACCACCACCATAAACACCACCACAAACACCACCACCACCAGCATCACCACCACCAACAACACCACCACCACCGTCATCATCATCATCACCATTATTGTGCCCATCATCAAGATAATTATCATCATTACCTTCATCATCATCACCACCATCATCATCATCTTTATAATTGTCATCGCTGTCATGCTCATCATCAGTATCATTTCAGTTACCAATATCACCACACACCACAACAATCGCATCACAGCCACTGCATCACCACTACCATAAGAGCAGACCCACCACCATCCTCATTGTCCTCATATAAAAATAACCACGACAACAGGGAATAGATGGTCATGTGAGTAGCAGGCTCAGCTACCAATCAATATAGATCTAGATTCGCCCTCACCACAGGGAACCTTACAATATTATCAGTAATAACCTTAGAGAAAACAAATGAATGCTTTGCTTTCAAATGTGGCAACGAGAGCAACCAACTAGAAGTTTACCATCTCTCTCTCTCTCTCTCTCTCTCTCTCTCTCTCTCTCTCTCTCTCTCTCTCTCTCTCTCTCTCTCTCTTTCTCTCTCTCTCTCTCGGAGCTTCCAACACTAATGGTTGCATTCTTTAAGGGTATGTCAATATTTATTTATAAAACTGTTCTATATTATATTTTACCTGATGAATACACACCATAATTTAACTTGGTGTCCTTGAAATATGTATAATGAAATAAATATGGTTTTATAAATATAGTTTCCATTTGTTAATATCGTATTTTTACTACAAATATATGTTGAGTGCTTTATATCAGTTATAAAAATATTTGCTTGTTGTATCCCAACAATTTAAATAGAACTTCTACATATATATATATATAGTACAATTTAAAAAAATATGATCAACACTAATGTGTTTTTTTTGCAAAATGACAATAATTTTTTAGCCAGATAGAAATACCTTAATTCAAGTACATATAGTCCGCCTGTATCGATCTAGAAAATATTAAATATTAAATCTATACTTACAGACGTAAAATGGCAACTGCCTGGTGCCTAGACAAGTTTAAATTTCAAAATTCAAACCTTTTCAGCAGATCGGTCGGAACTTCAAAACATAAATCTGTTTCACAAGGGATGGTATACTAATGAAATAATTAATTAATTACGGAACAACTATTTATAAAACAATTATTAGTGAAGTAATCAATTTTCTGTGATTTTCAATAGGCACCCAGATAAATTATAGTTACTTCTCCTAAGATAAGAATCTTAAGACTGATCTGTCGCAAGCCTAATACATGTGCTTTTGCACACGACCTTCTCAGCATTCTGGCTCATATCCATGGCGCTAGAAATAACAGCCGTAAATATGGGATTATGAATTCAGCTCTACCGAAAAAGCAGATTTATTTCAATTTAGTAGTCAAATTAAGCTCTAAGAAAATACTTCTGAGCATTACAGTACAATTTAAAAAAATATGATCAACACTAATGTGTTTTTTTTGCAAAATGACAATAATTTTTTAGCCAGATAGAAATACCTTAATTCAAGTACATATAGTCCGCCTGTATCGATCTAGAAAATATTAAATATTAAATCTATACTTACAGACGTAAAATGGCAACTGCCTGGTGCCTAGACAAGTTTAAATTTCAAAATTCAAACCTTTTCAGCAGATCGGTCGGAACTTCAAAACATAAATCTGTTTCACAAGGGATGGTATACTAATGAAATAATTAATTAATTACGGAACAACTATTTATAAAACAATTATTAGTGAAGTAATCAATTTTCTGTGATTTTCAATAGGCACCCAGATAAATTATAGTTACTTCTCCTAAGATAAGAATCTTAAGACTGATCTGTCGCAAGCCTAATACATGTGCTTTTGCACACGACCTTCTCAGCATTCTGGCTCATATTCATGGCGCTAGAAATAACAGCCGTAAATATGGGATTATGAATTCAGCTCTACCGAAAAAGCAGATTTATTTCAATTTAGTAGTCAAATTAAGCTCTAAGAAAATACTTCTGAGCATTACAGTACAATTTAAAAAAATATGATCAACACTAATGTGTTTTTTTTGCAAAATGACAATAATTTTTTAGCCAGATAGAAATACATTAATTCAAGTACATATAGTCCGCCTGTATCGAACTAGAAAATATTAAATATTAAATCTATACTTACGGACGTAAAATGGCAACTGCCTGGTGCCTACAGAAGTATTTTCTTAGAGCTTAATAATTGTATTTGACTACTAAATTGAAATATATATATATAAATATATTTTATTAATATTTGTATTTTAATATATATATATATATATTAAAATACAAATATTAATAAAATAGATGTTCTTTTGATCAATTACATTTTATTATACATATTTCGGAGGTACAACAGTACATCCTCATCAGACAAAATATAATTGTTTCTATTTAGGCACAAGGCCAGCAATTAACCAGTACATTACTGGTACTTTATTTTATCGACCCCGTAAGGATGAAAGGCAAAGTTAACCTCGTTGGGATTTGAACTCAGACTGTAAAGGGACGTAACTATGCTAGAAATATAATGATACATGACATACCCTGAGATGTTAAATGGTTAAGATTTAATCAAGGTAGTATATATATATATATATGTGTGTGTGTGTGTGAAGTATTTCCGTCGGAACGGTACAGGAAAAAAGAGTGCCCTATGTAGGCTACAGAGCTTATTAGTTATGTAATAAACAGCATAAGATAATTATTTCATTTACCAGTGGTTTCTTGAAGGCAGATGTATGTATGTCTTCAGTCGTCACAATGAATAAATAACATGGTGTTTTATTCAAACATATATATATTATATATATATATATATATATATATATATATATATATATATATATATATATATATATATATATATATATATATATATATATATATATATATATATATGTATATATATATATATAATATATATAAATAAAATATATATAAATATGTTTGTATATGTTAGACACGCAGTGACTAACAACAGAATGTTATAAGTCTGCGTTTCTGACATATATGCGTAGCTTGTGAATTAAAAATTCAATGGGTTTCGCTGCCGAGATGATCCTGCCAAACATATTTTGTAATGTATCGTCTTATTGTCTAATTTCATCGTCTTATTGGCTAATCAACCAATGAGAGTAATTGTTGCGCAAAAGCATCCGCCACTTTGTTTGCATGTTTATTTATCGTTTCGCTTTCGAATCTTCCTCCTGTATTTCGTCGTTTATCATCAAAATATTTTTCTCGTTTTGGTAAGTTATATTGTTAATTTATATATGATTTTTTAAATTTATATTAACTATTTTTTTTTTCAGTTCGTTATAACATGCTTATAATATTGGTTGTTTCATATTTACTTGTATATTTGTCCGTATTATTGTTCGTTTTATGTTAGATTATTTTATCATTATTATGTTAGATATTTTTTTTATTATTAGACTATTTGTGTGTAATATTTAATTTTTATTAATTCAACTATAACAATTATTATGTAAAATATATTTATATAATATTGATTGTTTTTTGTAGTTGTTCATATTAAAGTCTGAAAATATTTTTATACATCTTACAATAATATGTATAAGATCATTTATAAAATAACAATTATATAATCTAATTACATTACAACTATAATTTATTATTAATATATATCATGTTTAACTAGAGTTATTACAAGCGTTGCCTTAAAAAAATATTAAACTGGACCTGACAAATGCGCAAGCTCAAAAGAGCCACCGAATATTATAATAAACCTTCAAAAGTGTGGGACTAGAGTTGTTGCTCAAAAATATTGTAATCATTATCTATCGTACACTCTGTGGTATCCTTTTATAAAAAAGAGACTCATAACGAACTCAAGACGACACGATAATTATTTAAATGAATTTATAATATAGAATTCGGTTTAAGTTCATTTCGTATTAATCATTACTAAACATCTAATATGAGATATTGAACATTAGCTTAAATAATTATCGTGTCGTCTTGAGTTCGTTATGAGTCTCTTTTTTATAAAAGGATGCCACAGAGTGTACGATAGATAATGATTGCAATATCTTTGAGCAACAACTCTAGTCTCACACTTTTGAAGGTTTATTATAACATTCTGTGGCTCTTTTGAGCTTGTGCATTTTTTAGGTCTTGTATATGTATGTATATATCTTTCTGTATATGCGCCGGGACATAGAAATAATTGGCCTGGATGTACTATCACGCGATTAAACCACTGGGAGTGAAGGACCCCAATCCTTTGTTAGGACATTCATCTAGGAGAAGGCAACTCAGATAACTGGGATCACTCCGACATAAAACCTGCGGCACAGTAGTTACCGATGATGTTGATCTTTTCTTCTGTTCAGATTACAGCTGCTGTCGCTCAGAGAGTGGGATTGGCTCAGTGCACAGTCTTTCTTCACTTTAAAACAATCTTCAGGCACAGGCATTGCACTATAGTATTAATTGATAATTATTAATAATATATCGTGCAATGGGCATACTCGATATCGAGGTGCCAGCCATCATCCATCTACCTATTCACTCGTACCCACGCACTCTCCTTATATATGTATATATAGTTTGGGGATTCTGTGATTACCATAACAAAGGTCCGATAGGCTTTTGATTCCAGAGTCGGGACGGATTGATACAGATCGAAACTTGAGCTGATCAATCGGGAAATGTGCCTCACACCTCGATAAATGTAATGAAAATTTAACACCGTTCGTCCATATTATTATTATTATATATATATATATATATATATATATATATATATATATGTGTGTGTGTGTGTGTGTATGTGTGTGTGTGTGTGTGTGTGTGTGTGTGTGTTTTTATATACATATATATATATATATATATATATATATATTAATTCAAAATATTAACAAAATAGATATTCTTGTGATCAATTATATTTTATTATACATATTTCAGAGGTACTGAGTTAAGTTCAACAGTACGACCTCATCAGATAAAATAAGATGATGCATGGCATACCCTGACATAGTAGATGGTTAAGATTCAGTCATGGTAGTGATTAACATATGACAAAACTCAATATGTATACCCTAATATTGAGAACATGAGAAAAATATATAATACAAACAATAGAGAGTGTGCGTGTAAGACAGCTTAAAAAAAACATGGCATCAATATAACAGTTAAACATTTTTTTTTAAACTACTGAAGAAAGAGGAAAGTATAGAGGAAGAAACAGCTGATGTGATAATATATTTAGTAGGTGGCTCGAAAAACAAATCAAAGATGATTAAAAAGAGAGAGAGACAAAGGGGAGTAATTTATGTTCAAGTTTATAGACAATTACCCATATATGCAATATATATCCAAATTTATTTAGTTGGCCGTTAATATTAAACATATTTAATTTAAGTTATTTCAGAGTAATGAGTGATATTTTAGGTTTTAAAAGTTAATAGGTATTTGTATTAATATTATAATTATACTATCAAGTTTAATTTCTAAAATTCAAATTAATGAAAACAAAATTAAAGGATTTACGAAACACGAGAAAGAAAATATATAATGCTTTTGTACCCTCACGAAGGTAATCTTTACCAAAATTATTTATAATATTGACAACAGTTTATATAATATAGTTTATAAAATAATTATAGTTATAATTATTAAAGAATTTATGGTTAAATAGTTTGAATGCCTAAAGGATCAACCGCCCTTATAACTGAACTTAAAGAAGTCTGAATTTTTAATTATATATATGTGTTAATCAAAAAATATACAAGGATTATAATGTCTAAAGCCTTAAGCTGACACCTTTCAAATATATATAATATAATAAAATAATACAATATAGTAAATAAGTTACTGAAAATATTGTTAAAAAAAATATGTATAGTTAAAATATATTGTTAAAAAATATTGTTAAAAAATTGATGTTTTATATCAATTATTTTCATTTAGTTGATATATACTATAAACATATATGTCAAAACTACATGAGTCTTAATGATAGGGGCTAGATACAAAATAAATATAACGATAAATATAAAAATAATGTATTGTTTGCTAAACTTAAAAATGCCCAATATTAAAAGTATATTATAAATGTAATAGGGTTTTAATATATAGTAAACAAAAGATACCTCTAAAATAGTTTAGCTAATGTGATAAAAAGAGGAGCTAAATATTTCAATATATACATCATCTTATTTTATCTGATGAGGACGTACTGTTGAACTTAACTCAGTACCTCTGAAATATGTATAATAAAATATAATTGATCACAAGAATATCTATTTTGTTATTTTGAATTAATATTAATAAATCTGGAAAACCCTTTTTAACTGTTGAGTGCTTCCAATCTATTGTAAAACCCATTCATTGTACCTTGTTTAACTTTAAAATATATATATATATATATATATATATATATTGTGTGCCGGTGCGTGTTTGCGCACGTATGTGTACGTTAACTGATGGTGTAAATGTAAATAAATAAAACAGCCTTAATCTGCACGTCCCCTTCGCTGGCTTCGTCCAAAATTGATTAACGTTAAAGATAGCGACATAGCTATGAGTGAACAAGTAATTATGCGCCTTCACGGACTAGAGCGATTATTTGGCACAAACATGAAACTCTTCAATGTCCTTCATATGACAAATATGTACTTGTTTGATTAGAATTCGTCCGAGATAACCCAAGTGCATAGCTGCTTATATAGGGATAATGAAACCCACACATAGAAAATACCACTAACAAACTTGCATATCCAAATAAATGCCTGCAAGATGAGAGAATGTGTGTTTATATATATATATATATATATTTACATATATGTGTGTGTGTGCGTGTTTGTGTGTGTATATATGTATGTACATATGTGTTTGTGTGTGCATATATGTTTGTATATATGCGTGTACGTGTGTATGTGAATGTATATGCTCTAGATAACTCTTAGTGTGTATATATGTGTATGTATATATAGGTGCATGTGAGTGTGTATGTATGGTCTATATAACTATGTGTATATATGTACGTATATATGGGTGTATGTATTCAATAATAGTGTGTGTTTAGTGTTTGAGGTTGTGGTGCCATACATCGCCACATGTTTCTGCTCGAGCCCGTGCAGCATATATATATATATATATATATATATATATATATATATATATATATATATATATATATATATATATATATATATATATATTTATATATATATATAATATATATATATATATATATAACAAAGGAATTGTGGTAAGGAACCAGATGGAGCATAACGCACCAGAGTACTCAATACTTAGGGTATATACATACGTTGTGTGTGTAAGTGGGAGTCTGTTTGCCTATATATGTTTGTGTGTGTAGTTGCATGTGTAGTATGTGTGTTGAAATATAGTACTTCCTACATAAACAAGCACCGTTTTATATCTGAAAATAGGTTTCGTAGAAATAACCCAAAGAAAATATACGAAATATGTTTGAGTAAACAAGGAAGAGGAGAAATCAATACAATCAGTAGGAAGGAATATATTAGGTTAACGCTTGAAATAGCAAGTAGAGGGTGTTAACGATTCGGATGCTAGTACTTCATCAGAAGATGTGGAATTTGAAAAAATGTCTCTAGATGAAAATAACAGGTCCATTCATGTTGACATTTCTTGGAAAACTGTTGATGCTGGCATTTTGTGTATGATTAATTTTTTAGAAAGTGGATGATGGAGCACGCTAACTGAAATGGAAAAAAGAACCGTTTTGTATAAAGAGCTATACTTGTGCGCGTGCGCATGCATCTCCCCCTCTCTCTCTCTGTCTCTGTCTCTCTCTCCCTCTCTCTCTCTCTCTCTCTCTCTCTCTATATATATATATATATATATATATATATATATATATATATATATATATATATATATATATATATATATATATATATATATGTGTAAATAACCATTATAAAAGTCGAGCACTATATAATATATCTGAGACAGCGCATTTATGAGACAGCGCATCTACGAATGTGTGAGGAGTGTGGCGTGAGACATACATAAACTTACCGAGAAACATCAACAAACAGAATATGTTAGCTAAATATTCAGTAAAGTCATGTGATATATCATATATGAGAGAGTATTTGGCAGCTATTCCTCATATATATATATATATATATATATATATATATATATATATATCCAATCGTCGTTGATTGCTGCGTTAAAAAAGTACTCAAAACTATAGTTTTAATATTCATTGTATTATGGCTGAATAGTGTGTCTTCATAATAATATTCGCCTGTTTATCCAAGGCAAAACTCCAGAGCAACAAGACTCACTATCTACCCTTAGCTAAATGAATATATATATATAACTATATGTATATATACCTATAGTTTTGAGTACTCTTCAACGACGATTGCATATATATATATATGAGAAATAGCTACCAAATACCTTCTCATATATGATATATCACATGCCTTTACTGAATATTTAGCTTACGCATTCTGTTTGTTTATGTTTCTCGGTAAGTTTCTGTACGTCTCACGCCACACTCCTCACACGTCCTGCCATCTCATAGATGCGCTGTCTCAGATATATTATATAGTGCTCGACATTTATAATGGTTATTTACATAGGGACGACCGTGTTTTTAGCTTCGTTATACATACATATATATAGGTTAAATATGAAAAGTATAGAGCATCTAGTTCATGGAGTTTGAGAATAATTATGAAGCCCAAATATTAAACGTCACCATACAGCTATTTACATATCGTTAGGCCTGAGGACCAACTTGTTCAACTTCGGCCGATTAATTTTCATCGGCACAGGCAGGTTGTTATTCAGGGCTAAGGATATGTACGTACCTGCTATGGCGCTGTCGTAGTAAATGGCCTTAAAAATTATATATATATATATATATATATATATATATATAATTGTGTGTGTGTAACTGTATTTGTGTGTGTGTAACTGTATTTGTGTGTGGGGGTGTATATATTGGTTGGCGAGGTGAATGACAAGTCCGACTGATAACATATGAATGGAATATTACATCTCGTTTGGTTGGTATGTTTGTCTGAAGAGAACGTGTAAGGCAGTTATTATATAAATACCTTACGTCTTCGAAATACGTATAACGAATAAAATAGGGATGTACGAATAAAACCAACTCTTTTATTAATTGTAATAACATTCTGGATGAACAAAGATCGTGGAGTGCTTCACGTATGTTAAAGAATAAGTCGGCAGATTTGTAATCAACCAACTTTCTTCAAATAAATAAATAAATATATATACATATGTGTGTGTGTGTGTGTGTGTGTATATATATA
>OZ024742.1:188506505-188514005 GCA_964016885.1 Eledone cirrhosa
GTAGAGGTTCTCCTATATGGATATAAAGTAGTGGCCTTACTCGAAAACGAGTTGGCAGCCACCATGTATGTATGTATGTATGTATGTATGTATGTATGTATGTATGTATGTATGCATTTATGTACGTATATATATATATATCTATATATATATATATACGTACATAAATGTAATGAGGTATAAACGTTTGTATATGTATAATAAAGTCAAAACAATGCAGGTATGGACATAGAATAAATAATGGAAATGCAAAAGATATTGTTGACAATTAGTCTTTTACCTTCGATTTATTTAAATGTCCTTAATTTTCGAGATAATATCTCTTCTTCGGAGGGAAGTAAAGCGGTTAAACCAGTTTTCTAAATAGTTTGCCAAGTCATGCTGACAGGAAATGGTATATATTAAGGACATTTAAATAAATCTAAGCTAAAAGACTAATTGTCAACAATATCTTTTGCATTTGCATTCTTTATTCTATGTCCATACCTACATTGTTTTGGCTTTAATATACATATACAAACGTTTATATATATATATATACACCCTAAACATTGAGTACTCTGGTGCGTTATGGTCCATCTGGTTCCTTACCACAATTCATTTGTTATATATATATCAAGTAGAAATTGATTGACATATAAATAAACATATGAAACAATCACAGGGGATAATTTGTAAAAGTGCGTAAGCACACATAGCTAGGTAGGTAACTAAATAAAGTTTAACTCAAAAATAGATACCTTACAAAATGATTAATCTTCCTTGTATATATTCCATTAAAGAAATATATTTCACCAATCTTTATTGTTGAAAATTCAGGATCTGGCTACTGTCGTTTACCAATCGATTAATTGGCGAAATATATTTCTTTAATGTAATATATACAAGGAAGATTAATCATTTTGTAAGGTCACTACTTTTGAAGTTCTAGTTAAACTTCATTTAGTTACCTTCCTAGCTATGTGTTTTACAAATTATCCCCTGCTTACGCAGTTTTACAAATTATCCTCTGTGATTGTTTCATATGTTTATTTATATGTCAATCAATTTCTAGTTGATATAAAATGCTTGGATCTATTCATTAGAATCTTGGAGCATATTTTACGGGTGATATGGCGAATTGTCTATCCGGCATGACACCTTTAATTTAATTTAATTTAATTAATCTTAATTTTGGATATATATATATAGTGTAACACAACATTAGTTCACCAAACCGAGAACAATTGTTTCACCTTAGCGGATCTTTAGCTCGTCCCATGGACTGAATGCCCTACCACTACGGATATTACCTTCCAGTGTTCTACCTCTCTCTCTTTATATATATATATGGAAAAGAGTCAGGACCCCGACGGCTGAGTTCCGGCCGTTTCGACATCTTGATCCGGATGTAGCTGTCGAAACAGCCGGAGCTCAGCCGTCGGGGGTACTGACTCTTTTCCTATTACCCGCTCAACTACCCTAAGTATTGATTGCTCTGATGCTTTATGGTCTACCTGGTATCTTACCATACCTTCTTTGTTATATATATATATATATATATATACATATATATATATATATACATATATTTCTATATATATATATATATATATATATATATATATATATATATATATATATATATATATATATGCATATGGAAAATGAATCGAAAATGCAACTGGAGACTTTTTGTGAATATTTATTTGTTTCCTTCACCGGTTTCACAATTCTTATGCTTTTCAAATGTAGAATTGAGATGGAAGGTTTGTGGTTTTTCTATACAGAATGTAACTCAGCGCATAATATTTTTCATAAAAGAACTCACCCACACGCAATCTAAACTACAATTAATTTACGAAAAAAATTGATTCCGTGAAATATTACATCGGCAAATGACGTTATCTCCCAGCTTCTCGTGAATAATAAATCAAACATCAGACAACACTTGAAAACGATTTATAAAATTTAAATCACAATATAATTCCAAAGAGAAGAAACCGGAACATTTTTCTCTGAGAGTTCCTTATACACCGAGGAAGGGAATTGTAAATCCCAAAACATTAGCACGAAAGAAACAAAAAAAAAAAAAAGAGGAAAACAAAGATTAAATGTTAACCAACTTTTTCTTTCCTTTCATCTTACTCTCTATTTTGAATTGTTTAGCCTTATCAAATATACCACTTTCTACATTATGTATTATATACAATGCTTCAAGCAAACTACAAGATATTATTATATATATGTAAATCGAGTTTAAACGAGATATAACTAGATAGATATCAATTCAGAAGCTACTAGTATTTTGTGCATATTATTCAGAAGAAATGTGTAAATAAAGAGACATACTTCAACATGGTAGCTTACCCTATAGTCCCTTAGTCAAATCTATTTCTGGAAACCATAAATGTAAAAAAAAAAAAAGACGCAAACCATCGACGTTAGTAACTAGTATCAATCACCAATTATCGAACTCAGTAATAATCACCTTAAGACCATGATTTCCTTCATCAGCATGTTTCGGTTTTATATATATATATATATATATATATATATATATATATATATATATATATATATATATATATATATATATATATAGAGAGAGAGAGAGAGCGAGAGAGAGAGTTATACTTGGAGAGGGCCTTATTGTTGTAATAATATTGCCAGAAATAATAACAGAACACACTCACTGTTTGGTTGGTTTTCGCTTCTGTATATTTTGTATATCTACAGTTAATTCATTTGGTCCTCAATGTTTATCATTGAGTGACCAACGGTGAAAAATACAGATATAAATACATATATGTAGTCTAACAAAGTTCTTTCGTTGCACATCTGCAACATCATCAGTGGTAATATTATGTTCCTCCTGTTGTACTGTATGTCTACGCCATTTTTATTTTATCTTTTTATTTATTTATTTACTTTCGTCTTCTCTGCGCATGCGTTTGCGTGTGTGTATATAGTTTTTGGCGTGTGTGTTCGCGTTTGGGTGACTGTGTTTTGGTTATTGTATTCTATCTTAGTTTACAAGTGTGTGTTTATATGTGTTTGTTGGTATTGTGCTTGTGTATATATATATTTATTCATTTATTTATTTATATTTCTCTTAAGCCAGTATTGTTTGTCTGGGTGTTGTTGCTATTCCATTCATTTTTTCTGTTTACCTTTGGCCTTCTAAGCTCTGTTTCGCTTGCCTCTCTGATTTGCCTACCTTCTGGGTAATTTCTATGTTTAGATATTATTTAAATTTCTATGTTGTCTATGTTACCGTCATTTTGTTGTCTGGCGTGTTCGTATAGTACTGAACCTTTTTTTCGTGAAGCTATATTAATGATAGACACAAAAACAACCACAACGACAACGACAAAAACAAGAAACATAAAAATAAAAGTAACAACCACAACAACAATACATCTAACAATCATACCAATAATAATAATGTTGATGGTAGGAACAACAACGACCATAATAGAAGTAAAACACTATATATATATATATATATATATATATATATATATATATATATATATATATATATATATATATATATATATATATATATATATATGAAAAGTTATATTTAAATTGTTGGGTTAACAACGAGTAAATATTTATAACTGATATAAAAGCACTCAAAAAGTATTTGGAGTATATTTATGATATTAAATAAATGGAAACTATATTTATAAAACCATATTTATTTCGTTATATATATTTCAGGGATATCATATTAACAATATGTTATGCCTTCTTCAGACAAAATACAATATAAACAGTCTTATAAATAAATAGATACGACATACCTTTCAATCACCTTGCATTTGGGAGGTTGATTTGGCAGTAAAAAATATTGTGGACAGTTGTAAAAAGAAAGATAGAAAGAAAGAAAGAAAGAGAAACGAAGAAAAAGAAGAAATGCATGTGACTAAATAGAGAGATATAGAAAGATAGATAAAGAGAAGAACTTCATGTAAAGAGACAGAGAGAAATATATATAGAGAGAGGAAAAAAAAGAGATAGATAGAGATAGATAGAGATAGATAGAGATAGAGATAGATAGAGATAGATAGAGATAGATAGAGAAACTAGGAAGTTGAGTATCGGTTGATACATTTATTTATTTATTTATTTATTTATTTAGCTCTAGTATTATTTTGATACAGCAAATTAAAAATTAAAAAATTAAAAATTAAAAACTTGAGTTGTTTACCTAACCTGAGCTTGTGGAAGGGAACTGGTGAGGTTGTTGAGTGGTTTAGGCAAATTAAATATAACAATAATAATAAGTTTATTCAACTTGATATTGCTAACTATTATTCTTCCATTACCCCTAATCTACTAAATAAGGCACTAAATTACGCATTCAAACATACAGACCTAACTAGCAATGAAATGCACATTATATTATCGGCTAGGAAAACATTGATAGAATTTAATGACCAACTATGGACCCGAGCAGATAGAGATAACAATTTTGACATTACTATGGGATCATCCGACTCAGCTCAGGTAACTGACCTTGTGGGCTTATTTTTAATCAATTCGCTGCATAGGAAAATACCTGGTACTACCGGAGGTTTATATAGAGATGACATGCTTTTACTTATTGATAATAATAACTCTGAACTAAATAGAAAAAGAAAACAAATTACACAATTTTTTAATCACTTTAATCTAAAAATAGAAATTGAGAATAACCATAGAATAGTCAACTTCCTAGATATAACATTAAATCTCAACACATGTCTTCACTATCCATTTCACAAGTTGAATGAAAACTTAAACTATGTCAGCTTTAACTCTAACCACCCCAGATCTGTTAAAAATACTATAGTAAACTCTGTTCAATCACGTATCTCTAGAATCTCATCTAATAAAAAGATTTTCGACGAAAAAGCCCATTATTACAATGAAGCGTTAGCTAGAGCAGGATATAGTGATAAAATTATGTACATAGATAATGATAAACAAATTAAACAAAATAACAACTATTTTAATTATCGCCACAACCTTAACAACTATAATAGAAAGCATTACAATAATTCCAAAAGCCATAAAAGAAATAGAACTAGGAATATAATATGGTTTGCCCCCCCCCCCCTTTCTCACTAAACATTAAAACCCACATTGCTAAACTATTTTTTAAAGCTCTCGATAATCGCTTCCCTAGAACACATAGGTATCACTCAATTTTCAATAGGCATACTATAAAACTAACCTACTCATCCACCAAAAATTTAGCGCAAAATATTAATAGAATAAATAACAGGAACTTAAAACCTAGCGATAATAGCATAAATAATATCCAAGTTAACAAATGTAACTGTAGAGATAGATCTAAATGTCCTTTAAATAACAACTGCTTAGTTAAAAATATAATATACAACTGTAATGTTAAAACGGACGTTAATTCTTTTAACTACGTTGGTTCTACATCGACGGAATTTAAACTTCGCTATAACAACCACAATAATTATTTCACAGATCCATCCAAAAAATCTTCAACAGCACTATCAGGCGTACTCTGGCAACTTAGGCATGATAACGTTAGATATTCGACGACTTGGAATATAGTTTCAAGGGGGATTCCTTTTAATTCATCCTCTGAGACATGTGACCTCTGTGCGGAGGAGATATTCTTTATACTAAAATCTAAAAATTCCCTTAATCTACGGACAAATTTATTCAGTTGCTGCAGACATAGATTGAACTCAACGGTTAAATATAAATTTAAATTTAAAATGTAGTTATGTTTGATTTGATTTGTAATTATTTATGAAACTAGCCGATAAATCTTTCGATTTCTTCTTTGTATTAAAACATTCTTTTTATTAAAACATTCTTCATGAATAATTAAACTACCCTAAAAGCTGATGCTCCAAATATATAGAATTAAATTTTACACTAGATAAACTTCTATATTAAATATTAGAACATATATAGACCAAATGGGTATCCTAAACTTTTGGAATGATTTCTGCTAGACAGGATTTGGTAA
Source organism: Eledone cirrhosa (assembly GCA_964016885.1). Taxonomy (NCBI): domain Eukaryota; kingdom Metazoa; phylum Mollusca; class Cephalopoda; order Octopoda; family Eledonidae; genus Eledone; species Eledone cirrhosa. Next base: position 188,512,492 of record OZ024742.1, read on the forward strand.
ACAATTTTTGTTTTATCTGTTTCGACTCTGATGCTTATGATGAACTTGGCAATATATTGTCAATTAACTTTGAAAGGCTGATCTCTGTGGCCGATTTGCGTGGCATACTAGGTTTATTTTTATTATCTTTTAATATTTTATAATATTTTTTATTTTTAATATTAAATGTTTTAGTTTTCTGTTTATTTATTTATTTTCTTGTCTCTGATATTTTTATTTTTATTTTTATTTTTATTTATTTTTATTCTTATTTTTATTTTTATTAATATAGTGAAATCTGTTCTCTATTTCTGCTTGATCGACAATCATGTAGAGTAAAGACAAGAATAGTATTGTTAAAATTAATATAGACTCTATATATATGTGTATATATACACACATATATGTATACTTGAATTTTTATAGCACAATGAGAATGTTTTCGTGTGAATTGGGAGTTTGTTTATAATTATGATATAAACATATGAATTTTTAAAAACTAGACATAAGATCATTACTTTTCACACATTATAGATACATGTCTCATTCATGAATACTGATATTTACATTATAATGCCTGTTTTATACGAACAAATATTTTCTACGGGATAAAACATAGCGTTTTTAAATCCTGCCTCGTTTATGTCTGGTTATTTTTCATTTTCTCTTTTTCATTTTCTCTTTTTTCTCTCTATATAACGGCTATTTTCTCTCTTAACTACTTACATCTCTCTTTACATTAATACTAGAGCTAAATAAATAAATAAATAAATAAATAAATAAATGTATCAACCGATACTCAACTTCCTAGTTTCTCTATCTATCTCTATCTATCTCTTTTTTTTCCTCTCTCTATATATATTTCTCTCTGTCTCTTTACATGAAGTTCTTCTCTTTATCTATCTTTCTATATCTCTCTATTTAGTCACATGCATTTCTTCTTTTTCTTCGTTTCTCTTTCTTTCTTTCTTTCTTTCTATCTTTCTTTTTACAACTGTCCACAATATTTTTTACTGCCAAATCAACCTCCCAAATGCAAGGTGATTGAAAGGTATGTCGTATCTATTTATTTATAAGACTGTTTATATTGTATTTTGTCTGAAGAAGGCATAACATATTGTTAATATGATATCCCTGAAATATATATAACGAAATAAATATGGTTTTATAAATATAGTTTCCATTTATTTAATATCATATATATATATATATATATATATATATATATAGTGAAATAAGATAACAAGGACGATTGGTTACTTCTCCATTACGTTTATTGGTTGGTGACGCACGTTTCGCCACTGATCAGCTCAAGGTTCGATCTGTATCGATCTGACACGACTCTGCTGATCAGTGGCGAAACGTGCGTCACCAACCACTAAACGTAAGGAAGGAGTAACCAATCGTCATTTTTATCTTATTTCACTATAATACACACTGTCTAGCTCTATGCCTCGACACTGAAGTGAACCTAAACATCGAGTGCTCACCCGGATGAACCTACAGTAACTCCAAATTACACTCGCTGGATATAT
>OZ024742.1:188534005-188544005 GCA_964016885.1 Eledone cirrhosa
TTAATTTTCCGTATCAAATTTTACATATACTTCGTACGAGCATTTATGTAGTTTGCACTAGAATTTTTGTATCGTGGCGGCACCCTTAGAGATAGTATTAGTATTCTTTACCGGAATTCTGAATTATTATTTCGTATTAGTTTTTTTTTTTTTTTGCACTGGGTGGTTGCTGGCCTTGTGCCTGGGGTATAAACCTTTATTTCGTACTGGTCTCGGGACTCTGAATTATTTTTTCGTGGTAGTTTCTTTAGTATTTGGCCCCCCCCACTTGTTGACCCGTCACCGTAAGATATACTCGGTCGATTACTTATACCTCTTAAAAGGGTCTCATTATAATTCCGTCCCACCTAGTAAACCTTTCTTTAGTCTAGCAGTACCAGTGAGAGACTTGATAGCTGTCCTTAGGTTATAGTAACCAGAAATTGTTTTTTTTTTACATTTAATTGTTTTTTAACACTCTCGGTTTTTTTCTATATATTTAGCCCATAGTGTTTTACTTTTGTTTCGACTTCCTCCTCCTCCCCCTCACTAGTATCTTCTTTCACCTCCTGCCCAGCTGTAGTTGGCACTATCAACGCACGACTGGGTTTTCTCCACCCCTCTCCCTCTTTCTTCTACTGGCAGGTTCAACTACCCCTTCCCTCCACAAATTGCCATGATAGAATTATTATGTCTCAACAACAAACTTTTGACCAATCCTTGTGACAATCACTTTTACCATATATGGAATTACCCCCTGAGAAGCTCGGCTATTCATATACCTGGATAAACATTTTCATTTAGTCCAGAATTAGCCGTCGAAACGGCTTCAGCTCAGCCGTCGGGGTCCTACTCGTTCCTATATATATATATATATATATATATATATATATATATATATATATATATATATATATATATATATATGGTTATTTGATATATATATTATCCTTATTGAGCCCTATCTGGATTTTAGTCTTCAATTTTATTATTATTATTACTGGATTGACAGTATCGGTAGAGGGTCTGATGCCAGTTGCAGTAGACCGCTTCCAGGAGAACGGAGAACAAGTCCGGCATTGCTACGTAAAATTCGTAGGGTAGACCGTCGAGACCTGGAAATTTGCGTTTGCCGCATTGGCTCAGCGCGTCCCCTATCTCAGTGGCCGAAATCGGCCTTTCGCAAAACTTCGCCTCGCTGTCCGAGAGTTGCGGTAGGCCGTCGAGGTATGGACCGAAATCCATAGCCCCTCCCGGCGCGCGGCCCTGCCCGAACAGTTGAGCAAAGTGCCGCTGAAAGGCCTCGCACATCTGCTTCGGCTCACGTCACGCATCCGTCTTGGTCCTTCAAAGACCGAATCGTGGACTTGTTGCCAACGTTCGCCTCCGTCACTCGGGCCCAGCTAACAGCTTTGGTTTCCTCGTTTCCCAGAGCACGTATTTTGCTTCTGAAAACGCAGCCTTCATGCTTTGCGTCGAAGAACTGGTCCAAGGCCGTTCTTGTCGCTAGCACGCTGGCTACGTTGGCACTCCTAAGTCTCTCTTGTACTTTATCTACCAGTTCCTTTTCGGTTTTATTTGTATCTGACACTAATTCTTTACTAAAACCTATCGAGTCTAATCTAACTGCCCTCTTGAGAGGGTACCACCATCTGTTGTTGAGAATGGCCCACGTCAAGTGCTGCTTAACTAAACTGCTAATCCGTCTACTGTAGGCTTTGCATGTCGGTAACGACAAGTTCAGCTTCAAGTAGCCGGGTCTCTCTCTATGGGTTTTGTCAAGGTTGACTAAGCAGCTCACTAATTTGTGATCTGAATAGGCAACCATGAACATTTGTGGACAGCTTAACATGTCCTTATCCTTCTTTCTAACTAGCACCCCATCTAGGTACGATCTAGATGTTCCGCTACGATTAGTCCACGTCCACAGTGGCACAGTCGGAAAATCTAGTCGATATCGATCGGCCAGGTCAAATCGGCCGATTAACTGTTTGAGGCTGTTACACCCCGCTCTATCGGAACATGCTTCCACATAGTCCCAACGTGCATCTAGGATTCCATTCCTGTCCGCCACTAACAGCTGGGAGCGGGACGTTCCCAGAAAAGTCTCTAGACGTTTGAAGAAGTCTGGTCGCGGTGTCCCGGGTGGGGCATATGCGGCCACCAGCCTGAAGGCCCCACCTTCACTACCGTCAACGTCTAGGACCATCAGTCGAGCCTCCGGGTCAAGATGTACCGTCTGTGTTACAAAGTCCAGGTGTTTCCGCAACAAAATGGCAACCCCACCCCACCGCCCCACTGACAGAGAGATGCGTAGATCTCAAAGTCGTCGAAGATGGGGGCCAGTTGTCGCTCGCTGTGGATCCTGGACTCGCAAATGGCTACTATACACATACTGTGCGACCTGAGGTCGTTTAAGTGTTTGCCCTTTTTCCAGGGCATCCCCAGGCCGCGTACATTCAAACATACAACTCTTATATTGGCCATGTTGGTGCTGAAAAGTTAAAAGAAGAGGAAAAAGAAATCACTCACCTCTTCGTCTCCTGGAGACCAGGCTTCACAATTTCCATGGGGGTGTTGGAGGGGTTGTTTGGTGGGTTGGTGGTCTCTGGAGGGGTGGGGACAGAGATGTTTGGTGGGGAGGGGGTGTCTGGTAGGATGGGGGCGGGGGTGGGGATACATTTTAATAGGACTCGATTGTAGCGTTAGGAAATTTTTCTTTTAACTGCTTAACTCCATGGAGGTCCTAATCATTTTAAGATTAAGATTCTCCGAAGAGTGTGTAAAAGTTTTCCCTTCGGTCTCCACCGAAGGGTTTTTATATATGGTGTCAGTTAAAGTTTATTGTTAGTATTTATGTAGGTGTAACATTTTTGTTGTGTTGTGTTGCTTTTTGTCTGTGGTTCTTGTGTGTTTACGTTTTGTAGTAGGTGTTTTGTTTTCAGGAGGAGGTGTTTTTGTTTGTGCTGTTTGCGTCGCTTGCGTTGGTGTTTGTGTGTTTGTTGCACTTTTGTTTGGTTATGTCTTTTCTTCTTTTCTTTTTACTGGTCGGAAAGGTTCTCCCTCATTGTCACTGGGTGACGATGATGAGGCCTCATCCGTGTTGTTGGGGAGGGGTACACTTTTTTGGGGGCTGTTATGTGTGTGGGTGTTTCTGGAGTTGTTTTAGGTGGGGAGGGGTTGGGTGGTACTGTGTTTGTCGTTTGTTTTGTTGTCACTATTTTTTTATGTTGTTGTTGTTGTGGTGGTGGTGATTGTTGTGCTGGTGTTGCAAGTGTTGGCAGTAGTGCCTTTTATTTGGCTAGTTAGCCGAGAACCGGAAGCTCTCAGGTGACTGCTACTTAAGCAGTGGTAACATGAGAGCCGTCTATCCTCGACCGAAATGTTTATGTATATAAGCCCATCCAGCAACACACATTCCGTGATCCTAGCTATTTGTTCTGCTGTCATTTGGACCAGAACTTCCAGGCTAGTTCCGCTGAACAGGTCGCCGGAGGACTTACCTACCGTATTATATAGTCTGTTTCGAGGTTTAAAAATCCACATAGTACACACCAAGTATCAATATTTGGTGTGATACTTTGGATTTTTATTTTCTGTGTTCTTTTCCCCATGTAAGGGGGGAAAAAGGTGAACAGTGGTGATACATTTGGCGACACAGAATATTTCTGTGCCGTCAATTGGTCTTTAATTAGAATGGATAAACTCCCGTAGAGTCTACCCTTCTGAATAAAAGCAATGTCTTTTAAGGCCTTTTTTAAAGCAAACTCAATTTCACCTTGTGAAATTTAAGTCGGTTTTCGTGCTTTGTTTGAGATTGTCCTGAAAATCACAGTTTTCAAGGCAGCTTCGCTTCGCAAATCTGGGGGAGAGTTTATGGAGATGATCCGTTCTCCCCAAAAGTTACATATTGTCTGGCGTTATTCAAAAGCGCATTTGCATTTGAAATATCTACCGGAGTGTAGCTTACCGTTTTCTTTACGGTTTGCGCAAACGATATTTTGTCGTTTACTACCTTGTTGCAGTTATTGGTCTTGTTGTTGTTATTATTGTTCTTGTTGTAAAAGGCGAAAGATTTATCCGCTTGTTGATGTTGTTTTCGTTTTTTCCGTTGTTGGTGTGGTTGTTATTGTTACTGTTGTTGGTTGTGGTTGATAGATAGATAGATAGATAGATTTCTTTATTTACCATAAAGGTATAAAAAGAAGGGACAAATACAAAGGGGGAGTTTACATAAAACCGAGTAAAAAGGGTATAAAATGAAAATAATCGAAAACAATCTCAAAAGGGAGGGGACGCGATGGGGGTTGCACACACCCCCGAAAAAGTGTGCAATCCTTTGCCCGAGGAGCACATGGAGAAGGTGCTCCCCTCTCCTTCACTTCTTTACCTACAGGATGGTATACAGAGAAGGCCCATTTACACGAGCCATTCTCGCCACTATCACCCACCTTTCATAAAACTGCCTGTAGCCAAGCACCTCTCTCTCCATTCTTATCCTTCTTCCGAAGTGATATCGGAAGAAGTAGACCAGACTATGGCCAGAGAGGAAGTTGCCTGACCTCAGACCTTTCAATCGTGTCCACCAAACAACCGCTTTCAACATGGCTATTACGCACAGAAAACCCGCCTTTGCTTCCTTTGTGAAGAGGGGAGGCGGCTTGATTGTCATCACGGACTCGGCGGTCAATCGAATCGGCGCCACCCGCGACAGCAGTTGTTCAGCGTAGCCCCACAGAACAACCACGCCCGGACATTGCACCAATGCGTGCGCAACGGTTTCTTCGTGACGCACGCATCTAGGGCAAATCTTTTTCGAGGGATCCTTGCCCGTGCGCCCGCGTCTGTAGAGTCTTTCTCGAACGGGTAGAGCCCCCCGGTAGCACTGCCAGGCTAGTGACTTCTGGAAGTTGTCCATTGGTCCCGGGCCCAAAGTCCTACCGAACAGGCTGGCCAGCTCATCCTCTTCCATGTCCAGCGACTCTCCAAGGGTGTCATCGCCTCTGCTAGCCACCAGCCCTCTATAGAATGACGAGGTGGATTCTCCACCAATGTCCGGGTCCGCTTGCCAGAGAGCCCTGAGCGCCTGGGCACACTCAGTGTGCCAGTCTCCCAGTTTTCCGGATCTTTGCTTGACCCAGGACTGCAGCTCGGTGTGCGAGACGAGTCTCGGAAAGGCTCGTTTCACGAACGGAGCCCACACCGGTTGACCAGTGAGGAATACCTGTAGGTGCCGTAGCCTTAATGCGTGCCTACGCAACATCAACCACGGCACCCCCAGCCCTCCTTTCGAAGGTTGTTGGCAGCAGATGGATCTTCTCACCATAGGAAGACGCTTCTTCCAAAGAAATTGAAAGAGCATGCGTTCCATGGTGGTGAGTGTTTCCTTAGGGCAAGGCACGACAGTCAGGCGGTAGTAAGTGACGGACGCTATGTAAATGTTCGCCACCTCCGCCCGACCTTTTAGGGGCAGCTTACACTTGGCCCATTTCTGGGTTAGTGCAAACACCTTGTTCGTAACGTCAACCCAGTTCTTTTCCACCTGGAGGTCCGGTCCAAACCAGACCCCAAGCAACTTCACCGGGCCCTCCGCCCAGTGTCCGACGATACCGTCGGGAGGCATCTGTTTGCCTCTCCACGTTCCGAGTTGCAGCCCGATGGATTTTTCCCGGTTCAGTTTCGCTCCTGACAACCTTTCGTATTCCTCCAGTAAAGTACCGATCGCCTCGATCTCCGAGTCGGTCGATACCATTACTGTTACGTCATCGGCGTAGGCCGACACCGCTTTGCTCAATCCTGGTTCCAGGGGGATACCCTGCAACAACTCCAACTTCCTCAGTAATGGCTCGAGAGTCAATACGTACAGAAGGGAGGAGAAAGGGCACCCCTGTCGAATGGATCGTGTGATTTCGAACGGCTTCGAAAGGTAGCCGTTCACCTTGATCCTAGAACAGATGTGGTTGCTACGTAAGGCAGTGATCCAGCCTCTGAAAACAGGACCGAACCCAGCCGCCGCTAGCACCGCATCCAGGTAACCATGGTCGACCCTATCGAAGGCCTTAGACTGATCTAAGTTGATCAGGGCCCCACCGAAGTCGGGTTTGTTGCCAACCCTCTCTATGATGTATCGCATGAGGTGGAGGGTGTCATGAATGGACCTGGATGGGATAGTACATGTCTGCGCATCTCCCACCAGGCCACCCACGACAAGCGCCAACCTCTTTGCTAACACCTTGGCCAAAATCTTTAACTCTGTGTTTAGCAGGGTTATGGGCCGAAAATTATTTATACTATCCCCCTTGTTCTCGTCCTTCCTCACCAACGAGACTACGCTCTTGGTTACAGAACAAGGAATTCTCCCGTTCTGCTGCCAATTGCAGTAGACTGCTTCGAGGAGTTCGGAGAAGACCGGCATTGCTAAATAAAGTTCGTAAGGTATACCATCGAGACCTGGAGATTTGCGTCTGCTGCATTGGCGCAGCGCATCCCCGATCTCATCAGCCGAGATTGGTCCCTCGCAGGACTCTGCCTCTTTGCTCGAGAGACGCGGCAGGCCGTCGAGGTATGGACGGAAATCCACGTCCCCGCCCGGACCCTCGCCTCCCCCGAACAATCGGGCCTTTGAAAGGCCTAGCATATCTGCTTAGGCTCCCGGATCACCTGTCCATCCTCGTCTTGCAAAGACCGGATGGTGGATCGATTTCCAATCTTAGCTTCTGTCACGCGGGCCCAGCCAACGGTTTGGCCCCCTCATTACCTAGAGCACGTATCTTACCTCGAATGACGCAGCCCTCGTGCTTTGCATCGAAAAACTGGCTCAAGGCCGTCCTCGATGCCAGCACTATGGCCACATCTTCGCTCTTGATTGCCTCTTCTAATTTACCTGTTAATTCTTTATCGTTCCTATTCCTATCGGCAGCTAACATCTTGCTATAACTTATTGATTCTGTTCTAATCTCTCTTTTGAGAGATGCCCACCATCGGTTGTTGACGATTGCACCCGTCAACCTCTCCTTAACTAATCGGTTTCTGTAAGTCTCTTTTGCCGGTAAAGACAAATTAAGTTTCCAGTAACCGGGACCCTGTCTATGTGTTTTCTCGAGATTGACTACGCAGGTCACTAATTTGTGATCTGTATAGCCAACCGTGAGCATTTCTGGACAGCTTAATATGTCTCTATCCTTACTTCTAACTAAGAATCTATCTAAGTACGATCTAGATTGACCACTGTAGTTCGTCCAAGTCCAGGTTGGCACAGTTGGAAAATCTAGTCGATATCTATCGACCAAGTTAAAACGGTCGAGTAACCCCTTGAGGCTGTTACACCCCCCTCTATTAGGACATTCTCCTGCATAGTCCCAACGTGCATCTAGGATATCATTCCAATCCCCCGCTAGAAGCAGGGAACGCAACGTTCACAGAAAAGTCTCCAGAGGCTGGAAGAAGTCGGGTCGTTCAGCTCCGAAAGGGGAGTAGACGGCGACCAGTCTCAAGGCCGCACCTTCACTACTGCCAACGTCTAGCACCAACAAACGACCATCCGGGTCCGAGTGAACAACCTGTACGGCGAGACCCAGGTGTTTTTCCAGCAGTACGACAACCCCACCCCCACCTCCAGGTTGACAGAGAGATGCATGCACCTCAAAGTCATCGAAGGTAGGAGCCAGCTGCCGCACGACGCTGATTCGAGTCTAACAGATAACCATTACATTTATACCACGTGACCTGATGTCATTTAGAAGCTTTGCTTGCTTCCAAGTTGAGCTCAGGCCACGTGCATTCAAACATCCTACTCTTAACACATCCATGTGGGCGGCAAAGCCAAAGGAGAGTGTAGAGACCTACCTTTCTGCTTCCCGGGTTCGGGTCGCACGACTTCCATGAGGTCGGGGGTGTTGGGTGAAGGGGTGTATTGTGGTGGTGTGGGGTCGTCAGTGTGTGTTTGGGGTGTTTGGAGTTGTGTTGGGGAGGGGAAGGGGAGGGGGAAAGCTTTTTAGTAGGACGCGGTTTATGGGTTTGACAGAGGGTGGTCCTACGTCCTCCTTAAAATCCTTTTTTAGTTTTTGGTAGAGGTTCATTGGGATCTTTATTAATTTTAAATGTGGGTAGTTTTCTGAAGAAACAAAGTTTACCCCTTCGGTTTGTACCGAAGGGTTATTGTTTATGAGTTCATTTAATTTAGTATTGTTTCTGTTGATGTAAGTATAGTGTAATGTCTTTTTTTCGGATGGTGTGAGTGATTCGAAGAGCGGAGGGGCAGGTTTGGTTTTGTTTGTTGCTGGAGGGGTGTTTTGTGTTTTGTTGGATTGAGTTGACATTTGGGCAGGGGTTGTTTGGCCTTGTGTGTTTTGCACACGTTTTCTTTTTTTCCTTTTAATCTGTCTGAAGGACTCCGTTTCTTCCTCCGAATTCGTTGGGTTATCTTCAGTGTTGGAGGGAAGAGGTATGTTTGCTGGTAATGTTTCCGTGTTGGTTTTCTTTGTGGGGAGATGGATTGTGTGTGTGTTGTGGCTGCGGTGGTTGTGTTGTTTTATTGAGTGAGGGGTTGGGTGGGACTGTGTTTTGTTTTTGGGTAATGTATTGTGTCTGTTTGCGTTGTGGTGGTGGTGTAGTTTTACTGAGGGACGGGTTGGGTGGGACTGAGTTTTGTTGTTTGTTTATCTGTTGTGGTGGTGGTGGAGCTGGTGTTGGTAGCAGGGTTTTCTTCTTGTTGAGTTGGGGACAAGCCGCCTTCAGGTGCCCTCTGCCTGCACAGATATGACAGGACGGCCTTCTCCCTTCCACGCTAATGTTTATATACCCGTGGCCCTCTAATAGGATTCTGTCGGGTATTTGGGCAATGCGTTCAGGCTTCATTTGCACTACAAGTTCTATACCTGTTCCACTGAACGCATTGCCTGTGGTTTTCCCAATGGAAATCACGTTGTCATTCACTGGATCGATGAAGCCAGCTATGAGCCAGCAGTAGTCCACATCTGGCATTATCGCATCTAGCCATATGCGCTGAGTTCTTTTACCCATATAAGATGGATAAAAGGTAAAATTTGTCGAACGAATCGCCGACAAAGCATATTTTTTTGCCGCTGATTCGTTCTTCATAATAATCGCTAGGCTTCCATACAGTCTGTCTCTTCTTATGAAAGTGGTTTCATTAAGTACTTCTGTAAGTACTGCTTTAATTTCTGCTTGTGTTGGTTGTTGAGGTTTTTTAGAGGTGTTGTTGATGGTGCAGAAAATGACCGTCCGACTTTCAATATCTTTGGTGAGTTCTTGAGGCATTTTTACCGATAAGGTACCATTTTCCCCTTGAGTTATGTATTGTTTGGCGTTTTTAATTCTTTGTGCCACATCTGAAATATTTTCAGGTAAATATGTTAAAGATTTCTTCGTTGTTTGTGCAAATGAAATATTATTGATGTTGACTTTGTGGTCTGCTTTTCTTTCTGTTATGATGTTGTTTTCAAATGTTATTTTTGTGTTTGTTGTGTCTTTGTTTGTGGTATTAATATTGTCATGCAATTTTTTCAAATTTTTTTTGTTGTTGGAATCAATGTCCAGATTTGTGTTTTCGTCATTTTTCTCCGCACATTCGTCTGTTTTTATTTTATTTTTTCTTTCCTTCTCTATGACGTTAGTTGGGAAGGAAGGGGGACTAAAGCGTGCGAGCTTACAACTCTTACCGCTGTCCCCCCACCACTATTTTCGTTAGCTTCGTTTAACATTTCTGTCAGACGATTGAAATTTAATGCCACAAAATTTTTAAAAACAGGTTTTTCACCCCTGGGAGCGGCGAAGATGAGCTGACCCACCGCCTGACAGTTCAGACGGAGGGTCAAGCTACACAATAGTATCAAAATTAAAATTGAACTTACAAAATTTCCGCAATAAGTTGGAACAAAACTTCTGCGCGAAGTGAATTACATCTACGCTGTAGAACAGACGACAGCTAGATAGATAGATATATAGATAGATAGATAGATATACATATGAGGGCAGTGCTTGCGAAATTTGAAAGAAGATC
>OZ024742.1:188551505-188554005 GCA_964016885.1 Eledone cirrhosa
TATATATATATATATATATATATATATATATATATATATATATATATATATATATATATATATATAATGTATAATAAACAATACAATATAATTACCTCATTACCAGAGGTTTCCCGAATAAGACGAATACAAGAAACGTCCTCATTCGTTTTCTTCCATTCGTCTTATTCAGGAAACCTCTGGTAATGAGGTAATTATATTGTACATTAAATTTAGCCCTGTGACTTACATAGAGCACTCTTCACTCCTATGACTTTTTCAATTTTCAACGGAAACATCAATACTATATATACATACATAGTTACACTTATATACATACCTATATACGATTAATACGTTGCTTTTCAGTTTCGTCTGTGTATCTTTGTATTTTTGTACAAAACATTACTGTAACAAAGCTTATTACAGCACCAATTTAACTGCCAAATTCATGAAAAACAAGTAAGAAAAAATCACTCTTGTTGCTGACTGTCCTTGGAACATTTCAATAAAGTTTGACGCTTCTTATTATTTTTCACGAAATAAATCAATGCATCAATTACACTTGTTTAATGTGTCATCTGGAATTTTGACCTATATTATACCATGTGTTTAATATATTCTAATTTATTTTCGTACGGTATTTTTTTAATATACGTTAATTTGTGGCATTCTTGCTTGTGACCAAAGCGTAAAGCGTAGTTGTTAGTTAACAAAACGAAATATTATTAAAAAAACGTGTTGAAAAAGGGGTTAACAAAGAGCCGTTACGGAATCAAGTGGGCTTGCAGTATTAATTTTAGAAACTATTCAGCATAAATCAGATGAAAATGAAGTTACCATGCAAAATTCAAGTGAGCGTAACGCATCTAAATTAACACGAATATACTGCCAAATCATGGAAATATGGAGAAAATGTTAAGTATTTCGCTGTCTGATCTGACATTGCGTGACTAAAGATAGACACGCGCACACATTCACAAACAAACACACACATACACTCACACACTCACTCACTCAGTAACTCACGCACATACGAGCACATAAGCAGACGCTCATACAACACGCACATACACACACATACTAGTGGTTATTGAGCAAAAGACGTTAAAATTGGGTACCTCAGTGGTGAAAATGAGTTAAGTATATCACTTAAACGTTTGCTGCTTCTCGTAAATAACTTGAACAGTTAGTTCGACAAATGATCTAATCTAGATAGTACTTAATAGCTGTGGTGTCATGTCCTCATATCTAATCATTTTCGGAATTTCCAGTAAAACTGGGTTCAGTATATAGGGTTAGTTAAATAACTGTCATGTAGAGAATTTAATATTGACAGATTCTTGCTATTTAGGAAGCCTTTACTCGATATTACTTTTAACTCAAAGAAGCTAAAATGACCTCAGCCGATAAAGTGGAGAAATATCAACTGGAGTTGGTGTCAGAAGCAAATATCAGTGATGATTTAAATCTTAAGCCATCGCTTGTATTTTGTTCTCCTACTCGAAAACCAACGAAAGATCTCTTCAAATGTAATGTGCCTGTAATATGGAAATTTAACATAATATGTTGTGTAAGATGCCCACTGAATGGTTCGTTAGAAACGTTTGCTCTGCTCTCAACCGTTGATGCATGTATAATAACTTCTAGCCCGAGACACCAATAGTTTAGACAACACCTCTGGTATTTGTATTTGTCGAAGTTGCTCTCTTTGCATCAAGCACAACTTCACTAATAGACCCTATGCATCAAGGAGTGCTATCAATTTTCAATGCAGATTTTCTTTAAAGGAGCGAATGTATCAGCTTGACAAAGCATCCTGGACAAAATGCAACATTACGCAAGCACTAATGTTAATGATCCACAGTTAAATACCCATGCCTGAATAACGTTTGTAAAATAATGTTTTCAAGCGTTTTGAAGAAATATCATGAAATACAGGACGAAGCTGTTCCAATCAACAATAGCCTCATACAAATGACGTATAAAGTGAAATTTAAAGAAGGTAATGGCCGTGATATTTAACATTTACTGCATACTGATAACGAGTCCCTCATCCATCAATACATTAGGCATTTTATAGAAGCTTGAGTTCGATAGAGGAAGACAGTTTCCTGAACAACCGGTTTTAACCAGAAAGATCTTATCTACAACCGTAATTAGACAGCTCGTGCTATCGAAGGACATTCAACCAAATATTGACGCAGCATGGAATGTTAAAAAATGTTATACTGTAGCGCTGAACTGATATAAGAACAAAGTTGAGTTTTTAAAGCAGGCAAAGTAGTCAAATCTTGATGTCTTCCTATATAAGGATTAGAAGTACAACATTCATTTTGTATAACTTCATATTTTATTTGTTGTATAAATGAAACAACGTGTATATATTTCTTGGATTGAATTGAATACAATTTTGCTCAAAGGAATTTTTTTCCATATATCGTTTAATTAAATTATATATAATCTTGTTGAAATAATTTTCCTGTATATGTAGGAGCAGTGCATTACTATTGCATTTGAA
>OZ024742.1:188556505-188576505 GCA_964016885.1 Eledone cirrhosa
ATTCTCCCCCATTATCTCCCAGTTTCTTTCCGGTTTGCTTCTCCTCATTAACTTTCCTCCTTCAATTTCACTCTTTTTATTCTGCTTAAGCTTTCATCTACTTATCTCTCTCAGGCCATTGTCTTTCTCAATCCCTCTCAACGTTACTTCTACACGTGTCTTTTATTCACACAGAGGCATACAAATGCGTATCTGCATTAATCATTTCTATGCAATACACGTTTTTGTTTATTCATTTACTACGCCTCATTGGGTCGATGTCAATCATAAATATATAGACACGGCATGAATCAAAACACATATTCTCCCCCGCATTCATATATAAGTACATACATACACTTACACCTATGGACACACATAAAGTCACACATACAGATATATACGCACACACGTGCATACATACGTATATATATATATATATATATATATATATATATATATATATATACATATATATATATATATATATATATATATATATATATATATACATATATATATATACATATATATATATATACATATATATATATATACATATATATATATATATATATATATATATATATACATATATATATATATATATACATATATATATATATATATATATATATATATATATATATATATATATATATATATATATATATATATATATAGGGTGTGTGTGTGTGTGTGTGTGTGTGTGTGTGTGTGTGTGTGTGTGTGTGTGTGTGTGTGTGAAGGCGTGTGGCTGAGTGATTAGGGAATTGGATTCGCAATCGTAAGGTTGTGAGTTCGATTCCTGGACCAGGCGATGCGTTATGTCCTTGAGCAAAGCACTTTATTTCACGTTGCACCTTCTACCTGGAGTTGCGACCGACAGATAGTATTAGCAATTGGAGAGACCAACGGAAACATTGTTCCCTCGGTCCGATTTGACGAAAATCTATCGTTCCATATATATATATATATATGGTGGCTGCCAACTCGTTTTCGAGTACGGCCACTACTTTATATCCATGTAGGAGAACCCCTACCGATGCGCTGAACGAGTGTGACTTTTTAGTCCAGCCAGCGACTTGAAAACTCTGGTACAAACACTACACTTGTGACAATTATTGACACATAGTGCTTTACCTTTGGTACCATGTGACGACAAGTGCAGAGAGATCTCCAGATACAAAGCAATGCCTGTGCCGTGAAGCTTTTATAGTGAGCAAAGGCACTGCACAAAGCCAGTCCCACTCTCTTAACCAAGATGATATTTACCAAAAAGAAGAACAAGTCAACATCATTGGATACCATCAGGGTTGCAGGTGTTATATCAGAGTTTTCCTTCTCCTAGAATTCTGCCTTGACAAAGGCTAAGGGGTCAGCTCTCCCAGTGATTTTGGATGGCCATATATATATATACATATATACATACATATATATATACATCGATATCCGACGTAAGAGTGTCCAACAAAAGTTAGCAGTCGCCATAGTGCAGGGCTCCAACTAAAGACTTCCCGTAGTAACCTCTACCTGTCCCCTTCACTGTCACCCTTTCACCTACCGACTCTCCCTGCAAAAGACTGGTGGAAATGTCAAGAAGTGAAGTGATGTTGAATTACCCACACAGAGTTTAGTTTTAAGTGGTGAAGACTTGTGTAGGACCAACCACACTTTTTTGAACTGACGACACATATCTTCGGTGCAAATGTTTGCCACGGAAAATACAATGACAGCCCTCAGCTTTTTATGCCGTAAAAAAATACTATTTGGATAGCCGTTGACTCTGCTGAGTTCCTCCACCCTTTTTATATAATGTATTGGAGTGTAACGGTCAGTTACTGATCGTTCAGCAATTTGAGCACTCAATGCAGATATCTGAACCCGGCTACCGATGTGAGATTCAACGTGTGCCTCTTGACTAGATTCGGTATACCCAATAAACAGTGTGTGAATTATAAGAAGCGGGAACGTAGTGTCAATATAACATTAATATGCTGTTTTATTTCACGCGACGCCAGTTTCGCCATCGATGAGCTCAATCGTACCTTGAGTTGATCGATTGCGAAACGCATGTCAATATATTCATTCTTCTTCTTGTTTGAAACCACCCCATAACAATGATTTGTGGGACCTTTCAACGGCTTCGACAACTTAGCTCACTATAGAGCCGAGTATTGGTGACTCTAGTTTCCTCTCTTAAAAAATTATATATCTAGGCAACGTATCTGCAACTCCAATAGATTTGATTTTGTATTATTCACATTTGTGTGCTGCAGGAAATATTCATTATATATCGTAGATGGCACAACTGGCAGATCATAAGCTATGAAATGAGTCAACCTGAGAGTTCGTAAGTCTCAGCAAATTACGCTAGATATGATAGTACTACCACTCTTTACAGTTTCCTTTTTGTTGGCAGTTGTATGTCATGTTATTTCCATAGACAGTGCTTGATCTTTCTGAAACCGACGTTATAGCACACTAGATAAGGTGAATCATTTACGCATCAAGGAAGTGTTACCAGAAATTGTACTGCCTAAAAAACTGAAATTCTTCATTACATTCAGAATTTGCATCGCGATCAGGATCGTCAGAGGCTTATATTATAGCATTCCAGGATATCAGTTGGTGAAAGACTTCTTTCACGAACTGGAACCTGGAATCTTACCTTGATTCTGAGGCGAAAATCATATACAACATATACAAAATGATGTGTAATCAAAATTTTATATATACTTATATATATATATACTTATATATATATATATACTTATACATATTATATATATATTAGAAAGTGAGGTTTTTTTTACAAAATGAAAAATAACCGAGGTGTCCTACACGAGTGAAAGTATAAAGAAAAAAAATGAAATCGAAAATGCAACTGGAGTCTTATTTTTTTTTTAAATATATATATTTATTTGGTTCCTTTACCGGTTTCGCAGTTCTGCTTTTCAAAAGTAGAGTTGAGATGGAGGGTCTGTGGTTTTTCTCACATCTATATATATATATATATATATATATATATATATATATATATATATATATATATATATATATATATATATATATATATATATATACATATATATATATATATATATATATATATATATATATATATATATATATATATATATATATATATATATATATATATATATCAAGAAAGAAGAGTGACATGGTTTGCTATACAATAAGGGCTTTATTCACGTTGCTGACAATTGTTTCTCTGAACTGGTAGGTCTAGAGATCGCTACCCGTCTGTTTTTGCGTCAATCAATCACCAATACTTTGTTATAACCAGTCTATTCATCAGAGCATGCGAGAATGAATATACTGGTTATAACAAAGTATTGGTGATCGATTGACGCAAAAACAGGCGGGTAGCGATTTCTAGACCTACCAGTTCAGAAAAACAATTGTCAGCAATGTGAATAAAGCCCTTATTGTATAGCAAACCATGTCACTCTTCTTTCTTGATTTATTATTACTCCAAGTGTAAACTACATAGAAATCACCGCGTACTCGCAGCATCACTTAAACGTCTTGTTGAGTCAAACTTAGCCAAGCGTTAATACTATCCACTACTCGGTGTACCCTGACTGGACTACATCTAAGTGGACTACCTATAACAATAATTTGTTATCCCGTATATATATATATATATATATATATATATATATATATATATATATATATATATATATATATATATATATACGGGATATTGTTACCATTGTTACCATCGCTTTCCTCTAGCCATGGGGTTTGGAGACAGGAACCGAATGCTACCATTCTATTTCATATCAATGTGAACTGCTATTTCTAATACCAATCTTTTCACCCCTTGATACTTTGTGTGTGAGACACGTTGGCTGAGAGCTTCTGACAGGAACTAATAGATTGATTCTTTTTAGATTCCCGTCCCTACGTAAAATTTGTAAATAAGTGGCTAGTTGAGTGATAGAGTCCTATCGGTTGCCAGATAATCGCTTTACCACGGGCCGGTGTTTGGATTATGTCGATCAATTGGTTATTGATTAGGCGATACCCGCTGATGAAGCCGCATAAGCCGATTGTGCATTGTTGCATACTATTTGCAGACAGATGGTGCAGTGCACCTTACTGCTGCATTAGTGCGGCAGAAACTCGAGTCCGGGTACATTATAGGCACCCGTTTTACGTGTGTTGTGTTGAGGCAAATAACTATGTGTATACTCTGGTAATGTATCTTACATTGCGCATTGAGTGCGCTGAGATACAAACGGTACTGGCATTGATAAATATGGTGGGTCCGTCAACCCTTATTATATATATATATATATATATATATATATATATATATATATATATATATATATATATAATATATATATCTCTGTGTGTGTGTGTGTGTGTGTGTGTGTGTGTGTGTGTGTGTGTGTGTGTGTGCGTGTGTGTGTATGTGTGTGTGTGTGTGCGTGTGTCAACTCAATCTTTAGCGTTACTGGTAACATATAACCCATTACAACATGTACATGGTCGGGTCATTAGTGAGTAAACGAGCATGGCTATCCTACCAGCCATGCTTCGTGAGGAGAGTAATTTGGGCTACACTGCGGGATGAAAAACAGAATCCGTCAAAGGAGGGAGGAACTCAAGGGGTGCTTTTTTATTAATTTAATTTATTATATATTGTTTTGTGAACGAGAGACTCCTATCCTTCATTCAGACATCTCTCTAGGAGAAGGTCACTCTGATACAAACCCTGAGACTCCGTTTGCATCCAATGATGTATGCTAGTTCGTCTTTTAGGGCAAATGCATTCGATGTTCAGAGAGTGGGATTGACCTCGTGCAAAGAATTTCCTCACTTAAAAAAGCTTCAAGCACAGGCATCGCTTAATATGTTTTTGCAATGAATAGCATTGCTGATAATAGCCAATTCCCTAGCAGGACTGAAAAGCCACGTCCGTTATGCTCATGCTTAAGTATGAAGCGATGACATCACTCGAAATCAAGCCGCACCATTGATATATATATATATATATATATATATATATATATATATATATATATATATATATATATATTTATACAAATATAAATTAGCGAGAATCGTATTTCGACTATTGGAAATTAGCGAAAAACAACTTCCGAGATGTGTGGCAAGCGCTCAATAGAAGCTAGTGAACTAGCGCTACAACATAAGTTAAAAGGCCAAACACACTGAGACGATGGGTAAACCATTATCCGCACAGCCATAGAAACGACCAAGTAATTCGGGTCAAACAAATAAAATATGATTGAAAAATAAAATGATAAGAAACGATAGGAGCTGTCTGGTTACTAAAAACAAGGTTTAGTATATATATATATATATATATATATATATATATATATATATATATATATATATATATATATATATATTTTAATAACTGAATTGAACTTAATTAGCTAGTTACCTCCCCTTACGCATTAGCTCCTCTTATTCACTTCCGGAAATTAACGATTGAAAATTTAACGGTTGATCAAATATAGTCTATGAATATGAATTCATTAAGACTAATTTACAATCCATTGCTCTAACTTAAAACACTCAGTATAAACATTAACTAAAATTTAATTCAACATATGTCATGGAAAAGTCTGCAAAATGTGTATGTTTCTCAACACACATTAATTCGAACACCATCAACATTCAACACCCACCATAAACTCTAATACATTAACATATTTGCTTCAACTGCAGTATTTATTCATCTATATATGCATAATAGCTTTGCTTGTCTCCTTCTCATGTATATGACTTACGCAGTCACACTATTCACACGCCAGCATATGAATTGTTATCGCACTCTTCCTTTCTCAAAACTGCTTCCTCAATGCCTCTTTAATATTTGGACTATTCCCTTGTTTTAACTGTTGGATGTATTCCACTCTGTGCTTTTGATTTTAATTTGAATTTGAATTTGAATTTGAACTTGAATACAATTCTCGTAAAATATGTCACATCCATTGCACCCTGTAAATACGAAACTGTTGCTCACAACATCAATTTATATGTATCTATATTATTGTTCAGTTGAAGAGGAGATTAATTATATGTGCAAACATTGATAATGTTCCGATGATCCCAAACGAGAGTTTGGAAGAAACGATTGTCAGCTATTAAATGATTTGAACACAACTTTGATAATTGTATAATTTATTTATTTAACTGCTCTGTAAAACAACTGATGTTCATACATTGAGCTATTTCTCTTACTGGTAATAAGGTAATTAAGAAATTACTGATCTTCCTGTTTATAGTTGTTTATACTATATACATAACTATAAGTATTATTATTATTATTATTATTATTATTATATATATCTCTATCTAAGGCGAGTAAAATTCCCGAGATCCATGGACGAGTTTTCTCCAGCGGTCTATGTCCCTCATTATCGTTGTCATGTCCTGCGTCTCCAACAGACCAGTGTCTGTCCTTAGGGCATCAACATACGCTAACCTTCGTCTTCCTCTTCTAGTGTGTCCATGTAGGGGCTCCCAAAGGAGCACTGAGTGCAATGTCAACTCTGGATGTCGGTGAGCATGTCCAGCTAACCTCAGTCTCCTCTGTGTCACTTTTGAGCTGACTTTTGGGAGGCTCCCATACAGCTCTGAGTTTTTCATCCTCAGTGTATACTGATTAATGTTCAGAGCCATCCTCAGCATTCTCGTGTAGCACCCATCCACCATCTATATATATATATATATATATATATATATATATATATATATATATATATATATATATATATATATATATATATATATATATATATATATGTTTATAGATTCCATACGCAAGTGGTATTCCCTGTAACTTGATAAACACACACTCTCTCTCTAGTGTATTTTCCTCTCCATATTATATTTGAAGAGCCCAAGATTATTTTTCCTTTAAACTCATGAAATACAGGGACTAACGCTATTTTCTGACTTCGTTAATTCATTTTGATATATTTATACAGTATATATATATACGCATACATACACACACGGGCACTCACACTTATTCACACGCGTATACATAAAGAAAACAAGAGAGAGAGAGAGAAAGAGAGAGTGAGCGAGAGAGAGAGAGAAAGAGAGAGAGAGAGAGAGAGAGGGGGGGGGAGAGAACAATATAGAATCGATGTTACTGTTTATGTAAGGATTTTCTTGAAATAAAAGCCAGGTAAGCAATATAAAAGTTAAGTATTTATTTATTCACGGTAAGCAGTAGAGCGACAAATAACTCTTTCTTTGTCCATTCCATATCAGAAATAAGCAATAATAGAATTGTTACAATATCGATCACCATCCATCTACATCACCAACACCACCACATCACACCACCACGGCAAATCTAAGAATATCTAGTACTTACATTTAACTCAACTCAGCTTGATTGGTAACTTGTAGGTGTTCTTATTGTTACAGACACTGTTGTCATTGTTATTGATGTTGTGGTGGAAGGTTTTCCGGTTGGTGTTGGTGTGGTGAAGGTTGTAATTGCTGCCATTGTTGTGTTTGTGGTGGTTAATGTTCATCATATTGTCGTTGTGGTTTATGAATTTGTTGTTATTGTTTTCATGGACACCTGCAACAGTGTGGACGGCGTGAAAGCTAGTCAAGGGTCTGATAGTGATGTTAAATCAAGTAATGGCCTGGATCTATCAGACAAGTAGACGATCCCAGCAGAAATAGACCACAGATGCCACAAAATATCGTCGCTCTACCAGTTCCGCCAATCTATTACGACGTTAATACATCGAATCCCCACCCCGAAAGGTTTAAAGGTAAGATCGCCATCTGCATTAATTGAAATCAATTATATTTTGTCCAAGGCTCTAAAAATTGTTCCAAATTGCCATCAAGTGTGTGTTGGACGGGGGGGGGGGGGGGATTGGGTGCTTTTCATGAATCAATAAAGCAGAGCAATTATATATAACCAGCAGTTATGAATATATATATATATATATAAATAAATATATAAATATATATATATATATATATATATATATATATATATATATATATATATATATATATATATATATGTAGAAGTTCTATTTAAATTGTTGGGATACAACTAGCAAATATTTTTATAACAGATATAAAGCACTCAACAAATAATTGGAATAAAAATACGATATTATTATCCGGGAGCTTCCAACAGTAATGGTTGCATTCTTTAAGGGTATGTCAATATTTATTCATAAAACTGCTCTATATTATATTTCATCTGATGAAAGCACATCATAATTT
This sequence comes from Eledone cirrhosa, assembly GCA_964016885.1. NCBI lineage: Eukaryota > Metazoa > Mollusca > Cephalopoda > Octopoda > Eledonidae > Eledone > Eledone cirrhosa. The sequence goes on from OZ024742.1 coordinate 188,564,768, forward strand.
AACTTGGTGTCCTTGAAATATGTATAATGAAATAAATATGGTTTTATAAATATAGTTGCCATTTGTTAATATAGTATTATATATATATACATATATAATAAGGGTTGACGGACCCAGCATATTTATCAATGCCAGTACCGGTTGCATCTCAGCGCACTCAATGGGCAATGCAAGATACATTACCAGAATATACACATAGTTATTTGCCTCAACACAACATACGTAAAACGGGTGTTTGTGTGTCTGTGTGTGTGGGGGGGTCTCTATGTATAATATTTATATGTGTAGATATGTACATAGAAATATTCTTCTCTCCATTGCCCACATGTTCCTGAGAGGGTCATGGGGGCTGAGTCCTTAAAAACTCCTGCCAGCGGCTCCTGTCAGATCCGGCTGGATCCGGAATCATGACCAGCGAAGCTCTTGATGTTATCAAACCATATTACATGGGGTATACCAAGAAGATATATATATATATATATATATATATATATATATATATATATGTAGGAGGTGAGTTTTATTGTAGTACAATAAAGCAATGCAGATATCGGATAAGTAGCACTCTACAGTTTGTAGGACTGGAGTATAGATAATTTAAGATCAAAAGATGGTTAAAAGAGTTCCCTATATTTTATATTATGCGCATTTCAAAAACAAATATCATCATGCAATGACATTTGCATTTTCGTCAGATAAAATAAAGAGACATGATATGAAGGTTAAAAAAACACTTGTGAATAGTGCAGTTTTAAATCAACATATGAAAAGTAGTTTAAGATTGATGTGTGATATTGGGGTATAAATGAGGGGTTTGGAAAGGATGAAAAAGAGGAGGAGATGAGAGTAAAGAATGGAGGGGGAGGAGTATAATAAGGAAGGATGAGATAGGAGGAGAGATGTGTGATAGAGAGAGAGAGATAGCTTTTATACCTGAGAAAAATATATTGTTTTACAGAGAGAGCTTAAAAAACCGTTGGAAGATAATATATAAATTAAAAGAATTTGAAAATTAACGAAGAGAAATATTAAGAATAATGTTAAATTAAGGTTTGTATATTGAAGGGTTTAATAATATGTACGATGAAAAGAAATTGTTAATATGTATTAAGAATAATATTAAATTAAAGTTTGAATATTGAAGGGTTTAATAATATATGCGATGGAAAGAAATTGTTGATAAGTATTATTAAAATAAAAATAGTAATGTTATTAAGGATATAATGTGAAAAGAAGTAGAAGAGTGGATGAATTATGAATTTAGAGGAATTAGTTAGTGTTTAAGTTTGTTTTTATGTAATGTAATATGTATGTGTAATATATGTAAATAGTTTGTTTACAAATGAGCGCAGAAAGCAAAGACGGAGATAGTGTTTAAGGAGAAGACCTTAACATCAAAATATGTATGTTTATGAAGTATTTCCTAATGGTAATAATATAATGTAATAAAGGAGATTAGTTAGGTTTTAAGTTTGTTTTTATATGTTGTGATGTGTAATATGTAAAAGTTAGACGAGCATGAAAGGGAGAAAAATAATGAATTGAGGATGAATAATCTAACGTCAAAAAAAATGTTTATGTTTACGAAGGATTTTTAAAGGTGATACTATAATGTATTTAAAAGGGTAATAGTACCTTTTAAATACTTTATAGTATCACCTTTAAAAATCCTTCGTAAACATAAACATTTTTTTTTTTGACGTTAGATTATTCATCCTCAATTCATTATATATTTTTCTCCCTTTCATACTCGTCTAACTTTTACATATTACACATCACAACACATAAAAACAAACTTAAAACCTAACTAATCTCCTTTATTACTTTATATTATTACCATTAGGAAATACTTCATAAACATACATATTTTGATGTTAAGGTCTTCTCTTTAAACACTATCACCTTCTTTGCTTTCTGCTCTCATTTGTAAACAAACTATTTACATATATTACACATACATATTACATTACATAAAAACAAACTTAAACACTAACTAATTCCTCTAAATTCATAATTCATCCATCTCTTCTACTTTTTTTCACATTATATCCTTAATAACATTACTATTTTTATTTTAATAATACATATCAACAATTTCTTTCCATCGCACATATTATTAAACCCTTCAATATTCAAACCTTAATTTAATATTATTCTTAATACATATTAACAATTTCTTTTCATCGCACATATTATTAAACCCTTCAATATACAAACCTTAATTTAACATTATTCTTAATTTTTCTCTTCGTTAATTTTCAAATTCTTTTAATTTATATATTATCTTCCAACGGTTTTTTAACCTCTCTCTGTAAAACAATATATTTTTCTCAGTTATAAAAGCTATCTCTCTCTGTCTCTATCACCCATCTCTCCTCCTATCACATCCTTCCTTATTATACTACTCCCTCTCCATTCTTTACTCTCATCTCCTCCTCTTTTCATCCCCCCCCCCCACACACACCTCATTTTTTTCCCAATATCACACATCAATCTTAAACTACTTTTCATATGTTGATTTAAAACTGCACTATTCACAAGTGTTTTTTAACCTTCATATCATGTCCCCCTATTTTATCTGACGAAAACGCAAATGTCATCGCATGATGATATTTGTTTTTGAAATGCGCATAATAAAATACAGGGAACTCTTTTAACCATCTTTTGATCTTATATATATATATATATATGAATATATATATATATAGAAAAAAGTTTAACCCCGACGGCAGAGCTCAAGTTGTTTTGACGGCTATTTCCAGCAATAGCCGTCGAAACGGCTTGTAGTCTGCCGTCGGGGTTAAACGTTTTCCTATTAGCCACTCTACTACCCTAAATATTGAGTATTCTGGTGCGTTATGTTCCATCTGGTTCCTTACCATACCTCCTTCGTTATATATATATATATATATATATATATGTGTGTGTATGTATGTATGTGTGTGTTTGCGTGGGTAGGTATGTGTGATCTGTACGAATCAATAATCCAAGTCGATTACCATCACCCAAATCAGTAACACCACCGTTTCCATCACCACAACCAAAGAACGCTATATAGCCTCAATGACACCCACGAAGATATAGCCGTTTAACCACTACTTCCACCCCCACAAAGTGACCAACGTCACCACCACCGTGAACATCACCATCAATAATACGTACACCTATGTTTGCTGGACATACAGTCCTGTACACTATGACAACAGATTTACTTCCGCCGACTAAGTTTGACATTTGCACTAATGTACATATTAAACATTTCATGTAACCAAATCGATATACATAAACGGGCACACACAAGCCTTCTCAAGCAGACACAGATACACACACATATGCACACACACACACTCACACACACATACATATATATATATATGTGTGTTTGTATTTGTGTGTGTGTATATATATATACGTATGGATGTATAATTATGTATATATATATATATATATATATATATATATTCATATACATAATTATACATCCATACGTATATATATATATATACACGTATATATATATATATATATATATATATATATATATATATATATACGTATATATATATATATATATATATGTGTGTGTGTGTGTGTGTGTGTGTATATGTGTGTATGTATGTATATATATATATATATTAAATGTAATCTCAGTTTTTCGAATATTAATAATAATATTCGATTCGTTTGCAATTATGCAAACAAGCGTCAATTTTATAGCCATGTCAGTAAAATGAACCCTTCATTCTTGCTCTTGTGTTGGCATGTGAACAGAACTGCAGACACTAATGTTTCTGGATTCACATGCCAACACAAGAGCAAGAATGAGGGGTTCATTCTACTGACATGGCTATAAAATTTAGGCTTCTTTGCATAATTGCAAACGAATCGAATATTATCATTAATATTCGAAAAAGTCACATTACATTTATTGTATTAAGCCATGTAGAGCGAAATTTTCTTTCTATATATATATAAATACATATATATATATATATATATATATATATATATATATATATATATATATATATATAAATGTATGTATATATATATATATATAAGAAGATATTAAAAGATGGTTAAAAAAGTTCCATGTTATTTATTAAGCGCATTTCAAAAACAAATATCATCTAGGAACGATATCTGCGTTCTCATCAGATAAAATAGGGAGACATGATATGAAGCTTAAAAAAGACAGCTGTGAGCAAGGTAGTGTCTAATCAACATATGATAAATAAATTTAAAAGGATATAGGAGATTGGAAAAAAGGAAAGGAAGGGGAGAAAAGTAAGGAAGAGGAAGAAAGGAAAAAGAAAAAAGAAGGAAAGGATAACGGAGGATGATTATAAGAAGGAGGAAGGAGAGAGAAAGAGAGAATTAAATACAATAATGAAACCAATCATGGCAGAACCTATAGTAACATAGCTAGTTTTAAGCATTCCAATAGCATAAAGAGAAGACCTAGATATAAAAATATTATTTGGTCCAACGCTCCTTTTTCTCTTTCTAGTAATATTCCTAAACTATTTTTAGGGCGCTAGCTAATTGCTTCCCTCCTTCACATATTTATATTAAGATCTTTAATAAGCATACAATTAAATTCTCTTATTCCACCACTTCCAACATCTCTAATATTATCTCTAAACATAATACTAAAATATTAAATAGTAAATCATATCCATCCAACCCTGAGCGTCATAGTAATAACAACATTAGGCCCGACGTCAATGTAAACTCTAGACAAGACTCCTTAAATACAAATACGACGTCAAACGTAATTTCGTTGAATGCTACTAATACTAATCTAAATAAGGAAACATTAGCACCTCTTCTAGGTAATTTCTCCAATACAATTCTTTCTATAAATAACTCTGGGCAAATAGCTCTGTTAATCGTAAATGCAATTGCCTTAATATAACTAAATGTCCTCTTAATAATCACTGTCTCGATAAGAATTTAGTATACGAATGTAAGGTGATAACTAGCACCAATTCTTACACCTACTTCGGCTCTACTTCTACTTCGTTTAAGGCGAGATTATATAACCATTCTTCATCTTTTAAATACCCACTTAAAAGAACAAACACTGCTCTCTCAGAACTCATCTGGTCCTTAAAAGACAAAAACATTAATTACAAAATTTCTTGGAGAAAAATTTGCAACGCTTCTCCTTATTTTAATGCTTCCCTATCCAGAACTTGTAATTTATGCCTAGCGGAAACATTTACCATTATCTCTAATTTTAATTCTATAATAAATAGACGCACATATTTATTTTCGCTTTGCATCCGTAAATCGCTTAGGTCATTTCACTGTGTATACAGCCAATAGCTTACTCCATAATTAGGATTTAAATCTTTTTCTCACACAAATATATTTTTTTTACACATATACCCCTGTTTCTACCATATTTCAGTGCATTCTACAAAAGTTCATTGATACTATAACATTTTTGGTCCCCGAATTGTTTAATTTTTTAATTTCTTTTAATAATCTTTTGTAATTTTTTAAAGCTTTTAATTCACTATAGCAAATTTCTTCTTGGCGATACAAAATTTTTCTTTTAAATAGTTCATCTTTATATCATTTTTTCTCAACATTACTTTTTAGTAGCTATATTTCCCAATGTTTTACTTCAAATCTATTAATATTAGAATTAGGTGAATTTTGTAAACAAATTTTTGACGTAATGTTTTTTTTTTTCTTCCTCGTATTTTTTCGTTTTTCTCTCTTTCGATGCTTGTATTAACTTAAATAATTACTTTTTCTATTACAATCTATACAAACTAGGACCCTATATCGTCTTCTATTCTTATATATCATCTAACTTTATTTTCATTCAGCTTATCTTATTTCACTTTATTTTATCTTAATAATACCTTTTTAATAAATTTTTGCGCTTCTTAATGAATCCTTCACTATTTAAACCCTAAATAAATGGTATACTTAATTTCTATATCTGTAATCATAAGCATCATCATCCATAAACATCATTAACTTTTAAATTAAAATGTTATTAATTTATTTAATTTATTTAAAAATTTTACAACCGTTTTTTCAGTCATTTCTCTGTGTGAGACAGCGTTCTCAGTTTAAATGTTTATCTCTCTCTATTTCTCTCCTCTCTCTTTCTCTCTCCTTCCTCCTTCTTATAATCTTTCTCCGTTATCCTTTCCTTCTTTTTCCTTTTTCTTTTCTTCCCCTCCCTTTCCCTTTTTCCAATCTCCTATATCCTTTTAAATTTATTTATCATATGTTGATTAGACACTACCTTGCTCACAAGTGTTTTTTTTAAGCATCATATCATGTCTCCCTATTTTATCTGATGAGAACGCAAATATCGTCCCTGGATGATATTTGTTTTTGAAATGCGCATAATAAAATACATGGAACTTTTTTAACCATTTTTTAATTTCTTCTTATATATACTCCAGTCCAATAAACTGTTGAGTGCTACTTATCCGATATTTGAATTGCTTTATTGTGCTACAATAAAAGTCACGTCCTACACACACACACACACACACACACACACATATATATATATATATATATATATATATATATATATATATATATATATATATGTGGATTTATTCGCGTGGGAGAGCCAATTCTGTTTTGGACCTCATTTTAGGAGAAGGAAAAATATAACAAAACTTTACCACCCACCTCTCCGATGGTAGCTTATGATGATGGCTTGGTCTTCCTTTTGGATAGCTCTCATCATGGTTCAGAATTTGAGATTAGTCCAGTGTAAGGAGTTTCTTAATTTTAAAAATCTTCAAGCACTGGAATTACTTGATCTAAACGGCACTCACACGTGTTGCGTGAGCATGGTCTTTTCATTTTTCTTGTCGCTGCAGCATATGAAGTAAGTTATCTAAGTACTTGACAGTGCTAAAATCATATACGTGCCAACCACGTAGGGAGAAAATATAAAGATGTGTCAATTCTAGCAATATAGGGAACTACATACAGAGACAATCTCACACCCACGCACACACACATACATATACACACACACGCACACTCACACATACACAGACAAAGACACACGAACACACACACACACACACACACACACACACACATATATATATATATATATATATATATATATATATATATATATATATATATATCAATACATCAGTAGCTTGTAAACATCAAGTTTAATATAGAAATGTCTTCTACAGGACTAGTACAGTTTTATTCAAATGAAATCATCAGGAAACTGATGATTCCTAGTACCTGAAACTGAAAGAGTCGACCTAGTCAAATACAGTGATACGCTGATTCTCCCTAATGTGACACGTGTCTGTGGAATGCTCAGTCACTTACATATTAATTTCATGTAGACGATGTACCGTAAATGATAAAACTGGAACACTGATCGTCGAAACCGATGGAGGACCCATCATATCTTCCAGATAATCATACAAAACGACAACAGATATAACAGGGGCTGCAGCTACACTAACAACAACAATAGCAACACCACGAACAATATTTGGAGCTGCATGTCACTGTGACTTAATATAGTTTTAATTCAAATAGATCCAACACTACCACCACCACAACTACCAACACCACCACCTCTACTACCCCCCCCCCCCCACACACACACACACCCGCTACCAACACCACCACCACTACCACCTCCACCAGCACCACCACCACCGCCGCCACCACCACCACCACCATCACAACTACCACCACCACCCGCACCACCACCAGCACCACCACCACTACTACCACCGTCGACACCACCACCACTACCAACACCACCACCACTACCACTAGCACCACCACCACCACCACTACCAACACCACCACTACCACTACCAACACCACCACCACTACCACCTCCACCAGCACCACCACCACCGCCGCCACCACCACCACCATCACAACTACCACCACCACCCGCACCACCACCAGCACCACAACCACTACTACCACCGTCGACACCACCACCACTACCAACACCACCACCACTACCACTAGCACCACCACCACCACCACCACTACCAACACCACCACTACCACTACCACCACCACCACCACTACCACCTCCACCAGCACCACTACCTCCACCACCGCCACCAACACCACCACCAGCAACACCGCCGCCGCCGCCGCCGCCACTACCACATTATTATCATCGATATCATCATCATCATCAACACTATCTCCACCCCCTCGTAATTACCATCATCTTCATTATCGTAGTCACCCTCCACCTCCGCCTCCTCCTCATCATCATCATCATCGCCATCAAACCGTAAATCATCATCAGCATCACCATCATCCCCATCATCATCACCTTAACCAGCACCATCATATTCATCATCACCATTACCACTACCGTCATTATCACCATCATCACGCCCATCATCACCATCATCAACATTACCATCACCATCTTCATCGTCCCCATCACCTTTACCATCATCATTACCATCAGCACTACCATCATCATCACCATCACCACTAACATCATCATCACTATCATCATCATAATGGTTGCTATTATCATCTCCATCAACATTTTCACCATAGACTGACAGTGTCTGGAAAATTTCAAACAGAAAAACATGGGTTCTATATTTAGTTACGACCCTTTACGTTCTGGGTACAACTTAGATTTAGGCCTTCTCCAGTGAGAGATAGAATATAGTACCAGTGATATACTGTACGAGGTTTATGTTGTTATAATATATATTATGATATATAGAAATAGTATTTCGCTTGAAGCATAGCTTTATACAAATATATATAGAAATGTCGTATGTCTAAATAAACAGGGTTTTAGGAAGCCGGAGCTATGCAAACACCGGAACTAACGCCCTCTGGTGGTGTCCGATAGAAGCAAGGGGAACAACCGTCTATGCATTTCAGTCTTGACTGGCCATCGTCAGGACAATCCCTCCCACCGCTTGCTACTGCTGGACTTGGACTTGAAAACAGTCGAGAACATATAGTTTTCTCGTCTGTGTAAATGAGGTGATTAATCTCATTTGCATATGAAGCTGCATAAGTTGGCTCAACTTATAATAGAACAGAAATAGTATTTCGCTTCAAGCATAGCGTTATACAAATATCACTACCACAAAGCTACAACGCCACCACCACCACCACCACCACCCCTACCACCACGCCAGCACCACCACGCCAGCACCACCACTACCACCATCACCACGCCACCCCATCACTACCACCATCACCACCACCAACACCAACACCAACACGCCAGCACCACCACCACCACCATTACCACCACCACACCACCACGCCACCACCACTACCACCTCTACCACCATCACCACGGCACCACCACCACCACTACCACCATCACCACCAACATCAACACACCACCACCACCACAACTACCACCACGCCACCACCACCACCACCACCACTACCACCACTACCACTACCACTACCACCACACCACCACCACCACCACCACTGCCACTACTACTACCACTACCACACCCCCACCACCACGCCCATCCCCACCACCATCAGTCGCAATCGACGTTTTTTTATAGCTGTCTCGACACCAACATTTTCATTATCTTCCCCGCCCATCAACCACAGATGTGGTTTTAACATATAAAACAACAGCAGCTACAACAGCAACAACAACAACAACAACAACAACAACTATTGACAACGGATTAACACCTCAAACGTTAACAACAACCACAACAACAGCCGTTGATATTCTAGAACAACAACAACACTATCGATAGCAACAACAAAAACAACACTATCAACTACCAACACAAACAACAACACTACCGATAGCAACAACAATAACAACACTATCAACAACAACCACACTATCAATATCAGCAAAAAAGAACTACACTATTAACATCAACAACAACACTATCAATAGCAACAACAAGAACAACACTATCAACAAGAACAACAACAACAACAACAACACTATCAACAACAACATTGTCGATAGCAACAACAACAACAACACTATCAACAACAACAACAACAACAGCACTATCGATAGCAACAACAACAACAACACTAGCAACAACAACACTATCAATAGCAACAATAACAACACTATCAACAACAACAACAACAACACCATCGATAGCAACAACAATAACAACACTATCAACAACAACAACAACAACACTATCGATAGCAACAACAACAACAACACCATCGATAGCAACAACAATAACAACACTATCAACAACAACAATAACAACACTATCAACAACAAAAACAACAACAACACTATCCACAACAACAACAACAACAACAACAACAACACCATCGATAGCAACAACAACACTATCGATAACAACAATAACAACACTATCAATGACAACAACAACAACACCATCGATAGCAACAACAAGAACACTATCAACAACAACAACAACAATACTATCGATAGCAACAACGATAACAACACTATCAAGAGCAACAACACTATCGATAGCAACAACGATAACAACACTATCAAGAACAACAACAATATCGATAGCAACAACAATAACAACACTATCAAGAACAACAACACTATCGATAGCAACAACAAGAACAACACTATCAACAACAACAACAACACTATCGATAGCAACAACAAGAACAACACTATTAACAACAACAAGAACAACACTATCAACAACAACAACAACACTATCGATAGCAGCAACAAGAACAACACTATTAACAACAACAACAACAACACTATCGATAGCAACAACAAGAACAACACTATCAACAACAACAACACTATCGATAGCAACAACAAGAACAACACTATCAACAACAACAACAACACTATCGATAGCAACAACAACAACAACACTATCAACAACAACATTACCGATAGCAACAACAACAACAACACTATCGACAACAACAACACTATCGATATCAACAATAACAACACCATCAACGACAACAACAACAACACCATCGATAGCAACAACAAGAAGACTATCAACAACAACAACAACAATACTATCGATAGCAACAACAATAACAACACTATCAAGAACAACAGCACTATCGATAGCAACAACAATAACAACACTATCAACAACAACAGCACTATCGATAGCAACAACAATAACAACACTATCAAGAACAACAACACTATCGATAGCAACAACAATAACAACACTATCAACAACAACAACAACAACACTATCGATAGCAACAACAATAACAACACTATCAACAAGAACAACAGCATTATCGATACACCAGTACATTACTGGTACTTTATTTTATCGACCCCGTAAGGATGAAAGACAAAGTTAACCTCGGCGGGATTTGAACTCAGATCATAAAGGGCCGTAACTCAATGCGTCAAAACATGACGTCCGACCCTCTACCGATACTGCCAATCCACTGCCCAGCAACAATAACAAGAACAAACAACAATGATAACAATAACAGCTGTCATGTTAACAGTTGCAGTTAGCATCTATTGTTTAATAATGTTAACAATGGGAAAAGTAAACAACATTAACAACAATAACAATAACAAAAAACAATGATAACAATAACAGCTGTTATGTGAACAGTTGCAGTTAGCATCTATTGTTTAATAATGTTAACAATGGGAAAAGTAAACAACATTAACAACAATAACAAGAACAAACAACAATGATAACAATAACAGCTGTTATGTTAACAGTTGCAGTTAGCATCTATTGTTTAATAATGTTAACAATGGGATGAGT
>OZ024742.1:188594005-188604005 GCA_964016885.1 Eledone cirrhosa
GTAAGAGAATGCCTGCGTGTGCGGCTGTGTACGCACAGGACTAGCGTATGCCTGTGTGTGTATCTGTGTGTATGCCTGTGTATATGTGTTTGTATGAGAGGCCTTTATATATATATATGTATGCGTATGTGTGCCTGTGGATATGTGTGTGTGTGATGGGGGTGCTTGCGTATGTGTGTGTGTGTGTGTGTGTGTGTGTGTGTGTATGTGCTTGTGTATGTGTGTGCCTCTGTATGACTGGGCTGGTGTATGTGTGTCCCTGCCTGTCTACGTGTGAAATTTGTTACAGCTCAATGGGATAAAGATTTAGAATTACCATTCGTCATACTAAAGTAGGTGGAGTCAAGAAAGGTCAAGAGATTAATCCTACCCTTACTCTGTCATTCTGAGAATATGTATAATATAAACGTAAGGTCATTGCCATATGTTATAGAATAAAATACGTATAGGGCATGGTGGTAAATTCGTAGAATCGTTAGTGCCGTTGGATTAAAAATCTCTCGGTAATTGTTCTAGCGCGCTGCACTCTGAACTTAAAACTCACCGAGCTCTACTTCACTGTTATTGTTTTTGTTTGAGATCGATACATAAAACATTAGTCTAGGAATAGAACATTTTCTATTTTCTTCCTCTCTGTCTTTAAATATTAATTTTCCTCTTTCTTACAAACTCTGCTCTAGAGGAAATCGGCTCTTTCCCGAACTCAAATCATGTGTTGCGTGATGTATATAATTCATTAAAAGTATGAGGCTATAGCAATTGTTCAAAGTCCAAGAGACATATTGAATGCACACCTCAAAACTGGTTTAATCTAGATTATTTAATACGAGAATCATGACTCTCGAATTACTGGTATGGTGATTCGAGGGTTATGATAAAACACATTATATATATGTGTGTGTATGTTATATATATATATATATTTATATATATATAATATAAGATCAACAGATGGTTAAAAGAGTTCCAAATATATATATATATATATATTAGTAGTGGTATTAGTAGTTAGGTAAAAGATCCAAGGTGTAGAGCAACTCAAGTCCGCAGGGTAAGTTTGAATATAATTGTTCAGGTCAGTTACTACAACGGCTTCATCGGGTTGAACAAGCTGGTCATCAATGACTAACAAAACATACGTATCTCGTGTGACACCTTTATAGTAATTGCCCTAAATAATTATACACACACACGCATATATATATATATATACACACATATGTGTTTGTGTGCGTCAGCTTCTGTATATTTGAATGAGCTGTCAGTGGTATACAAGTCAATAAGTTTAAGCACTTATAAATTAGTTCATGCTGACACCATTATTGATTGTTATTCACCTCCAAGCTGACCACACAATACAAAAACATACCGAATCTTTTAAAGTTGCGTGAAACGTGTGTTATTGTTGAATCGATAGGATTTTCCTCCATTCATTTGAAAGCTGCTGCCGAGATTGACATTCGCCATTCTTATGTTTTTATAATGCAATCAAACATATGTTTGTAAGTAGATAAACATTAGCAGTTATTTAAATAGATTGATGGTTTAATGTGTCTTTTTCCTCCCTCTTTCTTTTGTTTCCTTATAGACTTTTATTGACATGCACTAGCATGTGTGTTGTCACTTAATATTAAATAAACCTTCTTCACGAAGAGAAAATTTGATTTCTGACTATCAATCTTATATATGAATTTGTGATTGCGTGTTGAGTTTCATATTCTTATGTTTTGAAAAATATTTTTATCTAAATTTGGTGATTTGCCTCTAATAATTCATTTAACAATCAAAATAGTAAAGGCACATATGTTCGTGTTTAGGGTGTTGGTCTCACGACCATGAGGTCGTGTGTTCAAACTCTGAACTGGGGAGGACTTATGGCTTTTGGTAAGATATTTCATCTTGCTTCAGTGCACTCAGCTGAAAATGGGGATTAATCTTGAAATATACACACTGTCACAATGGAATTGAGAATAACCTAGGCATGATCAGCCCTTTTGCTTTGGACAGATTTCAATTTTTAACTAAACTACGCTTTATGGATGACTTTAAAATTCTATAGCCGGTGAAGTAATTGTATTTTTACAAGGTTTTCAACAGGGATGTAAAAGTGCATCTGAGGCGAGACAGAATTACTTTCAGAATTAATAAAAACATGAAAATAAGATTAGCTACTGACTTTGTCCAATCAGTGCAAATATGGAAACACTCTTAAACACCCACTACAATGACAACTTCAATCTCTAAAAACCTTTCGTTCTGAGAGCTGATTTGCGCAATAGTTTTCTTTTGAGGAGTTCTATAACTATCTTGATAGTATATGTAATGCAGTTGTTTGTTTTTCTGTTTTAGTGAAGATTACGGTATCTGTATTTCAAATCACACCAAGATTCAAATCTCTCGGCAATTCCCGCGAATATTCAATTTACGTTTCACCTTTTTCGCGTCAAGAAAGTAGAGAAACAGCCCAGGGTGGTAGACAAGCGGAATTATCAGAGTTGTACCAGATGATCTGCCCTATTTGTTTCATTTTCTCTCGCCCAATGTTCAAACGCCAACGTGGCTCGTTAGAAAATAAATTTAAGTCTACGCCCAGTTTTACACCACCACCTGAGTGTTGGGCACTTTTAAAAGAGTCCAATCTTTTGTTAGAAGTTGAGCCAGGTTTTCCGTTACAGGATGCCTTTCTCTTGAAGTGGAGTCATGGGCTCAACATTTCCCCTCTCGGTCTAAGCAGTAAAATCAAGAATACAATGAATAAGAGTAATATATTAATATATTTGGTAAAATAAGAACAAAACCAAAACGAAACACCTGTCGCAGTATAATATCATACTTATTAGAGGAGACCAGCTTGACACAACCATCATACTCCATTTTCTTTCTCTATTGAAACCGAAAGCAGGGGTCTTAACCTCGAAACAATATTGAAATATAGAGGTAAATTCGTAAACAGTTGTTTTGTTTTATGATGAATACACCACGATGTTGACCCTTAATAGGCAGGGATTATAGGCGAAATTTATAGTAATATAAGCAGGATTTCATATTTAAATAATCTTATAGAATTCAATATTATTATTGTACTAATATATTCTCAAAAGATTTGAAGAATTATGAAATTAAACTGACATAGACCTCACATAGTACTCCATGTAAGTAGGTTTATCCAACAATAAAATATTCAGTCCGCCTACGACGATAATGGCCTCTTATGGAACTTCATCGTGAATAAAAGATTATTTGTCTTCTATCTGCTTTATTTCTACAGACATTAGAGTGAACTATCTCTCTCATGATTAACTGGAACTCGTAAAAAGATTACCTGTTGTCTATCGACAGTCAAAAATCTACGGCAATCTCCTCCACTTTAGTTTGATATATTTAAGTACTTTGACCTTCCTACTCAACTATGCCCCTTGCGATAACAAACGTTAAGAATGATCAATGCAGCTATTATCTAACTTATATTTCTTTGCTGTCTTCTATCTCTATGGCTTTAATGTTATCGTTAACGACAGATTTGTGTTTTAATGACGGGGAAACAAGAAAAGGAAATGTTCATTGAATAACAAACATACATGTTCCTAATTACAGTAAAGAAACAACTACAAGTCTCTATGTATGTACGCTTGTGTACGTACGTATGTATATATATATATATACATATATAGAAATTACATGAATCAAATTTCTGTTTAAATCATTTATTTGCTTACAATTGTATGTAAATTGCCATGCTATATTATTATAATGGATGTCAACCCACTGTGCGTCAATATATACATATGTTTCTATATGTCTCTTGTGTTGGAAAGGAGGTCAAGTATGTAAAAAATCACTGAATAATTGCTCCTAAGACTCCAAACCTCGGTTTGGAAGAAACAATTGTAAGCAAATAAAAGATTTAAACAGAACTTTGATTCATGTAATTTCTATATAACTGCTCTGTAAAACAACTGATGTTGTTACATTGAGCTATTTATCTTACTGGTAATAAGGTAGTAATAAATTACTGTCTTTCACTATTTAGGGTTTAAAATATATTTAACTATAAAAGGTTTTAGTATATACATAACCATAAATAATATCCTTAATACTATACATATATATATATATGAAAGACGTAAAACAAGAAAATTTAAAAAATTAAAAATTAACTTACTAAAATTTTCACTCCAACTAATTAGTTTCTGTAATAGGATAAATATAGTTACACTATATAAGTATCGATAATTCATTACGTCATCAGGGAGTCTATTCTCAGCTCAATCACGTGACACTGAGGTTAGTCAGTTAGGAGTGGGGTGGTATTATGACAAGAGCCTACTACTACTACAATGAATTAGCAGTAGATTTGGCAAGTTTGCTCAACAAATAATTTGGAGATAAATATAGAGAATTAGTACATCTACCAACATATGCGTACAGATGTATATATATATATATATATATATATATATATATATATATATATATATATATACATATGTGTGTGAGCATGCATGTATGTGTATATATATAATATATATATATGTATATAGAGTATGTTATGCACATATACAAGGGAATGTATGAGTGTAGATAATATAGTTGGTTGCGAGTATTATAATTCAGTCTTCTCCAGGCATACTCTCTATATTATTTGAGTCAACAACAATTACAGTGAATCGAGACATGTATATACATCTGCTTTTCACAGAGCTACGTTCCATAGTATTCCATTCATATTTCATGATCAAACAAAATATCGATTAAACAAACAATCAATCGTATTCAAGAAGTGTTGAGCAAATTTTGAAGTTATGTTAGCATAATGCAAGCTGTTTCAACGTAAGTTGTAGTGAGTATGAGAATTGTCAGAAAGCTTGTTTGACAATTCCAAATTAAAACTTTAACAAACAAAATAACCTGTGAAATCTTGCTGGCAGTAATTCCAAATCTTCTTATAAAATAACACCATTGTTTCATTCAAGGGATTATGTTGAAAAATAAATCTCACTTGATCATTCCATGAACTTTTCTGCTGATCATCCTATATACAGGAAGTAGAGTGTAAATAGGTTGATTCGGTTATCTATTGAGCGGAAATGAGACAGGTTGAGACGAGAATTATCAAGGTTGATAAACGTTTTACTTTTCAGCCACATTCCGACGACGGTGGGCCTACTCATCATTCAATCTACACAACAGCCTGTTCGCAAAATTAACGTGCAAGTGGCTGAGCATTCCAAAAGTAACATGCACTCTTATCATGGTTCTCAAGGCGATTCAGCATGAGATGGTGTGTGATAAGGCTAGACCCTTGAATTACAGGCGCAACTCATTATTTCCAGCTGGGTAGAATGGTGTAACGTGAAATATTGCGTCTTCCTGAAAGAGAATCGAAATCATGAAATTACATGTGTGAGCCAAGCACCCTAATCACTAAACCACGCGCCTTTACATATATACATACATACATACATACATGATTGCACATATATATCGTATATATTTATATATATGAGTTATACATCATATTACAAAAACAATATCAGAGGTTATAACCATAGGTGAATATGTTACACACACCTCAAAATAGAGTAATTAATCATAATAAGCCAAACAAAAGGCTATGCATTACACCCTTCTGAAAGAATTATCCAAAAAACATATGTATACAAACTCCTATTGTGCAAAAAGCAACGATTACACTAGAGTCAAATTATTCATTAAAAAAGGACACCAAATGCATTAATACGTTAAATGGTTATTAACGAACATTTCATCAATATGGCATAACTTCGTATTTTTTCAGAATGTAAACAAATTTCTGTCTGCTGGATGCAATCTATTATGGTGAGATTGCAACGAGGTTTATATATTAAATTTCTTATTTTAAAAACTCCTAGAAGGGGGTGAAACGTTCGTTAATCAGCATTTAATCTATTAATATATTAGGTATCACTTTTGTAATGAATATGCATATATATATATATATATATAGAGAGAGAGAGAGAGAGATTTAATTTATATATATATATATACTCCAACATTGTAAGTAATAATCTGCATCTACAGAATGATCTTTCTCAGTTTCAGAAGATCCTGTATAGGCTGAAAGCAGAAATGCTTTGCTTGAACATTAATCTGTACAAATAATCAATATATATATATATATATATATATATATATATATATATATATATATATATATATATATATATATATATATATATATATATATATATATATATATATATATATATATATATATATATATATGTATATATATATATATATATTTAAACATATATGTACATATTAAAACCTATATATATATATATTGTTATACTTGGGGAGGGTCATATTTGTGTAATAATATTGCCAAAATTAATTTTAAAAAATGGTTCAGTACTATACGAACATGCCAGACAACAACACGACGGTAACATAGACAACATAGAAATTAGAATAATATCTAAACATAGAAATGACCCAGCAGATAGGCAAATCAGAGAGCCCATAGAAATAGAACTTAGAAGGCTAAGCCTTGGCTAAACAGAAAAAAATGAATGGAATAACATCAACACCCAAACAAACAATACTGACCTAAGAGAAGTATAAATAAATAAATAAATACATACACAAGCACAATAACAACACATACATATAAACACACACTAGTAAACTAAGATAGAATACAATAACCAATACACAGTCACCCAAACACGAACACACATCAAAAACTATACACACACGCAAACACATGCGCAGAGAAGACAAAAAAAAAAAAATAAACAGACTAAATAAAGATAGCATAGGCATACAATACAACAGGAGGAAACATAATAGCACCACTGACGATGTTGCAGATGTGCAACGAAAGAACTTTGTTAGACTATACATATGTGTTTGTGTCAATATTGTATCTGTATTTTTGGCCGTTGGTCAGTGAATAGTAACATTGAGGACCGAATCAATTAAATTAACCGATATAAAAGACACAGAAGAGAAAACCAACCAAACAGTGAGTGTTTTCTGTTATTAATTCTTGCAATATTATTACACAAATATGACCCTCTCCAAGTATAACAATATTTTTTTCGACACACGATTTCATATCAAAAACCTCGCAAAACTAATTCATCGCCGTTATAAAAAAGTACCAGTAATACACTTGGTAATTTGCTGGCCTTGTGCCAAAATTAGAAACAGTTATATATATTTAAAGTTACAAGTATATACAATTCTATATGTATATTTATTTTACTTTTTAATTACTTTTTCAATCTGTACGCATATTTGCGTTGTTTTAGATATCAGGCAGTTTGCAGAGACATCTTCCTAACATATAAATATGCATAGTTACATTATAACGACATTTTCATACTCAAATATTGAAACTTTATATACTAAATTATTTTTTCTTTAAACCGTCGATGTTTCTCCGAGCTTATACACACACACACACACACATATATATATATATATATATATATATATATATATATATATATATATATATATAATACATATAAATATATATATATGCGTGTGTGTGTGTATTACATACATATATATTATATATACAATATATATGTGTGTGCGTTAGAGAGAGAGAGAGAGAGAGAGAGAGAAAGAGTGCGTGTATGTGTGTGTATGTGTGTGTGTGTGTGTGTTTTATGGCATATAACTGCTTCGTTTATTATGTTATGTTTATATGATGTATAAATGCTTGTTTTATTAGTATTAAAATATGTTTCTCCGCTTTTTTTCTGATTTGCTATCGTTAATATAACTTTTGACATTCACGAAACTTGTGACGTTTTTTTGTTTTTTTTTCTTCAGGCCAAATTATTTTCTTTTTCATGTGAATGATCGCCGATCTTCGGCTTCATCAATTTTTAGTCTGATAAAGCTAAATATAGCTAAAACTCCGAAGTCACTTCATTCTACTCATATAACATGTATGTTCAGTGTGTTATTGACTTTGTGTATTCTTACACGTAAATCACCCACAGTATTATATATATTTTCCTATCAATTCTTTGAATTGTTTTAACATATATGCATCTTACCAACAAATCAGTTCTCAATTCTGTTATACAAAATGTCAGTATATGAGCAATACCAATGTAATAGGCAAAAGCGCATGCTTGCAAATTAGCCGAAGATGTTGACATACTGTTGTCTGTTCGTCCCAAGTAAATGTTTTCTTATCGAATATTTTGCTGATATATATATATATATATATATATATATATATATATATATATATATATGCATTGTATATATGTATATATTTATGATTATGGATGTGTGTGTGGGGAATTTGATACAATTTGATGTTGCTTCCTGTTGAATTTGATTTTTATAATAATATTTCCGATAATATTTATTTAATGTTAAAATATTAATGACCTACTAATGATGTAACATGGACGGTAGGTTTAACAGCTTCGTCGGCAATTTGAAAACTTTCATGCGAAATTAATGTCTAGACTCTGTTCTACAATTTTTATAGTTCTAATTATAGATTGCAAGTTGATTTTGAAAAGTACCAGGCTAGATTTCATATGCTCCCGACTATTTGTCTTAACTATTTTTAGTTTTCCTCCTGTTTCTAAATCTATCTTACTTTCTCTCTTTTTTGCCTTCGTTAGTTTTCTTCCTCGTTGCATGGATACCTAATTCAACCAGGTATTCAAAAGGAAGCAGATAACATCTTACAGGCTGGGTTGAATTCTTTATGAAGTGCTCACTAATTCTGGTGATTTGCGCTATTCCAGGATTGGTTGACTAGTGTAAATCACGAAAGAATAGGAAGTGATATTCATTACAAAAATACAATAAGGCTATACACAAATATTTCTGGGTGCTTCATGTCTTGACTTCATCAATTACCGGGTGTTGCAACTAAAATAATTCGTACCGAGGTCATGTTAGTTATTCAAAACTTCAATTGATTTTGAATTTAGCATTCAGTTCCTGATGTGTGACAAATGTTTGTCACGCTATTAGCAACATTGCCACTGGCACAGTTCTGTTGCAAATGACTGGAAACCCTATTTAATGTCCAGTTTTTATTGACTTCGGGTGTTTACATGTTTCTATATACATCAAGTCATATTTGTACATAAACAAATCTAATAAATTGTCTGTGTTTTTAAGGGCTAAAATTACACTTCGACGATGCTTGGGTATGTATTCCGTATAGATTCCGATAGAATAAGGTTAACATTGAATATAAGTCTAGTCTCTCAAGTGTTATTTCGAAGGATATATTATTAAATTATATGAGTAGATGATACCTACAAATTAGTTAATGAACAAAAGACACGCTGGTTCTTCTGAAGCTCCAACATGTCATATATGTCGCATTTTTAGGAAGATATTACACGAGTTTAGCAGCATCTCCATAATGACATTTAGCTCTATATTGTCTTCAAAGCCGTCAGGATATTGTTGTTAAAAGAATATATACAATAGAATTCATATAATGGCATTGTATACATCCAACCCCAGTGTCAGAATATTAAAGTATATTGTTGAGGAGATCGATGTATGAAAACGACTTAGGTTCTACTCCATATAAAAATAACAAATAAGGGAAAAGAAATCCCAATTTATTGAAACAATTTCTACAATATATCACGACATATGATATTGTATTGCTCTCTGTTGTCGTAGCAAATGACATCACCTTTATAGCTAGAGCTTGTTGACACTAAAACCTAAAGCAACAATTTATAATGGCAATACAGTAAATTTCCAATACATAAAAAGAAAGACATTTTTAAAAAGAGAAGTAAAAACAGGATATTTCACGTTCGCAAGTAATTTATTATATTATGACCGTGCTTTCTCTAAATACTTTCTAGTTATTGATCATAAAATAATGGTGTCCTCCTAGATTACCCAATGAAAATATCGCATAGTCTGTAAAGGTCATAACCTTTAAGAAATCCCAAGTGAAATTATGGCAACGTCTTGCAAAGGAAGTATATAAAAGTCAAAG
>OZ024742.1:188609005-188611505 GCA_964016885.1 Eledone cirrhosa
TTATCGACCCCGTAAGGATGAAAGGCAAAGTCAACCTCGGCGGGATTTGAACTCAGATCGTAAAGGGACGTAACTATGCTGGAAAGCATGGCGTCTGACCCTCTACCGATACTGCCAATCCACCGCCCATGTGAAAGAATAATGAATAAATATTTGGACTGCATTTATATATAGAGCGTTCTTTCTCATGTTGAGATTTTTGTTACACATACATACACAGACGAGAGAGAGAGAGAGAGAGAGAGAGAGAGAGAGAGAGAGAGAGAGAGAGAGAGAGAGAGAGAGAGAGAGAGGATGAGAGAGAGAGTGAGTGAGAGTGATAGAGAGAGGGAGAGAGAGAAAGAGAGAGAGTGTCTGCAAGACAGAATTAGATAAGACCGTCTTATCATCACTATATATCAGTTTACATGTCATACACATGGTAGTTATATATGGACATGATCAGCAATGTACTTTCCTGCCCGCCGAAGATGCGATTCTCGCTAAATCTTTATTTGTATATGTATATATATATATATATATATACATAGATACACACACATACATATACACACACACACACACACACACACACATATATATATATATATATATATATATATATATATATATATATATATATATATATATATATTATATTATAGGATTGGCAGTATCGGTAGAGGGTCGGACGCCATGCTTTGCAGCATAGTTACGTCTCTTTACGATCTGAGTTCAAATCCCGCCGAGGTTGACTTTGCCTTTCCTCCTTACGGGGTCGATAAAATAAAGTACCAGTAATGCACTGGGTAATTGCTGGCCTTGTGCCTAAAGAAGAAACAATTATATATATATATATATATATATATAGTTGAAAAGCACAAACAAAGAGACAAACGTAGGAGTCATAGTACATAGTGTTATTAGCTTCAGAGTTGTGGAAATGGGGGACGTACGACGTGTCGAACATAAGTCCTTCATCTGGAAATTAGGGAGGAACTCCGAGAGGGACTGGGGGCAGAGTTATTAGGAAAAACATGGAAGGGCGGGAACAATAGAAATAAAAATAAACATGAAAGTCAAAATAAATAGAAACAGAATCAAATGTATGTGTAGATGTGCTAGGGTGTGTGTGTTTGTGTGGTTAAGAGAAGGGGATGCGTGGAGTGTCTGTAGGTGATGTGGGTACGTGTGAAATGTGTAGTTGCTTGGGTGTGGAAATGGTGCAAGTGCCTGTGTGCGTCTAAGTTTCTGAACGGATGTTGGTGTGTGTGTGTTTGGATGGTAAAGAACTGGGGTGTGACGGGTGGATTCCACGTGTGGTAAATTCCGGGTTCAAGTAGCAGAGAATGGCGATGAGGAAGTGAAATGCTATTGCGGCGTACGCAACCGGAAACTGGTCAAGTCGAAGGTGTGGGAGGAGAGGGTGGAGAGGGTGATGATGGCAGGGCAAAGTGTGAGAGGGAGAGGAGGAGGTGGTGCCAACAGATCAGACCTTGGTGGGTGGGAAAGATAGTAGTACTACTATGTGTGCGTGAGGGTAGTAGCTGTGTAGACAGGCAGGTG
Source organism: Eledone cirrhosa (assembly GCA_964016885.1). Classification (NCBI taxonomy): domain Eukaryota; kingdom Metazoa; phylum Mollusca; class Cephalopoda; order Octopoda; family Eledonidae; genus Eledone; species Eledone cirrhosa. The sequence continues at coordinate 188,610,551 of OZ024742.1, forward strand.
TGTGTGGGTGAGAGTGGCAGGTGTGTATGTGTGTATGGAGTTAAGTGTATTTGTGTGTAGAAGGCGTAGTGGACATGTGAGGAGGTAAAGTTGGTGTGAGTGAGTGTATATACTGGTGTGTGTGTGTGTTTAGGGTGTAAAAGTGCGTGTGTTTTTTTGAAGGTGGTGGTGGAGTTTTAGTAGTGTTAGTGGGGTGGCGAGCTGTGGGTGTCTGTGTGTGGGTAGAGGTTAGTGGTAATAGTAGGGGGAGAGGAAGAGAGAGATAGGAAGGTACATGTGTACATACTCGTCGTGTATATATACTGGTGTGTGTGTGTGTGTGTGTTTGGGATGTAAGAATATGTGAATTGTAAGGGGGAAGGAAGGGTGTTGGTGGGCCTGTCTTTTGTAGAGTTAGTGGGGTAGCGAGGTGTGGGTGTGTGTGGGTAGAGGTTAGTCGTGATAGTAGGGGGGCGGGGGAGTCAGTCGGAGTACAAAGGAATGGGTGGGGAGTTCAAACGGGGATGTTACTGTTCATGTTCATATAGGTATTGACAGTTAGATAGATATATGATTTGATATTTATGAGAACTTGTCACGATCGACTCCTGTATATAAATAGGACACGTGTGTGTATATAAGTAAACATACACATGTATGTATGCATGTGTGCGTATACGTGCATGCAATAAGAGATTAACTGTTAGAAATATTGATCATATATAGGAAAGTAAATCTGTGATGATACCAATCTTATATAACGTCGATATCAATGTGATGTCTGTGTGATATAAGATATATACCATTCTGAAATCTTCAGCATATATAAACGTAAAAAAATGACAGAAATGATTCATAATTATTACTATGCTAGTAATTATTACTAACATGCTATTGTTTTTATTGTTTTAATCTTCTACTGGTTTCAGTAATTAAACTGCGCTTATGTTAGAACACTGTCATAAAGGGATTCAGG
>OZ024742.1:188616505-188636505 GCA_964016885.1 Eledone cirrhosa
AACTTCTAACAATCAGCGGCTTTTAGACTCACCTGATTAATGAAACAATTGTTAATACTCTAAATAAATGCTTTTGTACTTTTGTACAGCCGACCATGTTATTCTTCATTCGTTTACTATATATATATATATATATATATATATATATATATATATATATATATATATATGCATATATATATATATATATATATTTATTTATATATATATGCATATATATACACATATATATACATATATATATATATATATATATATATATATATATATATATATATATATATATATATATAATTCCATGACGACAATACTGCCTTGCCGGTCTCATTAAATATTTTGAACGCAACAGAACTCTCAGAAGAACAGATTCCAAACAATTATCAATAACTTCATTGTATCTATAATCACAGGATACATTTGTCAATAGAATTTCTAGTCTTTATAGTAATTTAAGTAATTTCAATTGTTCTACTTCATCATCTAGGCCATTTTACACAGGGCCATACATAATATTAATATATATTGAATGTCTCATCCGGATGTGGATGTCTTCAATCAAAAACAATTACTCGGGAAGTTCAGGATGAATACTATCTATGAACAACCTTAATTATGTAGGGAGAAACTGTCACTCGGATTTATATAAAGCCGTGAAGACAACTTGAAGACTTGACATATTCAATATATTTTAGACAAGGAGCTAAATGTCAATTCTTTTCGCGCCTGAGAACAAATACCTTAAATCATTATTGTTAAGTATTATTATTATTATTATTATTATTATTATTATTATTATTATAGTTGCGGTGGATTGGCAGTATCGGTGGAGGGTCGGACGCCATGCTTTGCAGCATAGTTACGATCTGAGTTCAAATCCCGCCGAGGTTGACTTTGCCTTTCATCCTTACGGGGTCGATAAAATAAAGTACCAGTAATGCACAGGAAATTGCTGGCCTTGTGCCTAAAGTAGAAACAATTATTATTATAGTTGCATTTACCTTGCTTTATGTTCATACGAGTTATCACCAAGTCACAACCAGTGACCTCAAGAAACAACAAGGTCCGCCATGTTCAAGAAAGAACATACATACACACACATACATCTTTAGGTGTTTAGACTTGTGATGTACTTATATTGACAGAATATTCCTTAGTATATGGGCATTTCACATTAGTACTATCGTTTGTATTTCTCTTATACGCGGGTTTCCTGGGATTTGCGATAAGTAATCATTAGACTTCTTACGTATCATTCCTAGAGCGCCTACAACCACTGCTATTGTTTTAGTTCTCAGTTTCCACATTTTCCTAATTTCTATCTCCAGGTCCTTATACTTGCTTAATTTTTCAAATGTTTTTATTGATACATTCTTGTCTATTGGAACGGACATATCAATTAGCAGGCATACCCTCTTTTTAAAGTCCTTCAATATTATATCAGGTCTATTTGCATCTATTTTTCGGTCTGTTTGGATGCTAAAGTTCCACAAGATTGAGATGTGATCTTTTTCAAGTATGGGAGGTGGTTGATGCTCCCACCAATTCTTTTGATGGGGCAGGTCAAAATGCTTACACATTATCCAATGTATGTATTGTACAGCTCTGCCATGCCTGTTTAGGTATTCGGTTGGAGCTATAGGACTGCACATTGAAATTATATGGTCAATGGTCTCTGGTTGTTTTTTGCATACACGGCATAATGGGCTGCACCCATTTTTTATTATGTTGGCTTGGTAATTTTTTGTTGGCAGACACTGATCTTGTGCCGATATAATCAGTCCTTCAGTCTCCGATTTCAGTCCAGAGGATGCCAACCACTGATGGGTTAAAGTTTTGTCAACATCAGGATTGTTAGCTCGCTCTGGGTATTTTCCATACAGAGGCTTTTCTTGCCATTTCTTAGCCAGTTTCTGTAGCAGTTCTTTCTTTGCAGTTACTTTTACCTGCTTTGCTTTTTCTGTGTTTTCCATTTCAGCAGTAAATGGGACTTCCGAAATTTGTAGTCCATTACTGTATCTTTGTGCATCTGTTGTAATGGAATATGATCTTTTGATGCTTTCGTGTTTCAAAACGAGTTTGATCATCCAATCATGTGATTCCCTTAGATATGTAGATAATCCAATTGTTGCAGTTTTCAACGCAATGTCTAACTGGATTAACCCACGTCCTCCTTCTTTCCTAGGGAGATATATTCTATCTATATCTGCCTTAGGGTGATGCATTCTGTGCATGGTTAAGAATTTTCGAATTTTTGTATCGAGCCTACGGATCTCTGTGCTTGACCAGTTGATGACATTGTAACTGTAGGTTACATCTGGTATGGCAAGCGTGTTTATGGCATCGATCCTATTCCTTGCATTCAATTCCGTTCTTAAGATTGCTCTTACTCTGCGGTAACATTCCTTCCTTATCCTTTCCCTCATTGTCGAGTGCTTGATTCCGTCTCCTTCACAAACACCTAGATATTTGTAAGTTTTTTCTTGATCAAGTTCTCTTATCACGTTCCCCCGATCAAGATTAATGCCTGAACTCTTCAGCAGCTTTCCTCTGGTGAACGTTGCTTTGGCGCATTTATCTAGTCCAAACTCCATTTTAATGTCATCACTGAACTGCTTCACAGTGGATAATAGCCCTTGCAATTGTTCATCATTTTTTGCAAATAGTTTCAGGTCATCCATGTAGAACAGGTGATTAATGGTTTTGTCATAGACTTTATATCCATGTTTTGTTTCATTGAGCATTTTACTTAATGGTATAAGTGCGATGCAGAATAAAAGCGGTGATAAAGAGTCACCCTGAAAAATTCCACAATTAATATCAACTTCTCCAGCTTCCAGTGATTTTGTTTCAGTATTCAAAAGGAGTGTCGTTTTCCATGTCTTCATACTGAATGACAAAAACCTCCTGACAACGGGGGATATTTTGAAAATCTCTAAACATTTTTCAATCCAACTGTGTGGCAAACTATCGAATGCTTTTTTATAATCTATCCGAGCAATCGATAGATTTTTGTGTCTATTATGACAATCTTCCAGTATCATTTTGTTAACCAGAAGCTGATCCTTACAGCCATATGAGCCTCGTTTACACCCTTTCTGCTCAATGGGAAATAGGTCATTTGTTATCAGGTGGTCATATGTGTATTCAGTTAGGACTGATGTTAAAATTTTATAGATTGTGGTCAAGCAAGTTATCGGTCTGTAATTTTTGGGATTGTTTGTCTCATCATTCTTCGGAAGCAGGAATGTAATGCCGTTAACTAGCCATGATGGTATCTTTTCTGGCTCCTTAACTATTTCATTGTAAAGTTGGGCTAACAGCCCATGGGACTCTGTGAAGGTATTTATCCAAAAGTTTTGTATTTTGTCTTTTCCTGGGGATTTCCATTTGCTGGTTTTTCTTAGAGCCAAGCGCAACTGTTCAACTGTTATATTTTCCCATGTTTGTTCCTCAAGGTGAGCTGTATCTTTCATTTGTCTGTCTATCCATGGGGCATGTATGTTATGAACTTTTTCTTCGGCCCAGATCTTTTCCCAGAATTATTGCACTTTCTCCTTGGGTGGTATTGATTTAGCAGTTATTGTTGACTTACCAATTTTTCTGTAGAAGTTTCTTTGGTTGTTTTTGAACATATTATTGTCCTTATAGAATCTAGATCGTTTTTCAAAGCGCCTTATACGAGCAGCTTTGGCCGACACTTTTTGCTTGATTATTTCTAGCAGCATGTCTATGTCACATGTTGATTTTATACTGTACTTTTTTTTCAATTTTCTAAGTTTAGTTTGTTTAACATGTTCACCTACTTTATAGTTTGTTAAAATTTCTATGTCAGATCGGAGAAGGTTTATTTGGCGATTGATGTTCTCTTGCCAAGTAGATTTCTTGTGGGAATTCCTTTGTTTTTTCATCTTCACTCCACATAAATGAGTGGTGACTTTAGCCGATGCATAATAGAGATGATTTAAATCAGTAATGTTTAGTTTGTTTGTGATGATAATGTTTTTGAGAATTATGTTAGTCTTGTGTATTATCTTTTGGTTCTGTTTGGAGTTCTGGATCTTAGGGAGGGTGTCTCGTTGCCCCATGTCAGATTCTTTCATTTTCCTCCATTCGATCATAATTTCATCCTTCAAGTTGGCAAGTTCATTCTCATTAATTTCTTTATCATTTACGATCTCATTATTTTAATTTGGAGTTTCATCCTGAGCATGCACTCACTCCACTTTTTCGATCCTTTCTTAAATTTGTTCTGTTGCCAGTGATTCCGCCCCAACCCTGGGATTCGAAGTGTTACAGTTTACCTCGTTTTGACTGACACATGTTTCATTTTCCCTTCGCTGACTTTGTGCTAATAGCTTGACCTGATCAATTTCTATATCAGTTAGTAACTTTTTTCTTACAATATTTCTTCGTATATTGGCTAGTTTGTTACTGTCAATATAGCCTCTGTTTTCGGGATGTTTCTTTTTCCAGTTGATATATGTCTGTTCTGTATTCGATGTATTTGATGGGTAGTACATGGCAGTGTAGAAAGCCTCAAGGACTTCTTTATTATCTTCCCTTGACCATTTTTCTCTCTTTTTCTTTGGATTTCTTGGTGGTGAGCATGGAGGGCCAACAGTAGGAGTATTCCGGTTATGGGAGGTCTCCAGCTCCGAAGTGATGGGAAGATTTGAACCATTAGCTGATTTTTCGACCCCAGTCTGGTTCCTCTCTGAGGGACGCGGCCCTTTTTTACCCGGGTGACGGCCGATCCGGTATGAGATTTTATCATTAGACATTTACTTCATTTTGTCGCGTTTTATCCTTATCCGCCAAGGGGTAATCATTTCGTGTTACCACTTCTAGAACGACTGTCAACCAAGACTAGAGGGGTCGTTCTCCCCTAGAAACACGGCTATTCCCCGCCAGCCGCCATCCCGGTATTTCTTGGTCACGGGGTTATTATTATTATTATTATTATTATTATTATTATTGAATGCCATGGTTGACGGAGGCTCGGCTCTGTAAGGTATAGTAATTTTTAACCGTTAAAACAATTGTAAATTGTTTAAAACTTGAACCAAATTGTTGATAAAGACACCCTCCTCCTCGTGAGAGGGGTCTTTCTGTCCGTTATTTGGCCCTTCGGGGTTAAATAACCAGTTATTGGGGTTTTGTACCCAAAATTTCATTTTAAACAAAAAACAACATGGCTACGAAAAAGAAATTTCATACGTCACTCCCACTCATTCCGTCTTCTTCTTCCTCAATCATCACTACAGCAGAGAGAAGATTGTCTCTCTCCCTCACTTCTTTAAATGTGTCTCTCTCCCTCCCTTCTCTTTCGCAAGTGACGAAAGAAAAGAAAAGTCTCGTGCAAAGCGTGCAAGGTTCCTCCACGACGACGACGACAGCGACGAAACAGGTGTGCGGGAAATACGAAAACCCAGTTCATTCGTCTGACGTCAGGAATAATAGCAGTAGCAGCCGTAATAACAACAGCAACAGTGACAATGAAAACAACAGTAGCAGCCGCAACAGCATCACCAGCAGCATAAACAACAACAGCATTAGCAGCAGCAACACCAACAACAACCACAGCAACAGCGGCGGAGGCAGTAGTCGTAGTACCTGCGGCAACAACAAAAGTACCAGCAGCTCTGACGACAACAACAACAGCAGAGAAAAACCAATCTCATTTGCAGGTATTGCGAAAAACTTGGAAACAATCCTCATAACAAATGAGGAATTAGAGGAAGCGAAGAAGATGGTGACAAAGAACGGACACCGAGCAATCTGCAAGGCAGCGAAAAATTTTTTCGAAACCCAAGAGCACTGTACGGTCACGTACCGTACAGTAAGTACAAAATCCCGTAGGGTGGAAAGAGCCACAGAGGCCCAAATACAAAAAGCCTTGGGGTCTGTGTGGCAGCGGAAAACGCACATCACCCGAGGCAAAAAATATGCCACCGTAGACGTACTTTTTGCCACACCCCAGGAGGCAAAGGCCCAATCAGTAGTGACCCTAAGGAGCGAGGAAATGGTGTTGGTGCCCTCCTACTGTGGGCAAAAAATTGTGAGGGTCAAACTGACCCACGTCCCCCCCGGAATGACCCCTTCTTGGCTGGCCGCGTCTGTCCTCGTCGGAATCGAGGACAAAACAACTGTACTGCAAGTACAGAAAAAAGTAAGAGAAGATTGGGTCGGCTCCTCCATTGAGATGCTAATCCAAACCAACCAGGAGTGCATCGAAGCTATCCCGGATGTGATAGACTTCGATAACGGCACCCAACTGCCCATAAGTGTTGAGGGCAAACGCCCGAAATGCTTTCGCTGTGGATCGAAGACTCACCTCAAGGCCTTCTGCAACGAGAAGACCCTGAGAAAGGAGAAAACCCCCCTCCTTCCGAATCCGGCTCCACGGCTACCAGCAACAGGACAAGCGGCAACCAGGAACGATAGGTCCGTGGCACCCATACCCACGCCACGGAAATCAAAAACAGCAGCAGCAGTGGAAATATTAACAACAACAACAGCAATACCAAATGCAGCTGCAACAGAGACTCCAGTGCAAACATCACCAACAACAACAAGTGAAAGAGTGGAGCTGGTACCCCTCCCCGACCTCACAGAATCAGACATGGAGTGTGAGGTGGGAGAGAGATGGCAAAAGGTCGCAAGAAGACACAAACGCAGAAGCAGCGCATCGTCGCCTTTGAAAAGGGAGGAAAGAAATGAGAAAAGGGTAAAGTCTACTGCAAAGAGACCCACAGCAGCAACAACACCAACACCATCACCACCCACACTAGCGCCACCATCACCACCGGCGACAACCCCACCGCCAACAACACCTTCAACACCACCACCACAAGCACCAACATCGCAAACACAACAACAAAACACACACACCCAGCAACAACGACAAGAAAATAGCAGAACCACACCCCACCCCCAGAAAAACAAATGCACGGCAATAAATACACACAACAAGAAACTAATGACTTACATAATTGAACACACAGACATTTCACAACAGGACTACATAATACCAGCACCAATCAAAACGCCAACTAAAATAAGACTGCTAAAAATAGCACAGAAACAATACACAAACATTAAAACGAAATTCCCCAACGCAGTTGGTGATTTCAGGGACCTAGGAGGAACCATCAATCGAAGAGTATACTCAGACATTCTCTTAGAAGAGCCGACGACCAGCCGAAGGGACGATTCAACGGTCCCTTCACCAGACGACCAAGTGAAAAGGGATGTAAAAACCATCCCTCCTCTACCAAAAGTACGGTAAGTGGTCTTTCCCATCTTTTCCACTCTATTTTAAACATGACCTCACTCAGAATAGGCAGCATAAATGCGCGTGGCTTGGGGTCGTCATGGAAGCAGGGTCACCTGCTCAACGACCTCAGGTCACTAAACATAGATGTAGAGGTCATCAGCGAGACCAGAATCTCAGAAGCACCGGCCTTCGCACCGATCTTCGGCGGCTACGATGTGTACGCATCTCCCAGCCGTCCTGGATCGGGTGGAGGAGTTGCTGTGCTTTTTCGGAGAGGTTTGGATCTCGCCATACGGGCCATCTTCCTGGACCCAGAGGGTAAGCTGGTGGTGCTGGACGTGACCAGCGGAGACGGGCAAGCTTTCAGGCTAGTGGCCGTCTATGCCCCGACAGGAGCAGGGCGGCCTGATTTCTTCCGGCGTCTGGAGACCTTTCTTGGAACGTCCCGCTCTTTAGTGTTAGTGGGCGACTGGAACGGGATCTTAGATGCACGCTGGGACTGTGTGGGATTAGCGGATAGGGGTGGAGGGTGCAAGAGCCTCACCAACCTGCTCAGGCGTTTTGAACTGTCTGACAGGTACCGATTGGATTTCCCGAATGTGCCAATGTGGACTTGGACAAACCGCATAGGGTCATCCAGATCATATCTAGATAGAGTATTTTGTAGGGAAATAGATAAGTCTAGCATAGGCTGTCCACAATTCAAGATAGTCAGCTACACGGACCACAAATTCGTGACCTGTGTGCTTGACTTAGATAGGCTTCATAGACGAGGACCCGGCTACTGGAAGCTAAACGCGTCCTTACCAGCGCGCAAGGCCTACAGAGACCGGATTAGCGAACTAGTTAAGCGGGCGTTGACGGGGGCCATCGTCAACAACAAGTGGTGGTTTGCTCTGAAAAGAGCGATTAGAATAGAATCGATTAGGTTTAGTAAGGCTTTAGCAATAGAGAAAAATAGAGCAGAGGGAGAACTAGTTAGAAAATTAGACGAGGCGCTTAGCAAAGGCATTGCGACCGACGTGCTTGCGGCGAAATTGGCCCTTGACCAATTCTTCAATGCAAAGCACGAAGGCTGCGTTGTCAGAGCTAGGGTGCGTGCTCTCAGACACGAGGGGACGAAAGCCGTTCAATGGGCCCGAGTGGCGGAGGCGCGTCGTGGCAACAAAGCCACGATCCGGTCTTTGGTGGACCACGACGGGCGCATGCTACTCGATCCCGGGCAAATGTGTGAAGCTTTTCAGCGACACTTCGCTCAGCTGTTCGGGGGCAGCGGGGGGCCGGGTAGAGGGATGGACTTTAGTGTCTACCTCGACGGACTGCCGCGGCTCTCGGCCACTGAGGCGAAGTGTTGCGAAAAGCCGATAACAGCCGCTGAAGTACGGGAGGCAATGACTGGCTGCACAAGGGGTAAATCGCCTGGTTTGGATGGTCTGCCCTATGAACTTTACGTACAGATGCCAGACTTGTTCGGAGGCCTCTTGGCGGACGTCTACTGCAACTGGCAACAGAACGGGAGAATTCCCAGTTCTGTGAGCCGAGGAGCGGTGGCACTGCTGAGAAAGGATCCGAACAAGGGGGATAACATAGACAATTTCCGGCCCATATCTCTGCTAAACACAGAGTTTAAGATTTTGGCCAAGGTGCTAGCAAAGAGGTTGGCGCTTGTCGTTGGTGGTCTGGTGGGAGAGGCGCAGACATGCGCCATTCCCGACAGATCCATCCACGACAACCTCCACCTCATGCGATACATCGTAGAGAGGGTAGCTAGGGAACCTGGCACGGGTGGGTCCTTGATCAATTTAGATCAGTCGAAAGCTTTCGATAGGGTCGACCATCGTTACCTAGCGGCAGTCCTGAGGGCGGCTGGCTTTGGGCCCGTCTTCAGAGGCTGGATCGCTGCCATGCACAGCGACATCTGCTCTGTAGTGAGAGTGAACGGTCACCTGTCGGAACCGTTCAACATCATGCGCTCGGTCCGCCAAGGATGTCCCCTCTCGTCCCTCTTGTACGTATTGACTCTCGAGCCATTACTGCACAAACTGGAGACGTTGAGGGGAGTCCCGCGCGAACTAGGATGCGGAAGATCCGTGTCAGCATATGCGGACGATGTCACCGTAGTGGTGTCGAACGCCAAACACATCGAGGCGATCGGCACTACACTAAGAGAATACGAAGCGGTGACAGGAGCAATGATCAACCAGGAAAAGTCAGTGGGCCTGCAGCTCGGCACCTGGAGAGGCAGGTCCATGCCGTCCAACAGCGTCGTCGGGCGCTGGACGGACGGACCGGTTAAATTGCTAGGGGTCTGGTTCGGTCCGGACCTCCAGACGGACAAAAACTGGGACGAGGTGACGAGCAGGGTGGCTTCTCTCACCCAGAAATGGGCGGAGAGGAAGCTATCCCTGAAAGGTCGAGCGGAGGTGGCTAACGCGTACATCGCGTCTGTCATCTGCTACCGCCTAACCGTTGTACCTTGTCCTAAGCCTCGCCTGACTGCGCTGGAGCGTTTGCTCTTTCGCTTTTTGTGGAAGGGACGTGCTCCGATGGTCAGGCGGTCCATCTGTTGTCAACACCCGCTACGTGGAGGGCTGGGCATGCCGTGGCTGATGATGCGCAGGCACGCGCTCAGGCTACGACATCTCCACCTCTTCCTCGACGGTGATCAGGTGTGGTCGCCGTTTGCTAGACGCGTTTTTCCCCAGCTCGTTTCCTTGACGGAGCTGCAGTCCTGGGTCAAGCGAAGACCGAGAGGGAGCGCCTGGAGACTGGAATGTCTTCAGGCGCTCACAGCCCTCGACCAATCGGGCAATGTGATCGGTGGAAACTCCACCTCGGCGTTCTATAGAGGATTAGTGGAGGGGAAGAGCGACGACGTACTTGGGGAAACTCTAGGCGTCGACGAAAATCAACTAGCCAATCTCTTCGGAAGAACCTTCGGGCCAGGGCCTATGGACAACTTCCAGAAATCTCTGGCCTGGCAGTGCTACCGAGGAGCCTTGCCAGTTCGGGATAAACTCTACAGGCATGGAGGTGCCGTCAGCCGGGCATGTCCGAGATGCGCGCAGGGCGACGAAACCGTCCTGCACGCACTCGTCCAGTGTCCGAAAATTGCTGACTTGTGGGTTTATGTCGAACACCTGCTGTCGCGTTTAGGACGGATCCAGCTATCATCTGAGTCTATCGTGAGGATTGCCCCGCCCTCCTCCTTTAGCCGGGAAGGGCAGGCAGTTTTTATCTGTCTGGTGGCCATGGCGAAAGAGATAGTATGGTGGACACGTTTGAAAGGGCTGAAGACGAGCACTTACCTCTTCGGTGATGCTCTGATTGACTTTTTCAAATTTCATTTGAAAAGGAAAATCAGAGTAGAGAAGGAAGTGCTCTCTTCCCAGCATTTTGTTGAAAGATGGGTGAGAGAAGCAAGAATGGCCCGAGTGAATGGGCCGACTCTGAGTATATATCTGTAAACTAAAGGTGGAAAACTGGGAGAGGGCACTTGCCTTGGTGGTCAGGGTCATTGTGGCTTTTTACTGGGCTTTCTCCACAAATGTCCCTCCGAAGTCTCCCCCCTATTGGGGAATTTTTCATTGTTATTCTCATTGTTATTTTTGTTACATCCTCTGTTTTTGTTTTTTTACACGCAGAAATGCCCATTTGTACCGTCCTGCATTGTCCTGCACTGTCCTTAATGTCTACTTTATGTAAACCCTTGTGGTTAATAAAGAAATCATTATTATTATTATTATTATTATTATTATTATTATTATTATTATTATTATTATTATTATTTTGAAGATATCAGAAACTAATTATTGTGGTCATCTCAAATATAAGCTATGTCATTTGGAATAGATCATCATTGTTATGCACAACAGAACAATAAAGGCGAAAGTAATTACCAAGAATCCGCCCTATAAGGCCAAAGACTGTGGTCGAATAAACCTTTCACTCTCTGCATATTTTCCTCTGTATTTTAATTGATGTCTGCACTGTATTTTGAGCAACAAGGTTCGGTGGTCAGAGAGATGACAAGACACCGCACCATAATTGGGTTTGCTTCTCCACGTTTGAAGGTAACAGAATCAGTTATACACCCCCATCTGATCCAAAGAACATTTCATCTCTCAGTTTGGTCACAGAGAGACGTGCTGCATAATCAGATATACTTTTTTACATGTGCAAGTGATTGAGCCAATTCTGTTCTGTCTTAACAAATAAGCTTTTGAGAAAAGATTTACTGAAATATTACACTGAAAGTAGAATATTAGATATTTTCACCTCGGAGCAAAATAATAATATAAGCTATAGAAGTACGTATTTAGATGTATATATTTAGAACTAAGAAGAGAGACAGAAACAAAAAAATATGGAGGAAAGTGAATAGAAGAGTAGAAATGGGAAGATTGCAAACTCAACATCATTGGCTGTGCGGTATATCTCAGCTTTACTCTCTTTAGCTCTCCACTAATTACTTTAGTCCAGAAATAGCCGTCGAAACGGCTTGAGCTCTGCCGTCGGGGTCATACTTTCTCATATATATATATATATATATATATATATATATATAATTCGCGTTAATTATAATTCTCATGAAACGCTTGATATTCAAACACCGTAGCGAAATTGATTAATAATTAGAATGCAATTTGTAGTGACTCTGGACATGCTTTGGTCTTCGAAGTTACTGAACGCCAAACAAACTCTCACTACATATTTTTATTCAATATTTAATTATCCTTAATTGCGTATAATTTATGGCTCACTACATAAAACATTAGTACCAATGTAACTATTACCTTTTCATGTATATGTCGCTTCTTAGTAATTTTCTCGCCTTTCACCTATATTTTACAGATATTCGCAAATGTTTATGATTTTCGTCTAGCCACAGTTCTGCATTTGATGTTTAAAACGTTATTTAAACACTGACTCCATTAGGAAATACACAATGCATATACATATAGATACGTACGTACATAGATGCATACCTACATACATATACGGAAACATATGCAAGTGTACACATATAAATCGAAACATACATATCCACACATGCAATGAAACCCAAACTTGCACATGCGCATACAATCACACACACACGCACACACGCACACACACACATACACACACACAAACACACACGCACACATTGAAAAGACAGCCGACGAGCGAGAATTGTCCTTGCGTTTGTGTTTGTTAGATTAATGCTTGTTATAGCAGGAAACGTTTCTTAACTATTCTGTCAGTAGTCCTTCATCAGATGATAGAATGGGAAATAAAAGTTAAAAGAAAGATAGACAATGAGAAGAGGGAGGAAAGTAAAATAATAGGGGTGGGGTGTTCAGTCACCCATTCTGATATTAATTTAAATAGCTTTCCATATTATATTTGATCCCTCCCCCAAAATAGAAACATTAACCCATGGATGGATCGCTCCTTTTACGTATATATGAACGATGAATACAGATATTTAATGTTTGATTAAATTCCACCTTCATGCAATAACAATTAGCTATTGGTTTTTATATATTTCATCCCACAATGTGTCCAGTCAGTGAGGTGCATAAAATCTGTCTCTAATTTCCTTTGAATCATTTTCCCTTAAAGTTGTAAAGACCTATTAATACATGTTCTACAGAGCGTTATTATCATCAAAGTAAATTACTTTTAACTAATTGTGGTTAATGAGGAAAAAAGTACAGAAAAAATACTGAAAGTGAAATGGATGCCAGAATTATTTTCTTCTTTCAGATATTTTTTTGTTATATTGAATAGGAATCCATATTTAAAGACATCCACCCTGGTCGAACTTAACTCATTACGGATATCGAATGAAAACGAATGAAAAGCAGAATATGTGCCAGTGGCAGAAGCTCTTTGATTACGATCTATTATTAGATTTTCATTGACGAGAAAGGATTAATGAACTGAAGTTATATCCTCCGATATAGTAGTTCTACTATGCTTTATAGCTTTTATTCTTCAATGAAAATCTTCAGGGAATAGTTCTAAGAACAGAAACTAATTGAAGAAAGTTGTTCAACGAGGCATATGAAGTAAAGGTTGAATTAATACAGTTATAATTAAATGCAAACGAGGAATACCCCATGTCCGCATTCTTTTCAAGTCAATCAGAGTTACTTTAAGCATGTCTTTTACCGCATACTAAATTATAAGTAGTAGTATTGATAGAGGTGTCTACTCATAGCAAACTCTGCCAACATTCTACACAGAAATCTAAACAGAATGATAAAGTGTAAAGTTAATATATTTGTCAATGCACTTAAATGCTATTCCTCTCTCTCTCTCTCTCTCTCTCTCTCTCTCTCTCTCTCTCTCTCTCTCTCTCTCTCTCTCTCTCTCTCTCTCTCTCTCTCTCTCTCTCTCTCTCTCTCACTCTCAATATATATATATATATATATATATATTGAGAGATATATATCTCCCTATATATATATATATATATAGGGAGAGAGAGATAAACGAATAGAATTATTTAAGATTCGTTCTTGAAAGCGGTGCGTAAAGCAAATTCATATTTTTTAAGAGGTGTTAAAGAGAATTTGTGTAATTCAAGTTCGCGTGAAAAGCGAGCAGACTGTATAAATACATATATACAAAAATAGACAGAGTTAGAGAGAGACACAGAGAGAGAGAGAGATAGATAGAGAGGGGGGCTAGTATATGGCAGTGGAACGATTAAATGGCTAGAGGGGTTAGCTTAAATACATATGTATTCCATCTACTTACCCTCGCAGTTCAAATCCACTTTACACTTTCCGAGTCAATAAAGTATTGCTCAATATATAGAGTGAGTTATCATTGAAACCACAAAACACACTGAGCCTTTTGTTCCAGTAGTAGAGAAAATGTAAATCATGTTCAGAAACACTTTAACACTTTACTCATGAAATAGTATTCGAGATGTGGTATTTTATAATCAATGAAAGTGTTTATGCTCAACCTATATATATATATATATATATATATATATATATATATATATATATATATATATATATATATATATATATAATAAAATATGGAGAAAAATACTGCAGGTAGCGCATGGATAACATGTAATAAAATGAGTCCCTCATCAGTGATTTGCCGACGATCATAGATATTTCATTGCATTAAAAATCATATACCTCACGTCGGTGCAATAATAACTAAAATAAGTTATTAGGACAATTAAAACGCGTAAAGCGAGTGAGACAGGAGAACAACAAAGAGTATAGCTAACCGTAGGGGAATGAAACAAGCTTCATAATTATTCTGTTTAGCATAAGCTAGGTGAATATATGAGCGCTTTAGAAAAAAGACCTGACACGAACGAGTGCCATGTGAGAAGAGAGAAAAATATAGCTTTCATCGTGTACAGGATGAAGCGAAGAGAGGAGAAACAGTGAGTGAGTGAAAGTGTGAGGAAGAGCTAACTGACATGACAGAGGGGGCGAAAGAAAGTAGGAGAAACAGAGAGAATGGGGGAACAGTAAGAGAGAGAGAGAGAAAAACACAGAATCGCAGTTTGGGTAAATATATGTAATAAAATATGGAGAAAAATACTGCAGGTAGCGCATGGATAACATGTAATAAAATGAGTCCCTCATCAGTGATTTGCCGACGATCATAGATATTTCATTGCATTAAAAATCATATACCTCACGTCGGTGCAATAATAACTAAAATAAGTTATTAGGACAATTAAAACGCGTAAAGCGAGTGAGACAGGAGAACAACAAAGAGTATAGCTAACCGTAGGGGAATGAAACAAGCTTCATAATTATTCTGTTTAGCATAAGCTAGGTGAATATATGAGCGCTTTAGAAAAGAGACCTGACACGAACGAGGGCCATGTGAGAAGAGAGAAAAATATACCTTTCGTCGTGTACAGGATGAAACGAAGAGAGGAGAAACAGTGAGTGAGTGAAAGTGTGAGGAAGAGCTAACTGACATGACAGAGGGGGCGAAAGAAAGTAGGAGAAACAAAGAGAATGGGGGAACAGTAAGAGAGAGAGAGAGAAAAAGAGAGAATCGCAGTTTGGGTAAATATATGTAATAAAATATGGAGAAAAATACTGCAGGTAGCGCATGGATAACATGTAATAAAATATATATAAATACCTCCGATTCTACCCGGAATAACTTACCTATATATATATATATATATATATATATATATATATATATATATAACGAAGGAAATGTGGTAAGGAACCAGGTGGACCATAACGCACCAAAGTACTCAATACTTAGGGTAGTAGAGTGGGTAATAGGAACCAGTAAGACCCCTATATATATATAGGTAAGTTATTCCGGGTAGAATCGGAGGTAACCACAGTAAGTAAGGTACTCAATACATAGCAGAGTATAAATGTGTTAATATAGATGAGATCCTACAGGACTAGAACTGTTTCATTCTTTAGAAATCATCCGGAATCTCATATATTTTTGAGGTAAACCGTGTATGTATATATATATACACGGTGTACCTCAAAAATATATGCTCCACACTCCAACAGCATTCTAATAAATATGTGTATACATATTTTGTGGGGGCACCATTCCTTCCATATACTGTACCGTTTCTGTTGTTATATCTGTTTACCTTTTATACACACACACACACACATATATATATAATATATATATATATATATATATATATATATATATACACGAAATAAATATAGTTTGAGCTACACGCATATGTGTAGAACATGTTTGTATAGTATGAGTATTAACGTTTTCAACAAACTCGATTTAATCCACTGTAATTTAATGTGCTCAAAGATTGAAACCGGGCCCTTTATAAGACAGTATATAGAGACATATACACAAAGAAGCATGTGTTGAATTATAGGGGACAGAACACCACCAGAGCGAAAAACATTGCCTACGAAAGGACAAGTATTAACGTTACTATTTGGAAATATACCTATAAATGGCTAGGTTAGAGTTACATTGGAGAATATAGAATACACGAAAGACATAATACATTATTACACTCAGTTGAAAGAATATAATATAAATCTTGTAGTAGCAGTCACCAAATGTTCACGGTTCGTTTGATACTGGCATTTATAGAAAAGAATTTTATGATGTTTCCTACTGAATAAAATAACTGTGGCTTCGTCTCAAATGTCACTTGTCATATACGATGATAAAAAATCGAAGAATATGTACTGGTATTACAGACATCAATAATACAATGCAGCTAATTATGATAACGCGTTCTCTATGCTCAGGTTATTTATTAGCTAACCAGAAAAAAAAAATTTTGGATAGAACGATTTTGTTTTCAATTTATATTTTCATATTTTTTCTTTTGTTTTTCAGCATATTTGAAATTGGATAATATTCTTTACCAGATTGTGGGTTAATTAACAATATTCGATGATAGATGGGTCATTAAAATCTGTTTCCTTTATATAAATTATCATTTCATTATGTCATGCTATTTGCATAGGTTATTGAAGAAATATAATACTGGGTGCATTTTTTGTCATCGCGTATTATTTTCCCGATTTTACGAAAAAACTAAAGACTTCTTAAATCTTAAACTCTGTGTTTAGCAGAGTTATGGGCCTGAAATTATCTGTTATCCCCCGTGTTCGGATACTTTCTCAGCAGCGCCACAGCTCCTCGGCTCACAGAACTGGGAATTCTCCCGTTCTGTTGCCAGTTGCAGTAGACGTCCGCCAAGAGGCCTCGGAACAAGTCTGGCATGTGCACGTAAATTTCATAGGGCAGAATCCAAACCAGGCGATTTACCCCTTGTGCAGCCAGTCATTGCCTTCCGTACTTCAGCGGCTGTTATTGGCTTTTTGCAACACTCCGCCTCAGTGGCTGAGAGCCGCGAGCCGCGGCAGTTCGCTAATCCGGTGTCTGTAGGCCTTGCGCGCCGGTAAGGACGCGTTTAGCTTCCAGTAGCCGGGTCCTCGTCTATGAAGCGTATTTAAGTCAAGCACACAGATCACGAATTTGTGGTCCGTGTAGCTGACTATGTTGATATGTGGACAGCCTATGCTAGACCTATATATTTCCCTACAAAATACTCTATCTAGATATGATCTGGATGACCCTATGCGATTTGTCCAAGTCCACATTGGCACATTCGGGAAATCCAATCGGTACCTGTCAGACAGTTCAAAACGCCTGAGCACGTTGGTGAGGCTTTTGCACCCTCCTCCCCTATCCGCTGATCCCACACAGTCCCAGCGTGCATCTAAGATCCCGTTCCAGTCGCCCACTAACACTAAAGAGCGGGACGTTCCAAGAAAGGTCTCCAGACGCCGGAAGAAATCAGGCCGCCCTGCTCCTGTCGGGGCATAGACGGCAACTAGCCTGAAAGCTTGCCCGTCTCCACTGGTCACGTCTAGAACCACCAACTTACCTTCTGCGTCCAGGAAGATGGCCCGTATGGCAAGATCCAAACCTCTCCGAAAAAGCACAGCAACTCCTCCCCCCGATCCCGGACGGTTGGGAGATGCGTACACATCGTAGCCGCCGAAGATTGGTGCGAAGGCCCGTGCTTCGGAGATTCTGGTCTCGCTGATGGCCACTACATCTATTTTTATTGACCTGAGGTCGTTGAGCAGGTGGCCCTGCTTCCATGACGACCCCAAGCCACGCTCATTTATGCTGCCTATTCTGAGTGAGGTCATGTTGAAATGGAGTGGGAAAGATGGGAAAGACCACTTACCTAACTTCTCGTAGAGGAAGGATGGTTTGTCCATCCTTTTCACTGCTTGTGGCCTCCTCCGGAAGGATGTCCTTATAAATACTGCTGGAGAGTGCTTGTCGGAAGTCTCCGATGTCTTTGGGGATTTTTTGTTTTAGTGTCGTGTACGTTTTCTGTGTGATGCGGGTGATTTGTATGTGTGGAGGTGGTGTGAACTTTTGGGGTGTTGTGTAGTCTTTTTCGGTGATGCTGGTGTTGTGTTGGATGAGTGTAATAATTGGTTGTTGTTCAAATTTAATGCTGTCTAGTGTGTATCGTTTTGGTTGTTTTGTTTTGCTTGCGTTTGTTGTGGGTTTGTTTCTGTTTCGCTTTTTGGTGACTTTTGTGATGTTGGTGATGGTTGTGTTGGGGTTAATGATGGTGATGGTGTTGGTGATTGTGGTGAATGGGTTGGTGATGCTGGTGTGGATGGTCGCACAGCTGTCCTAACTTTTTTGTTTGATAGTTTATTTGTTTCCCTTTGTAGTTTGTTTTTGGAGGGGGACGGAAGAGGATTTTTTTCTTTTTTTCTTTTTTCATGATACCAGGACTTAAAGTTGGAAGTAAAAAGGATTTGGAACTGCCATGAAGTCAAAGTGGTCCCGATTGTCATAGGCGCACTAGGTACTATCTCAAAACATTTCCAGGGATGGTTAAAGAAAATTGGCCGCGCCGCGCTTTTTGGAACACTTCAAAAGCATGCTTGCTGGGAACAGCAAGAACCCTCCGATACGTCCTGAATATCTGAGGCTGCAGGTAATGGCTTGATATTCATTTCAACAAACTTTCCAGTTAACTAACATCAATGACTGAGACTCAAAGAACAATAATGGTAATAATAATAATAATTGCTTCTACTATTGGCACAAGGCCAGCAATTATCCAGTACATTACTGGTACTTTATTTTATCGACCCCGTAAGGGTGAAAGGCAAAGTTAACCTTGGCGGGATTTGAACTCAGAATGGCAAGGGCCGTAACTCTATGCATCAAAGCATGGTGTCCGACCCTCTACCGATACTGCCAATTCACCGCCCTAATAATAATAATAATAATAGTAATAATAATAATAATAATAATAATAGTAATAATAATAATAGTAATAATAATAATAATGGTGCTCATTTCTTCATTGAATAACTCACTGCCTTATGACTACTATTATTTCTCGGATTCACATCTATTCAATAGCAATTAATATATAATCTGAAAATTACTGTAATGTCGATGTTGGACTCACGAGAATAATGTATTGCAGTCTGTCGTTAGGTACAATAATACATCTGTCTGACTTACGTAGAAAATAATGGTTAGAAAACATTTGTTCAATGAAATTGTAAGTCAATCTTGATTAGTTAACAGTTTAAGCGTAGGACATTTAGCTATAAATGGTCTCAAACGAGAATGAATTATATTTTATTTTACCGCTGTCTTCGATCACTTGCATTAGGAAAATGGTTTCCCAGTATATGTCGTTTGCAAGATTATTCATGTATTAATAGTTTGGGATGCGCTGAATCCCCAATATTTATTGTTCTTCAATATTTATCTTTATACGTAATTATTGACATCTGTACACAGATATAGATCACATTACTAACTCTTCCACATTCCCTCTCTCCCTATTTTCTCTCTTCTTTACTTTCTTAGTGATTTTTTCCTTGCTTCCAAGTATTCTTCTTCATTTTTTATCGGTGATGTAAATGTTTTAATGTTGCGTGATTATCCTTTTCAAGATATGAGATGAAAGGCTGGGTACAGAAGCGTCATTAAACACTCGGAGATGGTTCTGTCCAAGACGTCGTTCAAGATATTTTTTATTTCTACTAGGGAATTTCATATTTTTCTTTAGCCATATATATTACGAATATAAAGTTACCTTAATACCCAGACCTCTGGTTTACTTATTTCACACCCACAATTTGTTTCCAGAGTCCTCGGCAATCCATCAATTTCAACCCTTATATATATATATATATATATATATATATATATATAT
>OZ024742.1:188641505-188646505 GCA_964016885.1 Eledone cirrhosa
TAAAGTAGAAACAATTATTTCAACGTCGATAACCACAGCGGAATGGCAGCATCGGTAGAGGGTCGGATGCCATGCTTTGCAGCATAGAGTTACGGCCCTTTCTTTATGATCTGAGTTTAAATCCCGCCGAGGTCAACTTTACCTTACGGGGTCGATAAATTAAAATACAAGTCACGGTCTGGGGTCGATTTAATCGATTTTCCCCTCTCCCAAAATTACTTGCCTTGTGCCTATAAAAGAAACCATTATTTCAACGTCGATTAAAAGGTATCGGCCAAAGATTGGCAGCGATTCGTTAGAGTTAAGGATACACGTGCTTTTTAAATACAGATACATATATATTGTAATTTGACGAGAAGGCTGATCCGTTGTCCGAACAAATAGGAGACACAGAGTCGAAAACGACAGAGATCCATACTATTCAACTATATATATTTGGCTGGTTATAATCAATTTTGAAATCAAGCATTCTTTTAATCGAAAAGACCTATGTATTAAATGGAAAAAATGAAATTTCATTTCTCACACTTAGTACGGCTGATACTTAAATATAAGTATGTATACGTACATACATATATGTGTAGAGACGTACAGTAGTATGCATATACATACATGCACACATATATATATAAGTACGTATGGGTTTACCGAACATTTATTATAATGCCCATTTTGTTTGTAAACAAACAGCCCGAATTGGTAGCCGTACAGTATTCGGCAACCATCGTTGCCCTTTTGTTCAACACTGACTAAGGAACGATGAACTAGTTTCTAGCTTATTAGCTGTCCTGTGTATTATTCTTTCAGAATCTAAACAATTTTTCCTGTCTGAAGCTATTGTTACCGTGTATATATCATTGTATAAATATATATATATATATATATATATATATATATATATATATATATATATATATATATATATATATATATATATATATGTGTGTGGTGTGTGTGTGTATGTGTGCGTGTGTCTGTCTGTGTTTATGTGTGTGTGTATGTATGTGTGTGTGTCGGTGTTTGTGCGTGTGTGTGTGAGCGTGTGTCTCTGTGTTTGTGTGTATCTGTGTGTATGTATGATTGTGTATATGTGTATATATATATATATATATATATATATGTGTTTGTATGTGTGTGTGTGATTACACCTACATCTGTTTGAACTACACTGGAAAAACATATATTGATTCAACAAAAGTAATGGCTTTTTACAGTTAGGAGAATGCTTGATTCCGAAGATTTTTATATACAGACAATGTTATTGGTCGTTAAGGGAGTACAAGCAAGATCACACATGTATGTACACATGTATATGCATGACTAAATCTCTCTCTCTCCCTCTCTCTCCCTCTCTCTCTCTCTCTCTCTCTCTCTCTCTATATATATATATATATATATATATATACATATATATATATATATATATATATATATATATATATATATATATATATATATATATATATATATATACATGTAAATTTTTTTTACATTTCAATTAAACATATAGAGTTAATTGCGTAAAATCAATATAGCAAATATTGATGGAGTGCAACTGAACATAACATAACGTTTTCATTAATATTATCACTTTTTTCATCAGAACATGTTTCTAACGAATATTAGAAAATGGAGATGTTTTCTTCTTTGTTGCGCAATTGAATTCATGATGGATGTTGCATCACCAACGTGTATGACAAGCCTTTGCTCAACTTTCACCCCTTTAATAATACACCCCTTCCTTATGTCTGGCCCTCAATATAATGAATACGTACGCTATGACAAATATTTACTAAGAACCCACTCTCACCTTATAGGCACCAACACTACTTCAACTTCAGAAAAATTGTGCATATTCACATCTGTATTTAATGTTCTATATGATGCAACTACAAATGTAATGGTATGTGTTTATTTCTGGTTGCCAATAATAGTCCAACCAGAGCAGTGAAACATCCGATCGTTCTGTATCTCCAAGAATTATGTGTCCTAATTTGTTCTGTATGTGGCAGACATTAATAAAAACGAAATACGGAAAATCGAAAATATGCGTACGAAATATTTAATAAAAACAAATATTTGTGCGACACAAATATCACATAAATTTGTAAAAATTATATATAATCTTCAGAAAGATAGAGTAATTTCAAATTCAACTTGGCATATTTGAATAATACAAAACATAACTAGACATCCATGATGAATGGTGAAATTACCCGCAGCGAGATTTTAAATTCAAACATCAATGCACATATCTAAACATATTAATGGAGGAATTCAATTGACCTATCGTATCTATTTTCTTTTAAGAACGAATAATATTCGTGCTAAAATATACTCCATCAACATACCATGTTGATGGAAATTCCACGGCTGTTGAAATCTAAAGCACAATTATCAATCTGGCATATACTTTCTATTTTTTTATCGTTTCATTCAATCATACATCATTATCACAATATATTCTGTTCATTTAATATTTCTTTAGATAAAATAGATTTAAGTATTAGTATTTTCTTTTTCCTTTCCATGCTTTTTTCAATTAGCTTCCCCAACAAAAAATCAGTTACTTGCTTAGCCCTAATGTATGCAGCATATTACTCTCCATGAATAAAGGCTGGCAGTGGTCAGTAAATTCCTCCATCTCGCGTTCTGCGTCGTAACTCACATAGAATAAGTTAATCCAACTTTGTAAAGTGTACAGTATGGAGGCAAGAATTATTTGCACTGAAGCGCAGGCGTTAAATAATTGAAGATATAAGATAGGAAAAAATCGTCTTCGTTTAGTCATTTCTTTAGAGAGTGAAGACTTTCCATGGAAGATGGAGAAGTTACGGTCTTACCACTCATTTTCCTTTTATTCTTTAGCATGTTTCTAAAGTCATGTGATTTATTGTTAAACCTTGCATATACTTACTAAATTACAGACACGTTAACACTCAAGCGCATGAGGTTATCTTTCTTTTCCTTCACACTATATTACACTCACGCTTATCAACATTCTTCTCCCCCTTCTCTCTCTGTATATATATATATTTATATATATATATATATATATATATATATATAATATATATATATATATATATATATATATATATATATATATATATACATAATATATATATATATATATATATATATATAATTAGTAAATTTGTATTCCAATGTTACTAAGTAGTTGCATTGGATGGAGTCAACCGACGTCGGAGATTGCTCACCGTATAATAAAGTGTGTTTTAAAATCCGGAGAAAATATGGAGAAGAAGTTTATGAAACGGAAATGCGGGTATAAAGAATTTATTAGGTAACAATTGTTTCTATAGTGTATGGGTTACCTATACCTCGCTATTTGAATAATATAAAAATATTATCATAAACCGAAGGTACACTGCAAGTAAACACACCATGTTGTCAGACCTTTGGCAGCTCCGGAGGAACAATCAAGCATTCTCCCTTGATGCGCCTGCATATTAGCAAAATCATCGATTCTGTAAATTATGCAATATGGAGATATACTGCATTTTAACGTCGGTAAACAAACTTTTGAACAGCAAAATTGAACGTTCACTGTACTGTAACCATCGTTTGAAAACGACCTTTTCTTTTTTTAAATGCATGTAATGTTACCTTTTTACACCACCGTTTGCAAATTTCTGTTATATATACACAAGATATGGCTTTCTATAATAATAGTACAAAACACTGTTTTCTGGACCCCTTTAGAAATAACCTGCTACTATAATAGCCCCAATATCTTGTCTGTAACTCTGTACCACTTTGACCCCTTTAACTAAATTTTGTCCAAACAACACCAATAGAAGAATTAACTCCCCCGCCAACCCTAACACGCCTCATTAAGCTAACTGCTGCCAAAACATTCTCTCCTTACAATCTCTACTAGTCTGACAGTGTTAAATCCTAGGACTCCCTCCCCCTTACTCACTTCCCTCTTCCCCTTCTCTTCCTACCTCCTTCTTTCTCTTTTATCTAGTGTATAAAATATTTTCATATCATTCCAATACAAAGGTCTGACGACATGGTGTGTTTACTTGCAGTGTACCTTCGGTTTATGATAATATTTTTATATTATTCAAATAGCGAGGTATAGGTAACCCATACACTATAGAAACAATTGTTACCTAATAAATTCTTTATACCCGCATTTCCGTTTCATAAACTTCTTCTCCATATATATATATATATATAGCGTTTCTTGTTCAAACATTGTGTGACATACATACTAGCATATTAATATCGTAGATATCCTTTACTATCTTATGACGTTTTACAAATCTATTTACTGAAAAAAATATTATAAAACTTCGATTGAAAGATTGTATATGAGAATATTTAAATACCTCTTTTAAATGATATAAATCTAAAGTAGAAATACACAAAAAGAAACAAAATCGCTGTGCTAACGATAAATGGGGCATTTTAATATTGTCAGTTAATATACATACACACACACACATATATATATTTATTAAAATAACACATTAAGATTTATCCTTATCGAGCCCTCTTTGGATTTTAGTCTTCAAATTTATTATTATTACTCGGTGGATTGGCAGTATCGGTAGAGGGTCGGACGCCATGCTTTCCAGCATAGTTACGTCCCTTTACGGTCTGAGTTCAAATCCCGCCGAGGTTGACTTTGCCTTTCATCCTAACGGGGTCGATAAAATAATGTACCAGTAATGCACTGGTTAATTGCTGGCCTTGTGCCTAAAGTAGAAACAATTACTATATATATATATTTATATATTATATATATATATATACATACATATATATATATATATATATATATATATATATATATATATATATATATATATATATATATATATGTATATATATATATAATATATATATATATATATATATATATATATATATATATATATAGAGAGAGAGAGAGAGAGAGAGAGAGAGAGAGAGTGAGAGAAAGAGAGATTTTTGTGTGCATGTATGTATATATATATATATATAAA
>OZ024742.1:188654005-188669005 GCA_964016885.1 Eledone cirrhosa
GAATCTCTACTCTTTCAGAAATAAAACATGATGTGAGAAAAAGGTTTAAGAACAACCAGAAATATCTTCTACAAAATTATTATCCTCTGCAATTACAAACACTACCAAAGCTATGATGATGATCATCACTACCACCAGCACTGCTAATGATCCAACAAAGAAGCTGTATGTCATATGTCAAGCTATGTTAGCGTTTAAATTGTTTCATTGGTTATGTCGACATTTCAAATATCGTTCCATCAATTAAAGTGCGTTTCCTGATTGACACATGCTGCTAATGTAAATGTGATCGACGTCTTGAATTCAGTATCGATCTGGCTGTCGTTAATTGCTATACATTTTTTCTACTATGACTATAAGTGGAATTATATCAGATTATTGTAATGGTAATGATAGAAGTGACTAACTGTTAATCTGCATGGGAATTTCAACATAAGCGCTATTGTTAATTCTTCTAAAATTTAAACTGTTATCATTCTTATTAATACTTATTTTACCGTCCTCTATTTATATGTAACCGACAATCCATCATGGATCTTAAGCTCCTGATTGAATTGTAAAGGTGAGGTTGCAACATATATTTGTGAATTAATTGTTATTTCGAAATCCAAGGTCGAAAAAGTACTTTTGTTTTGCTATTTCCTCAAGAAGTGAAATGCAGTGTCGACGAGGCGTTCACTGCGATAGAATCAGTTGGGAATTTAAAAAATAGACATATTCTCAAACATATGATATGGCCTAAATGTTTGCGATAAATCTTCTGTTTACCTGGATATATGTAGCATCGCAGTATTTCTTATAATAAGGAATTAACGATAACTATTAATTGTTTTAGGAGATTTGTTTATTTGGTATTGTCTACTGTCAAAAGTTTCGATACCACTGATGGCCAACATAATGAACAATAGCGCAGTATTTAATGGAGGCAAAGAGGGCAATTGCCCTGTGTCCCCTGAAGTGGTGGGGATGGTGTAACAGCTTAGCAATGTATGTGTGCCTTCAGCCTGGTCTTTTAGATTCAGGCTGGTTAGAATTTTAGAATTTTAGAATTTATACCTATGTGTATACATGCATACATGTATACTTCCACAAATAATTGCACAAAGCCAACCGGGTTGTGTAAAATTGGGGGTATTTCCTGTGTATTCTAATAGTTTTGTGTATGAGGAGTCCCTCAAACCTGAAGTGCCTCAGCCCAAAGTCTAAATCCAACCCTGATTACCATCCTGTACTGTTCGTATATAGTAACTATGTACCTACTAAATCTGTCTTCTTGATATTATACTTCAATATCAATTGCATCAGATTCACTGGCCTAAGAGGGTATATAAATATCACGAATTAATTGTTTCTACTTTGGGCACAAGGCCAGCAATTGTTCTAGTGTATTAATCATGCTTTATTTTATCGACCCCATAAGAGTGAAAGGCAAAGTTAACCTTGGCGGCATTTTAACTCAGACCACCAAGAGCCGTACCTCTTTGTTGCAAACCATAGCGTCTGACCCACTTCCGATACTGCCAATCCACCATTAATAAAAACAAATTTGGCAACGAGTGAAGAATTCCGAATATGGATTACAATAAGAAGTATTAATGAACATATGACAAACCTAATATATACACATATCTATATCTCTCTCTCTCACTATATATATATATATATATATATATATATACACACACACACGCACACAAGCACACACACATATATATATATAAGTATAAACATATATATGTATTAATAACAAACTTATGGCAGACATAATGCATATATATATATCCATGTATATACATATAAATATATATATATATATATGCACAAAGTAAAGATAGATAGCAAAGAAAACGACACCGTAGAATGAAGAAATATATTTGTTTAACGCTTCATATATATGTTTATATATATGAAGCGTTAAACTATTATATAATATTATAAAGCTGAGCGTCGTGTGGATGTGTATTATGTATGTACCCTACACAACTCCCTATTGTTTCTTAGCTTTACTCTCTCCGTCGCTCTTCCCTCTCTCTATAATAAATCATTACCACTCTCTATACTTTAACTGCTTTACTCTCTCTGTCGCTCTTCACTCTCTATATGACAACACTGTTTCAGTTTCCGTATCTCCCTTCTTTCCAATGATGTTAAATCGAGTATCGGCATTAAAATAATGATCACATATAGCGGTGATTGAATCATCTGTCGTCGCTCGCATAAGTAACACACACACACACACACACACACACACACACACACACACACACACACACACACACACACACACACACACACACACACACACATATATATATATATATATATATATATATATATATATATATATATATACACACACACACACACAAATACACATACTTTCACACCTGATTTCGCCAATTGCCGGATAACATCAAAACAAAACACACATACACACATACACATATACACAAACACACATACACATACACAAACACACACATACACAAACACGCATACACATACACAAACACGCACACACACATATCTATACTTATAAAGCTACATACCTCCATATAACTTCTGAGCTTTACTCTCACCGTCGCTCTTCCTTCTCTCTATAATAGATCATTCCCCCTCTCTATAATTTAACTGCTTTACTCTCTATGTCGCTCTTCACTCTCTATATGACAACACTAACTACACACATACATCGACAGAGAGAGGTAGAAAAACAGAGGGGGGGGGGGCAAAAGATAGATATAGGCCGTTAGACAGAGAGATATACAATTAATGTGTTAGTTATTCAGAGAGAGAGAGAGAGAGAGAGTGAGAGTCGCAAAGACAATGTGACACGGGAGTGTATGTAGTATCTTTGCAGTGGAGTGGTGGGGGCAGGTATACCTAGCCGGGCGCCAGCTAGTGTTTTCTTTGAATGATTTTTCAGTGATTCATTATAAATATCATTGATATATATATATAGGAAAAAGTTGAACCCCGACGGCAGAGCTCAAGCCGTTTCGACGGCCATTTTAGTCCAGAAATAGCCGTCGAAACGTCTTGAGCTCTGCCGTCGGGGTCATACTTTTTCCTATTTCCCATTCTACTATCCTAAGTATTGAGTACTCTGGTGCGTTATGGTCTATCTGGTTCCTAACCACATTTCCTTTGTTATATATATATATATATATATATATATATATATATATATATATATATATATATATATACGTGTGTATGTGTACGTATATAGATGTAAGTATATATATATATATATATACAATATATTAACAAATGGAAACTATATTTATAAAACCATATTTATTTTATTATACATATTTCAAGGGCCACCAAGGCAAATTATGGTGCGCTTTCATCAGATAAAATACAATACAGATTAGTTTTATAGATAAATATTGACATACCCTGAAAAAAGACAACCTTAACGGTTGGAGCTTCCTGGATATATATATGTGTCCGTGTGTGTATGGGGGGGGGGTTATGTTTGTAAGTGTGTATATTAATAATAATCTCTTTCCTTTAGCTATATCTGTGGTATTTGCAAGGTGATTATATTCCTCAATTTCGCTTTCTTTAATATTAATATATATATATATATATATATATTTGTATCCGTCATATAGCCGTGACTATTATTTTGTGTTATATATACGAATGAAAATTTGTGAATTTATTCACACCCCTGATTGAGTTCATATGTTATTCGATGTTTCTATATTTATATAGACATAAAAACAACAGCTTTCTACTGCTGTATATTGCTTCGTTCAGTATTATTTTTTTTCTAGTCTGTGTAACAATTATATACTTGCAAGATTTTTTTTTAGTATTATAAGCATAAGTGAACGCACTTTCATTTTGTTTTCCTTTGTCTATTTATCTATCCACAAACACACATAACACACACACACACACACACACACACACACACACACACACACACACACACACACACACACACACACATATATATATATATTGTTATGCTTTGGGAGGGTCATGTTGCCAATAAGAAACACACGCACCAGATGCTTTCACTTCAATTTATTATAATAAATTTATAAATTCCTAAATTTATAAATTTATTATAATAAATTGAAGTGAAAGCAACTGGTGCGCGTGTTTCTTATTGGCAACATGACCCTCCCAAAGTATAACAATATCGGTTTCAACACACGCTTTCAGATAAAGAATCTTGCTAAACAAATTCAGAAACGAAATATATATATATATATATATATATATAAATATAAATATATATATATATACATATATATATATATATATATATATGCAGAGGTTATATTTAATTTGTTGGGATTCAACAAGCTTAAAAAATGTTATAACTGATGTAAAGCACTCAACCGATTAGTGGCGTAAATACACAATATATTAATTGTTTCTACTTTTGGCACAAGGCCAGCAATTACCCAGTGCATTACTGGTACTTTATTTTATCGACCCCGTAAGGATGAAAGGCAAAGTCAACCTCGGCGGGATTTGAACTCAGATCGTAAAGGGACGTAACTATGCTGGAAAGCATGGCGTCCGACCCTCTACCGATACTGCCAATCCACCGCCCAATATATTAATAAATGGAAACTATATTTATTTATTTTTTTTATATATATGTGGAGTAACCTATGGTTTATGCTTTAAATATATTCTTAAGATAAATTTTTTTTAATGTTTTAACTTTATAGCAAATAAATTTATGACTTCGTATAAAATAACATATGGTTCATATTATAATTATATTCTTAAGATAAAAAAATTTTTAATTTCTTAACTTTATAGCATTTAATCCTTAGAGTCATCTGGGTTCTTAAAAAATCACTTATAACTTCCTTTACGCTTCCTTACTGTTTTTATAATATAACTAAATGTGTATTCTTTTGTAAACTCTCGAAAATTTTCCATAAATTTAGAATTATTCGGATGTTTAACATTTTTGACTTACAACTTTTAATAAAAATAAACTATACTAGATTTGCTCTAATGTAAAATAATATATATTTATTTAAATAATTCATAATCCTTAACATACACATTTAAACTAATTATTAAATTATTAAATTAAATCTTTAATATTAAGGTAAATTTTAATTTTGATTTCTAATTTTTTATTTTTACTTTAATCTAATTTTTCCACATATCATTATAAATATTATAATCAAAACATAATGAATACTGCATTATGAATATTATTCTTCCACGCTATTCTCATTTCTTCATTTCTTCTCTAACGTAATACTTACGCTGTATTTATCCTTTGAAACTATTCTCTTCACGCACGCTATTTTCACTGTCAAAATATATATAATCGTTCTTTCTTTCCTCTTCTATCCTTCTCATCTCTTTATTCTTTTTGTCTTTTTTTTTCTCTCCCCCTCACATATCACCTTCTTCCAACAGTTTAATTTAAATAAACCGTTATCTTTTCAACCTTTCGGACACTCATTTGCATACTCACTCATAATTTTCTATCACCCTCAATAAATGTAATATCTCCACTATCCAGGAAGCTCCATCCGTTGTCTTTTTTTCCGGGTATGTCAATATTTATTTATAAAACAAATCTGTATTTTATCTGATGAAAGCGCACCATAATTTGCCTTGGTGGCCCTTGAAATATGTATAATAAAATAAATAACGTCCAGTTACTATATGTTCAGCAGAGTGGTAATAATTGTTTCTACTTTTGGCACAAGGCCACCAAATACCCAGTGTATTACTGGTACTTTATTTTATCGACCCCGTAAGGATGAAAGCCAAAGTTAACCTCGGCGGGATTTGAACTCAGAATGGCAAGGGCCGTAACTCAATGCGTCAAAGCATGGCGTCCGACCCTCTACCGATACTGCCAATCCACTCCCCTTGCAGAGTGGTAATAATAATAGTTTCATTCTGTCAGTACCACAACAAAGTTCCGACGACCTTTTGATTCCAGAGTCCGTGGCGTGGGGAGGGGAGACCGGTGTTGTTGGGTCACTACTGATCTACCGCGAACAGCATTGCCTAGTCTTTTGCAGACTTGTATTTTTGAGGGGATCTTTCTGGGTGCAAATTCAATTTTCATTCGCGATCGAAGGTTTTTTGTTTACCCTTTCTATCTATCTATCTATCTCTATATATAGAGAGAAATAAATAGATAGATACATACATACATAGATGCTGATGTATATGTATGTATATATATATATATGTATGTATATATAGGTATATATATATATATATATATATATATATATATATATATATATATATATATATATGACAGACATAATTTCATTTATAGCCAGTCAAATTACATTTATAAAAAGAAACCTTCGTCAGCCACCTTTTTTCTAAGTAAAAAGAAATTCAAACACAAACTGGCGCGAAAGCTGGTGTGCTTATTCACGTGACTGCTTCAACCAACCAAACTTCACTCATATATAAAAGTAACAACCTGAGCCCCAAACCCTTTTTTTTAAAGTCAAATATAATAAGAACTTTGTAACACGAACTGGCGCGAAATGTATTATACTTATTCACGTGACAGTCTTCAACTATCCAAATTACTTCTCTAAAAACCTAGCATTTCGAGCCACTTTTTTCCATATAAAACAGAAGTAACATTCAAAGATCAACAAGATGTGAGAAAACCACAAACCCTCCATCTCAATTTTACTTACAAAAAGAAAAAAATACTTGAGTTGCATTTTTGATTTCATCTTATTTACTCATACTTTCACTCGTGTAGGGCATCTCGTCTTTTTTTCTTTTTGTGAAAAAACCCTCACTTTCTAATATATATATATATATATATATATATATATATATATATATATATATATATATATATATATATATATATATATATATATTTTAGTCTTCAATTTTATTATTATCACTATATATATATATATATATATATATTTCGTTTCTGAATTTGTTTAGCAAGATTCTTTATCTGATATCGTGTGTTGAAACCGATATTGTTATACTTTGGGAGGGTCATGTTGCCAATAAGAAACACACGCACCAGTTGCTTTCACTTCAATTTATTATATATATATAAACAAATAAATAAATGAACATAAACACACACAGACACCCAGATGTGGCGCATGCGCAGACTGAGCACACAACACACACACAGAAACAAAATGGCGTAGGACAGAACAAAGGAGAGGCACAGAAACAAAGAAAGGAATCCCCAGTCACTGAATAGGTCACGGAGTGTGTGACGAAAGAACTATGACTATATATAAACAACTATCTGGTTGTGGAACCAACCAACCAACCAGAAATTTATAAATTTATAAATTTATAAATATATAATAAATTGAAGTGAAAGCGACTGGTGCGTGTGTTTCTTATTGGCAACATGACCCTCCCAAAGTATAACAATATATATATATTGGTAAACGGAAAAGAAAATACTGACAAATTGCTCACAGTGAAAAATAGTTTAATTATGAATAAGTGAAAATTAGTAATAGTTAGTATTCAGTTTTGGTTTTAAGTTTTACCGGTTGCGCATTTCTAATGCTTTTCAAAAATAATTTTGAGCTAGAGCGTCCGTGATGTTTGCTCTAATCTGATTAGTTTTGGAAATTCTACCTGTTTTTATGTGAAAAAAAAGTGGCTCCAGATGTATTAAAATAAGTTTCGCGCCAATTCGTGTTGCAAAAGTCTTGTGGTCAAAACAATTTTGATTGGTCGGTAAAGGTCATGTGAATGTTAAAAATTGATTTTGCTCCAAATGTAGGTTTGTGTCGGGTGATTGAGAAGTCACTGAAAAATAAGTCTTTCAAAACAAATATGTGTCTGTGTGTGTGTGTAGTAGTAGTAAAGAGATTCGTTGTTGTGATAATGGTCAGCAGGGATGTGTGTGCGAAACGCAGCCTGTTGACATTTCAAGGGTGTGTGTGTGTGTGTGTGTGTGTGTGTAGCAGAGTAATTCGTGGTAGAGGGATGGTCAGTAGGAATGTATCTGTAAATGTGTGGGGGATATTTTAACATGTTAAAATATATTTTTCAGCTCTTGTCTTATACGGAGAAGTGTGTGTATGTGTGTGTGTGTGTGTGTATATGTCGCTTTGTATGTTAATGTACGCGTGTGTATGTGTGTGTGTATATATGTGTGTATATATGTTTGTGTGTGTGTGAGAATGTGTGTATGTGTGTGTGGGTGGACCAGTATTTTTGTGATACTGGTAAAATGGTGTACATTATTCGATATTTTCAGTAAAAACGATTCTCTCAATAGAACATCAAAAACCTTAATAATAAAAGGTGTGAAATGATATATAGTATTGGCATAATACCAAGGTGTGTGTGAGTGTCCAGATTGTACGTACTGCAAGGGGAATCCATTAGGCCGTGCCGTATTGGAATACTTGTGTACAAATATGTATGTGCCCATCAGTGTGTAATGCATGTGTGCGTTTATGTATGTGTGTGTGTCGGCACGTTTATATCTATAGACATCAAAAGGTATGCAAATTTGTGTATATTTGTGTTGCACCATAGAGCATGTGTGTTTACGTATGTCATTGTGTTTATATGTGGATAGAGATGTATGCTGATGTAGGTATGTATGTTGACGTGTGTATGTTTTGGGTTCGTCTTAGGGAGAAGTGTTTTGACGGGGTCCGTATTTGTTAATAAAGTATATATTATATACAATATTGTTAATATTGTATATATATATATGCATGTATGTAATTTTCATAACTTTCAGCCAGTACTGGCTCAAAACTATGTGTTTATATATTCAGTGACGTTATTTATTGAGGCATCTAATTCTCAATAATGATTATATCGTATTTTGTAATTTACAACTCAAGCAATATTATGCTTATTATTAAATAGTCACTTGCATTCATCAAGCACACTTACCTTTCGAAAACTTTGCCGTCTGTTAGGTATTTACTTATTTAACTTTAATCCCTATCATATTGTTTGAAATTTAAAAGGAACTGAAATTTAGAGCTTTCACACATGCATGTTTAGGTGGCCTTCTATGAGGTATTTCATTGGAGCTTTCTAGGAATAATAATAAATGGGTCAGTTTATCCTGGAAAGCAGAGTGGAATGACGCATCTATTTCCAGCATACAACGTACCGCACCCTCCAGGAACTCAACCCGCGACGTTTTGATCGTTAGCCCAACACCACAACCACAAGACAACATATTTTTATACAATCGTTTATCAATGTATCTATGAATTTGAGACGGAAGAATAGCAGTCTACCAGCAAGACTGATAAAAAATACAAACGAACATTAAAATAAGAAGAAGAATCTTATGTTGATTTAAAGAGAAAGGTAAACATTTTCATTTGTCTATGAATGATGAGATGATGGTGTCAAGGGAAGGATTAATAAAAGAAATATTCTTCAAGACATGTCAAAAATCTTTGTTGTTTCATAAAAAATAACCAAACTGCATGCACGTTTTCCTTTGCTTTACTTTTAATTATGTCTATATTCTCTTTCTTTCAATGCGGCAAATTGTTTTTTGAATTTTGGATAGAATAATTTGAGTTATTCGTTCAGGTTTCCTACGCACTGAATGTAAAACCCACCATCATCAACCATGTCATTCATCGTTCCCCCGTCAATAAACAGACCCGCCAACCTCTAAAACCCCAAACGGGAGTACTATGTAAAAAGATGCCTCAAAACAGGGAGAAATAAGGCTATATGAGGAGATTTTACATAATGAGGGCTATACCCATTTTCATAAGAGAAGACATCTCTCACCCACCCCAAAGTGAGTGGAAGATCTCCCCATCGGACGGGAATAGTTGACAGGTCTGTCAATAAATATAGTATTAATTTAATATCGGGGTTGGTCTTCATTTATGAATTCTTTCTCAGTTCTCTTTTGATTTTTTCTCTCTATTTCTATTATTCTGGTTGTGTTACGACCGGGTGAGGGATTGCCACCACTACGTATAAATGCCCAAGATAAGCCGGATATAATATAAAGTAGTCATAGGCAACCTGCGGCCCGCGAAGCTTTCTGAATGGCTCTCCTAAGTCACCTAAGTGACATTTTTCTGATTTTTTACCCCAAATTTTCAGTCGTAGTTTATCTTTCTATCATTTTTACGATCGAGGAAAACAACGTGTACGAATTCTGGAGATACAAATCAAAACAACCTAAGTTACCGCCTTATTTTTAATGTGGGCACGAATGTACATTAGCGCTTGCGGCCCGTCTGATGATGAGCCATATCTCATGTAGCCCGCTTTTCGAAAAAGGCTGCCAATGCCTGATATAAAGCCTCAAACAACCCGTATATAACTCTATCGGGAGTTACCTGTTCATAGCATGGTATCCCCTGTCTCTTGTTAAATCGTTGTGTTTGTGTATGCATTTCTGTGTGTGTGTTTGCGAATAAGGATGGAATTTTCTATTGTCTCGCGTCACATTCATCATGATAATTTCATCACCACAATCAAGATAATGTCCACCACTACCACAACCGCCACCGCCACCACTGCTTACACCAACGGCTTTAGGCTCGTCATCACCAATATTATCCCAGTTATCACAATTATCACAATCATCCATCGTCGCCGCCGTCACCACCACCAACATCAGCACCACCATTATGACCAACATAAAACACAATGTAGTTATACTGTTCAACAACAAGTAGTTAGGTTAACTTATAATCAATCGATAAAAGATTCACTTCCTGCACTTTGCTACATATAGAAATTTCTTCTGTAGACAAACATAGCACAAACATAGAGTTAAACAAGATTGACTACACATACGTACACCTGTACAGTCGTACACACATACACACATGCAAACATGCATACGTATATTCATGTACATATACATACATTTGCATACAGGCAAAACCTCATACGCTGACCTGCAAGCAAGCTCACGCTTGCCTACAAGTACACACACACACACACACATATATATATATATAATATACATACAGACAAGCTATCATGTATATCAATCTCTCCCTCTTACTCTCTCTATCTCTCTCTCTCTCTCTCTCTCTCTTTCTGTCTCTTCATATATGTATATGTGTGTATGCGTGTATATATAATATACGTAAATATACATATATATATAAATATATTTATATATATATATATATACATATATTTATTAATATAACAGATTAAAGTTTAAGCAAAGAATCGCTTTGGATTTTAGTCTTCAAATTTATTATTATTACTATATATATATATATATATATATATATATATATATATATATATATATATATATATATATATATATATATATATAAACAACCACCCCACTATTAATTTTCTTTAAGTTGCTGAGTTCGTTGGGTCCATATTTAATAATCGATCGGAAATTATAATATATATATTTTTTTCAGCTTCGGCAAACAAGGAAAAGCAATTTGAGCAATTCTGTTTAAAGATATTATTTTTCTTATCCTTAATTTTTTTACTTTGGGTTTTCTTTCTAAATGATGAAATTTCTTAGGTTTGTATTATTAATATTTTACGTGGAAATGGGTAGGATCCTACAAAATGTAATAAAGAAATTAAGTGAATACATATAGGTGTTATATAGAACGTGTTAAATCAAATGTATAGGTGGTGAGGGTGAGTGAAATAAAATGCCAATTGAAAGCCTGTACCGAATGATACTGAAATATAAAGTTAGTAAATGAGAGAAGTGAAAAATTTAAACTGATTATTATGGCGTTCTGGTTATCACGACATTACCATTCCTTAACATTAACGAAAAAAACCCAACGTTATTGCGTTAGTCTTAGACATATAACTACGAAGGCGTGGGGTGACGAGGAAATTAATTTAAAAAAGAAATAATAAACGCAGTACATAATTAAATTTCAAATTATTAAATCAAACATACTCCCTCCTTCTATTTACTACTACTACTACCAAAGCCACCACAACGACTACAACAACAACAGCTACTACTACTACTACTACTACTACTACTACTACTACTACTACTACTACTACTACTACTACCACCACCACCACCACTAGTGTTGCTGATAATACTACTGCTGCTATTGCTCCTTTTGCTAATAAGGGTATTAGTATTATTAGTAGTAGTCACATTACTGTTGCTGCTGTTACTACTACTACCAATCATATTACTGATGCTGCTGATGATGATGATTACAATAATGTACTCACTGCTGCTGCTACTACTACTGCTGCTTTTGATGGTGGTGTCGACGATGACAATAATAATTGTTTCTACATTTGGCATAAGGCTAACAGTTTAGAAGGGTAGGGAAAAGTCGATTAAATCCACCCCGCTGCTTTATCGGTACTTTATTTTAACGACCTCGTAAGGATAAAAGGTAAACATGACCTTGGAGGGATTTGAACTCAGACCGTGTAGCATGGTGTCCGACGCTCTACTGCACAAGTGAGGTGAGAGTCAATTATGTCGACATCGGCACGGCTGTTATTCTATTTCCTTGACCCCGGAGAGTGAAATCAGAGTTGCCAATCATAGCATATACCTGGTCCACATCGGTGATACCATTCAAAATTCACTTACGATGGGTGTTTTCAGCAGATGGACTTTCTAACAGGTGAGATGTGTCCCCTTCCCGAGAAATACATGTATCAACATGGCTAGTGTTTCCATGGACAAGACACGGCGACCAGGTGTAATATGTTAAAGATTTGGAGCATAGGAGTTTGGGACATAGGATTATATCATATGGCCACACGTAAAGAAACCGGACTTTCTGTCTTTCTTTATATCTTATTTTTCTCCATTTACGATGGGATATAGCAGCGGGATATCTTTTACCTGAAAACCTAATTTCTCTTCTTTGATTTGCCCCTAACTCTGTGTTCCTCATCTGACCTTACTTCGCTGGAAATTTTACAGCGATTCTAAGCACTAACAGCAGTAACATTGTTTTTGAATGTGTCCAGTGTATTCCATTGATCCATTGCGACACGAGCTTATAGAAAATCGTGTGGTTAACCTATTGGGCCTGATTTCTTATTTCTCCTTAACGAGCGTACACGTGTGATCATATTCTCCACGCTGGTTACAACGAATTGAACATTTAGTACTAATAAAGTTGTATACATTTGACTAAAGCATAGCACAATAACATCTTATGGTAACACCCAGAGCTGGTTAACTGAAGGCTATCGATGTATTGACTGGGTCGTTAATGTATAATTTATGTTGGATCATTTCGCCCCGAATTCGAATCCTGTTGATAAATATATTGGTGATCTTACAGAAGTCTAAAATAATCGGATGTCGTGCTCTGTGGTATCTGTTTTGGGTATGTGCGTTCTGAGTTTAAATCCCGTCTAACGTTATCGGGAAAATGAAAAAGGTTCTGCCAAGTGTTGATCCTATCAGCAATAAGGATACCAGTTTCTTTTCTACGGTTTGAAGATCGACTCTTTCAATTCGGTAATCGTGTCAATCCTTACCTATGGTAATGAATCTTGGGCTATGGCGGAAAGAATGCGATCGCGAATACAGCCGGTCGAAATGGGATTCCTCCGAAGGGTCTTTGGAGTAACGTTATTCGATAGAGTGCGTAGCTTGGAGATCAGAGATCAGAGATCAGAGATCAGAGTAACGGTAGTGCCGTTACTTGTCCGAATTGAAAGATCACTGTTACTATACAATGGGCATGTGGTTAGTATCGCTGGACAGATTTTACGGGCAAATCAAACCAGCAAGAGACCCGGAGATAGACCCTGCGCAAGATGGTTGAATAACATTCATGAGTTTGGGTGGTCTGGCTTTGTGATCCAGCCGGATCTGTTGAAAACGGATGCCACATACGGAACCCGCTGGAAGGAATATTTGATGTCTCTGCTCCCTCGATCACCCACTCAAGAATAAGTGGGAGAAGAAGAAAAGGAGACAAACTTCCATATTTTCCTATAACAAACAATAATGCTAAAACACGTCATGTTTGTAATATTTGACAAGGCTGTTGTATCTAGTTGACACCTAGTTAGTTACTAAAGTATTTTTTCTTCTTTCCATTTCGTTGAGCCAGACAGGGTGTTGAGCAGATAATGGCAAACTCGTTATTTCCATAGAAACATACCAAAACTCCTGTTGTGGAATTGTAATTAATTAGGTACTATGACCTTTTAAAAGCCAAGAGAACGATATTCTATCACCCAGGTAATTATAAAACCATTAATATTCCTGTAGCGTCATATTATTGTCGTACTTTATAACATACAAATACATCGAAACATTATATTTATTATTATATTTTATATCTCCCACTAATATCATACACTACACTATTCATATATTGATTAGCTAACCAACGTTTAATCTCACGAGAGATGGATTGATACATTTGATACATTTGTGATCTGACATTGCAGGTTTATAGCAAATTATCAACAAAGATCATAGCAACAAAGAAAAATGTCGTTATTTTTGCTGTTCTGTTATAACCTCAGGTCAGCCCTGATGGAGCAAGCTAATGATGAAGGGCATATTAGTCATTGTCATCCCTATCATGACTTATTTTAGAGGTATGTGGGTTTGTATTACGCAACATTTTCTTTGTTCGTTTCATCATCTAAGTCAGTAGGCACATTTCTCTTCTAATTTCCTTCAATAAACGGATGATTGCTTTTTGTCTTTTGCCCGTCAATGAAGTCCATAACGTTGGCTATTTCATCAGTCTAGTTTTGTGTGTTCACAAACGACAAGTGAGTTTGAGTATGATCTGATATAAATAGTACATATAAGGTACATATGTTCTCTAGCTTCATTTGAAGTACCAGCTGACCAAGCATTGTGAGGCTCGGGTTTGGTTTCAGCTGTCTGAATGTAGGTCCCTTGCTAGGATTACGGAGAGTTTGCCACTGATTTAATGTCAGTAATTTCACTGTTACCCTCAAACAATAAAAATTCACCGGACAATGTGTTTGCTGCATTAATTCACAAACGTACTAAAAACACCTCTTCTGTGGTGATTGTGCTAGAGGGAATAGAAG
>OZ024742.1:188679005-188681505 GCA_964016885.1 Eledone cirrhosa
TATTTTCATTGATCTCGTTGGGGTGTTGATTTAAACAAATACAACCACTTTGAATTTATTTGACTAAATCACGTTCCTAAAAATAGTCTTTGGACTAGCATCATGCAATCAATATATTTGTGAATGCAAAACATAGCGTGTCTCTTCACTTTATTTTTACAGTATACACGTCATTAAAGTGAGGTGGTTTGTTTAGTGTTTAAGGTAATTAACAGTTTTACTCAACGTTGTTAACTATACGTAACTTGAGGGTGTTATATATATATATATATAAAATGAGGGAAGTGTGGTAAGGAAGCAGATGGACCATAACGCAGCAGAGTACTCAATACTTAGGGTAGTAGAGTGGGTAATAGGAAAATGCCCAGAAATAGCTGTCGAAACGGCTTGAGCTCTGCCGTTGGGGTTAAACATTTCCCTATATATATATATATATATATTTATAAAGATGAGAAACTAATATATATATATCAGTTTCTCATCTTTCGTTTTGTTTCTAGTATGCTTTCTGATGAAAGATTAGCTTTCAACACATGAAAATCTTTCTTTTAAGCGCTACTATAAAATACCAATATTTTATTGTGTTGCTCTGTGGTATATTTAGCTTTTTCCACTTTACACACACACACACACACACACACACACACACATACACACACACACATATATATATATATATATATATATATATATATATATATATAAGGCTATTGTCTCACTATCATCTATTATCAATATTTAAGTCTCTTACTCCTCGCCTATAAATGTGCACTGACTCCTTAACATTCACTCTCAACTGACGTACACCAATTTTTTAACAGTAGGATCTAGTACCTTAAGTACTGACAGTACTTCAACTTAGGATGCAACATCTTGGCAGCCGAGTAATTTAACCTGCTCGGAGTAAACCTTTTGAGTGAAGAATATATCTAGACCTGTAAATATGACAATACGACACCATCATTATATATTTCAACCACACATCGCAAAAGGCAGGCTTCTCTTCTTCGTTAACCATTATTAACCTGAAGCATTCGACATTGTCTTTTCCCTATTAATACAATATATATTAACTATAGATTACTCGTTGATAAAGCAGAAACTGTGTCAATGCAGTCCTGAAATTAAAGATTAATAATATACAACCATGAAATGTAATTTTACTCGTTTCCATGCTCATAGCTGTGACAAAGGGAAGCGTCTTCCAATCAAACGTTTTCCTGGTTCAATTATCTTAAGCTTTAATTTCGTTATAGGGAGTGATGCTAAGTTACACACACCGATTCATCACTTCAAAATAGGCAAACAATTAAATGCAGATCTTTAAGCTGATGGCACTC
Organism: Eledone cirrhosa; assembly: GCA_964016885.1. Lineage (NCBI taxonomy): Eukaryota > Metazoa > Mollusca > Cephalopoda > Octopoda > Eledonidae > Eledone > Eledone cirrhosa. Next base: position 188,680,346 of record OZ024742.1, read on the forward strand.
ATCAATTATCTCATTGGTTAAGGTAGTAAACTATACCATATCTTTCTATTCATTTGCAGCAGAATAGGTTCACCAATTTGTAAGATAACCATTTTACTGTTAGATACAGCGCCGCGCCCGGCAATATGATCGCTTCTGTTGTGTTGCAATTTCATGTATTCTCAATTCAGTTAACGTAATTTTAAATCTAGACACCTCAAGAATATAGCGCATATAATCCATCAGCTGCAGCGATAACATTATATCCTCGTCTACTTAAACTGGTTGCATGCATGATCAAAACAGGAAAAAGTATTACTATTATTACAAAATCATAAAGAAGACTATCTCTAACTTTCAACCTGTCTCTCTCTCTCTCTCTCTATATATATATATATATATCGCCCTCTCTCTCTCTCTCTCTCTCTCTCTCTCTCTCTCTCTCTCTCTCTCTCTCTCTCTATCTATCTATCTATCTATCTATCTCTCTCTCTCACTCTCTCTCTCTTTCTCTTTCGCTCTCTATCTATCTATCTATCTATCTATCCATCTCTCTCGCCCTCTCTCTCTCTGTCTCTCTCTCTCTCTAAATATATATATATATATATATATATATATACATATATATATACATACATATATTTATATATATATGTGTATACATATATAAATCAATACATATTTATATATGTATACATACATATGTATATATATACATATATATATATATCTGTGTGTGTGTGTGTGTGTGTATGTGTTTGTATGTATGTATATATATATATATATATATATATATATATATATATATGATGTTTTTTTTTAAAGCTATTTACCAATTGTTTTCAATACTTGATAAATAATTACATTTCCATGTGAAAAACGTCAATACCAGTTGCTATAGCAACTCACGTTCTGCGGTTCACACGTGATGAACATGCAGAAACTATATTTAATTTGATCAGAGGCTTCCACTATTTAACGTGCAGAGCCTAGAGGAAAAAGTATGTGAACGTGTTTTAAAATTCGTGTATATTTCTGTATGTACATGTATATACGTACATTTCCCAGTATGCGCGTGGGCGTAGATAATTACATATATGCACAAATCCATAATTCATATTCATTGCTCACGTAGTAACGTATTCATACACACAAATAAATGCAGTTAGACACACACATAG
>OZ024742.1:188694005-188711505 GCA_964016885.1 Eledone cirrhosa
TATGCTTTCACCAGATAAAATACAATATATAATAATACCATATGTATTATTATTAAAGAGATAATTTGAAATTATTAGTTATTTATAACATCAGTTACGAGGGTGTTGATTTTATGTTTTATGTAGGTAAATAGGTAGTTCAAGTTGTAGGTTGTTGTTTATAATATGAGTTACGAGGGAAATTGATTTTGTATTTTATGTAAATAAATAGGTAGTTAAAATTATGAATTTATATATTTGAATATCTTGTTCGGCTTTGAGAATGTTTTAAATAATTTAATAAGTTTATATGATTGAGAAAGGGAAGATAACTCCAATTGTGTTTGTTAATCGATACATTTTTTAAAGAGTTAGTGTGAGATTAATTACTTATTTAGTCGAAAGAAATGTGAATGTTTAAACATCGTCTTGAATCTGATACATGTTTCTAATGTCAGTTAATGGTTATTAATCTCCGTTTAAAAATAGCTTTAGAGGGTGTCATTGAAAAAATATAATGTAAGAATTAAAGAATTAAAAAATTAAAATTAAAATGATATTGATATACATAAATATATATATAAATATCTATACACATATATATATATAAATAAATAAATATATATATAAAGAAATTTTGGCTGAAAGGTGAAAGTACTACAAATATTAGAGATATTACCATATAGAGATATTAATATATTAGAATATTAAAAATTTAAATTGTTAAAGAAGATAGGATCATTATGAAGATTTATAGGAATATTATAAATTACACATAGTCCTGAATATTGAATTTTGGCGATGTCTGCAAGAAGAAAATAATTCTGTCCTGAGATCAATAGAGTTTTGACAGTTAATTATATAAAAACTTTCTTCAATACACAATTTACAGAATTTTGACAAAGACATATTTCAGTACGCAGGTACTTACGAAATCGTTTTCCAAGATATTGAATAGTCTATATTCTTGCTTTTTAAGTTCCATATAAGATGTGAAAGAGAAGTAGAAGATGTTTATCAGATCTTCTAAAAGAATGATTATGGTTATTCCAGCGATCTTTAAACTTTTTAGAAGTGGCACCAACATAGTTAAATATATTATCTCTAGTTTTAACTACGTTTAGACTACGTGTTTATCTAAACACTTATTTTGTAAAAGGCAGTTTAATTTGATTCTACAGTTACATTTTACGGAGTTGTTGTTTAATATCATTTTATACATAAATAAAGCAGGGTATTCGAATAAAATTAAATACATTGACAACAATAACATGGAAAATCACCCTAGTATTAATTATAATAATAATAAACAATTTAACTTAAACTCTAAACCAAACATAAGAGCTAGAATTAGAAATATTATTTGGTACTCACCCCCATTCGCATTAAGCGTTAAAACGCCTTTAGCAAAACTATTCTTTAAAGCACTAGACAAATGTTTTCCTAAAGCCCACAGATACCACTCAATCTTTATCAGACATACTATAAAACTATCCTACTCAACTACTATGAACATAGCATGAAATATAAATAGAATTAATAATAGAAATTTAAATTTAAACACTAACCAAAATAGCAATAATATTATTATAAGCAATATCCAGCATAATAGTACTGTTCCGGACAAGTACTATTATGCTGGATATTGCTAGAAATAATATTATTGCTATTTTGGTTTGTGTTTAAATTTAAATTTCTATTATTAATTCTATTTATATTTTGTGCTATGTTCATAGTAGTAGAGTAGGATAGTTTTATAGTATGTCTGCTAAAGATTGAGTGGTATCTGTGGGCTTTAGGAAAACATTTGTCTAGTGCTTTAAAGAATAGTTTTGCTAAAGGCGTTTTAACGCTTAATGCGAATGGGGGGGGGGGGGTGAGTACCAAATAATATTTCTAATTCTAGCTCTTTTGTTTAGTTTAGAGTTTAATTTAAATTGTTTATTATTATTATAATTAATACTAGGGTGATTTTCCATGTTATTGTTGTCAATGTATTTAATTTTATTCGAATACCCTGCTCTATTTAAAGCTTTATTATAATATTCAGCCTTATCATCAAAAATATTTTGTTATTAGCAGAGATGCGTGAAATCCGTTGTTAGACACTATTGACAATAGTGTTCTTAATAGATCTAGGATGATTAGAGTTAACAGTTACGTAATTTAAATTTTAATTAATTTTATGGAAAGGACAGTAAAGCCCTGTGCTAAGGTTTGATGTTACGTCTAAGATGTTAACGATTTTATAGTTATTCTTTATTTCTAACTTAATGTTATAATTATTGAAGAATTGTATTATGGATTTTCTTTTCCTCTTAATTTCACAATTACTATGGTTTTCAATTAAAAGCAGCATATCGTCACGATATAAACCACCGGTCATCTCTGGAATTTTCCTATGCAGTGTATTATTAATAAATTAGCCCACAATATCCGTTATTTGCGCCGAGTCTGATGATCCCATAGTGATATCAAAATTATTTTTTCTATCGGCTCTTGTCCAGAGATGATTATAGAATTCTATTAATTTTTCCGTGCTGTTAGAATTTATAAAACACACTTTGTATTTTATCTGATGAAAGCGTACCAAAGTTGTTGATACCCTTGAAATATATATAATAGTATAAATATGGTTTTGTAAATATAGTTTCCATTTATTTAATATCATTTTATACATATATGTATGTATATATATTTATATATGATACTATTAGATTATAATGCCCCTAGTAGAATCTGCATAGGTTTTAAACGATGCTTCATATAGCTTTATATGCATTTCAAAAGTATATCGCGCGAATACAAATTGACAGTGGCAACGAAAGAGGAAAACATTAAAGAGTCAGACTAGAAACCAATCAATTTACAGTTTCGTTATTATACCTGCATGAAGGCTTAGGTTATGATTACAATATCATGTTCGTAAAAACTGTACTTATTCCCACGAAGAAAAGAATCAGGAATCATTATTAATGAAGGCGGTGAATTGGCAGTATCGGTAGAGGCTCGGACATGCTTTCCAGCATAGTTACGTCCCTTTATGATCTGAGTTCAAATCCTGCCGAGGTTAACTTTGCCTTTCATCCATACGGGGTCGATAAAATAAAGTACCAGTAATGTACTGGATAATTGCTGGCCTTGTGCCAACAGTAGAAAGAATTATTAATGAAGGCGGTGGATTGGCAGTTTCGGTAGAGAGTCGGACACCATGCTTTGAAGCATAGAGTTACGTCCCTTTATGATCTGAGTTCAAATCCCGCCGAGGTTAACTTTGCCTTTCATCCTTACGGGGTCGATAAAATAAAGTACCAGTAATGTACTGGGTAATTGCTGGCATTGTGCCTAAAATAGAAACAATTATTAATGAAGGAAACATTTATTCTGTTACTGAAATGAAAACAGGAGACAACAAAAACAGATGTTTTCAAAAGTTGTAAATCTTGATTTTCTATTTTTAATCTACAAATACTTAAAACATATGTTTAATAACAAACAGTTTAAACATGGGCCTTCCAGCATCATATAGGCTCAGCAATACTTATTCAAATATAAATGTATGTCCTATGTTTATAATATAAAGCCTAAATACGATGTAAATAAGTTATTTTAACTTCGTTCTTTGCTTTCCGTGGGTTATGCGACGCCTGGAGAATATCACGATTGCATTCAAAGTTAAGCAACTGAATAAAAGTACAAGCTATTAACCTCTGTACTCGATTATAGCCCATTAGGGAACTAAAACCCCAACTGCCGTTGCTGCACATCTTTAGGTGTATGAACTGGAACAAACTGAAATATAGTGCCTTGATCAGATTCACAACTCAACCCTTGGTCTGGGAATCGAAAGGTCGAACTCAGGATCGTTGGTGGCCAAACGCTGTACACGACAGGCATTCACATACATACACACGCAAACACGCATACACACACCTATATATATATATACATATATATATATATATATATATATATATATATATATATATATATATATATATATATATATATATATATATATATATATACATATATATATATATACATATATATATACACATATATATATATATATATGTATATATATATATATATATATATATATATATATATATATATATATATATATATATATATATATATATATATATATATATATATAATCATCATCATCATCATCATCATTTTATGTCCCCTTTTCCCTGCTTGCAAGGGTTGAACGGGTCCTAATCAGCATACCATCTCTCCATTTGTCACGGTCCTTCGCCATCTTCTCGGTGAGTTTCAGCGATCTGAGGTCTGCTCTCACCACCTCCGCCGATGTCTTTCTTAGTCTACCTCTACTGCGTCTTCCTTCTGCTAGGATTTATTGGCACTTCTTTACCCACCGGTCATCCTCCATGCGCATCACATGTCCATACCATCTCAGCTTTCTCTCCTGCAGACCACAACTTATCCCTCTTATACCCAACCTCTTTCTCAACTCGTCTATGCTTGGTCGTTAACACACATTGGCATTGCACATCCAACGGAGCATACTTGACTCATTTCTCTCCAGCCGTCGCATATTCTCTGCAGTTGGTGCCCATGTCTCACTAGCATGCAGCATCGCGCATCTCGCACAGGCATCATATAACGGTCCTTTCGTACGTAGGGAGAAACCCTTCTTTGTCAACAGAAGAAACAGCTCCCTAAATTTCTTCCAACCCGTACTTATTCTGGCAACTATGGCATCGGAACAGCCCCCTCCTATGCTAATCTGATTATCTAAGTAGCAGAAGCTATCAACCACTTCTATAGAACCCACCTGCATTGGAAAAATCACTGCGATTACTAATGCCAACTTTCCCAGTACATCTACTGCATACGTAATTTTCCCTACCACTTAGTTTGCCTGCTATCCCACTACATCTCTTGTGTACCCAAGATCTGTATTGCGTACATTTTATGGAATTTATGCCAGTTCCTTTCTTAGATATCGAACATGGCCATTTCCCCGATGGAATCAGAGTATTGTCCTCTCTTATACTTATCAACACTTTTGTTTTAGCTATGGCCTCTTGATTCCAACTGCTGTTTCCATAGCCAGAATTTACTCTTAGCTCCTGTACTGATTCTGCTATAAGAACCATAACATCAGCATAGAGAAATTCCTATGGGAATTCAGTCTTAAACTCCTCTGTTATGGCTTGGAGAAATATAATGAACAAGAGAGGGCTGATGTACACCTACTTGTATCTGAAATTCCTCACTAAACTCCATTCCTATTCTCACTTTACTGACAGCACCCCTGTACATAGCTTGCACTCTCCTCACAAGCCATTCCTCTCCACCTAGTTTCCTTAGGGACCACCAAATAACAGATCGGGGTACCCTATCAAAGGCCTTCTCTAGGTCAACAAAAGTTAAGTATAGTGGCTTATTCTTCTCTAAGAACCTCTCTTGAAGTTGCATCATTAAGAAGAGAGCATCTGTTTTATTTTTCCGAGGCACAAAACCAAACTGCATCTCATCTAATTTGACCCTTTCTCTAATCAGTTGCGCTAATATTCTCTCTGCCACTTTCATAACCTGATCCATCAACTTTATGCCCCTATAATATATATATATATATATATATCCATATTCTACCTATCCAGTTATTGTATACGGAAGTGAGCAATAATCTTACTTGTCTAAACTCGTAACTCACAATCTCCCCCTTCTCCCTCCGTATATATATATATATATATAATCGGCGTACAATCAGTATATACACTGTTGATTATATAGATTCACTGAGTTTCATAAACAGATCTCGTCTTATCTTTATCTTGACAATTTCTGATTAGAAATGTTTAATTAAAAGTTGTAAATCTAAATTCTACACACTCGGATTAGTATGCCACATGTTTAGATACTTTATATGGCAATCATAAGGACCGGATTACGGTGAATCATGGGTGAATGCCATTTACTACAACCTTGAGTTGAGGCAAACCTTGAGAGAGGCGGAATTGAGGTGATTAAACTGTTCGTGAGCCCGTTGTATACCTGTAATTTCACTGATCCGCTTTGTCACATAGAGTTTGACGTTGATTGCTAGTGACAATTATTTTCAGGGTACACATATCTGTGGAATGTCCATGCAAATAAACTATGATACAAACTGACTTGTATTTGTAATTCAATAGCTTTGTCACACACCGTGTCACCTTGAATCTCAATGAGAATTCAATTAAGTGTACATAAGTGATATGCTCAGACAATTGTAAGTTAATTTCATGAGCCGGTTGTTCTGTTGATCAAACAACTGGATCACCCTTCGTCGAATCGATGGATATCCAACCTCTACCATATTTAAAATATACTGCCTCTATTGTTGTTGTCAAGTGATGATGGATGTGTTATTTCCCTTAATTGCTCAAGGAAATCTCCTCTAAATAGAACATTCATTTTGCGCTCACTTCAATAGCAGTGTCATCTCTGTTGGTAATTTCCTTTGGTTTGAATTAACAGAAATAATGATTCATAGCACTGGAACATTCGCTGAAATCTGTAGGTTGTCTCACAAAAGAGGGGACTGGCTAAAAAAAAACAAAAGAAAACAGAAAAAAATACAGCAATTATGTAAAAGAACCCCGCCTCCTAAAAAAAACAAAACACGAAATCATGACAGACATTGCTGTTTAACGTTATGTGTACAAAAATGATTGTATCAAGCACACCTATTATCCACAGAAGTTTGTGCTTCAAATACTTTCTGCATAGAGTTGTCAGGGAAACACACAAGATAAATTAAACATACTGTTCTCGTCGTTTTGACATTTGATGTGTTGTAAGCACTTGTAGCTAGTCCAGTGGTATATTGATTGCAATAAGAATTGCTAATTAAAAAATGTGAACAAAGAAATAAGGTAGTAGTAATAATAATAATAGTTGTTCACTTCTTGGTATTGCAACAAAAGTGTTTGTTATAAAAACTATAGAGAATAATATAATAAAGACTTGGAAACAAATAGGAAAATGAAAGAAACCTGAAAACTAAACAATATTTAGTGGCAAATAACACACACACTCAGACAAACACACATCCACACACACAAACACATACATTCACACGTACACACACATATATATAAATATAAATATATATATACATAGAAAGAGAGAGAGAGAGGAAAGAGTGAGAGAGGAAAGAGAGAGAGAGAGAGAGAGAGGGGAGAGAGAGAGAGAGAGAGAGAGAGAGAGAGAGAGAGAGAGTGTGTGAGAGAGAGGAGAGAGAGCGTGTGTGTGGTGCTGAGACCGGGGAGACCAATAATCATGGGAGAACTCACCCCTGAAATGGCTTGCTAAACACACGAGCCGAAACCGCTTAGCACTGCGGTTGGGGTTTTACATCTCTCTCTCTCTCTCTCTCTCTCTCTCTCTCTCTCTCTCTCTCTCTCTCTCTCTCTCTCTCTCTCTCTCTCTCTCTCTCTCTGTATATATATGTATATATATATATATATAAATACATAATCGGAGAAATCTAATAGCGATACTCCGGCCAAATTCCAACTCACTCAACAAACATTAGGAAATACCTGAGTATATTCCTAATTAAACGTTTGGGGTGCTAACTAATTGTATTGTGTGGAAAATTGGCTGTATCTTTCATATGAGATATATCAAATATATCTCTTCCCAGACGGACGTGTCGTTTCACTATAAGATTTCTACAAGTTGGGTGAAATTATACCAATTTATGTAGAAGCTTGTATAAGGTCAACAGATACTTATTCAAGTGGGCTCTAATAATTCTTCAGTGGGTGCCCAATAATATTAATATTGATAACCAAATCAACATCAATATTTAGCGATATCAGTGCTTGAGGGAGCTGCTAGGTTGTTAGTCCAACAGTTCTAAAGAAAATCTCACACTGTATCGAAAATAGGAGGAAAGAGATTACCACAAAAAAAAACAATACATGCGCAGGTCAATGAATTCTGAAAGGAATTCAAGCCACGTGCTAGAACTCAATTGGATTTGAAAAAATAACCATATGTGCGCATCGCTTGATGACACACATAGATATTTTCTCGGGCAAAATAACAGAATGAGATACAAGAACAAACAATCAATATTCATATTAAAAATAAACAAAGAGAATCATACCTTATATCATGCAAGTTCATATATGTTGCACCAAGAGTAAATATATAAATACATAATCGGAGAAATCTAATAGCGATACTCCATATATATATATATATATATATATATATATATATATAATGTAGGAGGTGAGTTTTATTGTAGTACAATAAAGCAATGCAGATATCGGATAAGAAGCACTCTACAGTTTGTAGGACTGGAGTATACATAATATATAAGATCAAAAGATGGTTAAATGAGTTCCATGTATTTTATTATGCGCATTTCAAAAACAAATATCATCATGCAATAAAATTTGTGTTTTCATCAGATAAAATAGGAAGACATGATATGAAGGTTAAAAACACTTGTGGATAGTGCAGTTTTAAATCAACATATGTTGATTTAAAACTGCACTTTTTAATGAAAACACAAATGTTATTGCATGATGATATTTGTTTTTGAAATGCGCATAATAAAATGGAACTCATTTAACCATCTTTTGATCTTATATATTATATATATATATATATATTTATATATGCCATATTTATATATTTCATAATTTATCATATATTTTTACTCTTCTGAATATAACTGAATATATACACAACTTAACTAGTAGCAAGAACAAGAATAATGACGGATGTCCATTGCAGGATGCTATTATCTTTAGGTGAAACGCGCGTCCTCGAAGATGGTTTGTTAGGTAATTTGTTGTCGAACTAAATTTATATATCTATATCTATATCTATATCTATATCTATCTCTCTCTATATATACATATATACACATACATATATATAATTTACCCAAACTTTCAAGCTCCTCCCCTTCTGAAAATTATTCGTTCCTAATGAAGGGTTAATATCTGATACGTTGAAGCAAATATTTATTTATCTTCATTCCCAAGTCTGAATCTGATATACATTCTTTATTCTTGAGGAAATATAAGTAAATAAATATCTCTCTCTCTCTATATATATATATATATATATATATATACATATAGGAACCAGTAATACGCCGACGGCTGAGCTCAAGCCGTTTCGACGGCTAATTCTGGACTAAAAAAAAAATATATATATATATATATATTTTTTTTTTTTTTAGTCCAGAATTAGTCGTCGAAACGGCTTGAGCTCAGCCGTCGAGGTCTTACTGGTTTCCTATTACCCACTCTACTACCCTAAGTATTGACTACTTTGGTGCGTTATGGTCCACCTGGTTCCTTACCACATTTCCTTCGTTTTATATATATATATATATATATATATATATATATAGTCTGACGCGCTTTTGATTCCAGAGTCGGACTAGATCGATACAGATCAAACCCTGAGCTGATAGCTAATGAAACGCGTCTCACTACTGAATAAAAGTAATGGAGACATAAAAATCATCCTTTGTTTTACATATATACACACAAAGTGTTGTAATGTTGTAATCCTCACGTATTTATTATGTCTCTACCACTGTATCCGAATTACTATTTTCACTTTCTACTCCAGATAATTGCTATCGATATTTACAAACCTTGTCCAATATCATTCATTTAGCAGTTGCTATGACAATGTAAATAAAAACATTGACGTTTAATAATACATATTACACCCCACTGAATGCAAAACTTTAAGGAAAGTATGGAAAAAAATTAAGACCAACAAATAAAAAAGTGAAATTATTATTCATGTCTTAATTTCTCCCTCTCTAATTTCAATTTTATTATTTCTATTTTGATTGTTTTTCTTTATGAATTAATTATTTATGTTTCATTTTAAAATATATTTATGGATTGTTTAATTTAGGTGATTATATCTATAGTTTGGGGCCAGAAGTAAATATTGTAATAGTACACGATACATGATCTTTGTCTTTTCCCTATTATTAGACTATCTGGTGTTAACGATGATGTATGGTCGGACGACAGAAGCAAAACAAAAGCATATATAAAAATAAAAAAAAACAGCAACCGTTCCATAGAAGAGATTTGCTTTACGTTACGATAACATTTATAAGAGATGGCTGTTCCCGAGAGAGACGCCATCAACTAAGAGTTTCTTATACATTATTGATTTTTAAATTATTTCCACATATTGGCTCCTTAGTAACAGGAAACCTTTAGCTTCTGTCATTTGTTTTTCTATTTACATTATAAATGAGTTATGAAGGGAAAAATAGAGGGTAATGGTGGGGCTATGAGAGTAAATAAAACAGCGAGATTTGCTTATGTTTAATTTCTATCCAATCTGACTTTCTCGAAAAAGGAAATAGAATGCATTAAATTTCATGTATTATCTTATTTTATTTTATTATACTAGAAAGAAAATATGTTAGGCTGCATATTTAATTGTTACAATTCAACAATCTAAACAATAGATTTTTCCGTGTAAAATATATCTCATTGATAATGTTAATAATATCATGATTATATAGTATACTAGCAGAATGGCCCGGCGTTACTCGGGATTTGCTCTAGGGTTCTTATATATTTGATATATATTTATCCTTATTGAGCTTCGTAAAATAAATACGTTTATTTATATTTTGTTATTGTGTATGAACAAATATCTGTATACGAATATATAATTATATATATATCTATATATCTAAAACAGAGAATGTATGTCTGTCTGTCTGTCAGCTCACTAAAACTTGAGAACCACCCAACTGATTGTTTTCAAGCTTTACGCATGTAATACGTATGGTCCTGTAGTGTTTTGAGTAAAACTTATTTCAAATTTTCAATGCCCTAGGGACCGCATTAGGCGATTTAGCGATTTCTTTATATCATTCTTAGTGTTTCTTTTTAGATATATACATAGATATAACGTTGCGCCCTTATAATATCTGTCTGTATGTCTGGCTATCTGCATTACGTCATTATGACGCGATCATAATGTGTGTATATATATGTATCGTAATGCAGACAGCAAGATATATAGCTGTCCTCCTTCCACTCTTCCAGCGTCTCTCTCTCTCTCTCTCTCTCTCTCCCGCTATCCCCCTCTTTTAGTTTGTCTGTTTCTTTCACTCTCACTCTTTCTCTTTATAACTCACTCCCATTAATACTAAAGGCTTAAGGTAATGTTCTCAAAATAAATAATATTAAATCTATAAGATTTTTATATTATGTGAGATAAAGCCTTTACCATGAAAATAATATAGTATATATAGAGTAATGTAAATGCTAAAGGGTTAATTCCATCAGACCATGTGAGAGAGTTTATAATCACTCATGCACACATACACACTCACGCATGAAAACGAACACAAACTCACACACACACGCGCGCACGTACTCACACACGCAATAGTTATTCCACTGCCATGTATCTTTGACGCATACAACTCTCAAAAGACGGCGTCTGTCACTCTCTCTCTCCCGCTATCCCCCACTTTTAGTCTGTCTGTTTCTTTCACTCTCACTCTTTCTGTAACTGGTTCACATTTCTCCCCTCTATCGAAAAACGCTGTGACGAATGGGAAGAAGGAGGAGGAGTAGAGAGCCACTTCTTCACTTCGCCTCTCCGTTTCTTTCTCTCCCCTCTCACTCCCTTATTCTGTACAGACATTGACCACTTCACTAAATCGATCCCTAGGTTAGAATAATTTGAACTTTTCTGGGGATCAAAGCACTTCCGGTGCCATACGGGTTACATGTGTAAAGTTTGAAAAAAAAAACGGTTGGGTACTTCTCGAGTTTTAGGGAAACAGACACACAGACAGACATCCTCTGTGTTATATATATAGCTTAATAACAACTGCAGATGTTTTGGTAGCCCATTGCGTCCGTCTCGACACATAGTTCTCGGACAGCTTAGCACTATAAATATACATATATAAAAATGCACACACACACACACACACACATACATACACATACATATATATACATATATATATATATATATGTACATGTGTAATTATATACATATGAAAATTCCATCCACCAACCTATCTCCTGCCAACGTCACCAACCTTTTTATTAGCCCTATATACATCCACCTCTACAGAGAGAGTTTAATTTTCTCAGAAATATGTGTAGTGATGGCGGCAATATATGGCCTGTGTTCTAAGATGTGCAAACACAAACACACACACACACACACACACAAACACACATACATATATATATAATATTAAGGATACTATTTATAGTTATGTATATTTTAAACTATAAACAGGGAAGGTCAGTAATTTATTACTACCGTATTACCAGTAAGATAAATAGCTCAATGTAAGAACATCAGTTGTTCTACAGAGCAGTTATATAGAATTCACAAGAATCAAAGCTATGTTCAAAACATTTATTCACTTACAATTGTTTCATCCAAACCTAGGCTTGGTTTCTTCGGAGTAATTTTTAAAGTCTGTACATACAATTGACCTCCTACTCAACGCAAGAGACATACAGATACATATATATATTGATGTACAGTGTGGAGCGACATATATTATACTATACTATATTTGTATAGTATAATATATGTCGCTCCACATATAGTATAATATATGTCTTTCGGGTAAGCAAGAGTATTATGGTGGTTGCATGGGGGGGGGGGGGGGGGGTATTTTGTGTAACCACCATAATACTCTTGCTTACCCGCTTAAGGTGCTTGTATTACATGTAATACCTTGCCACACAATACTCATATAAATGAGACACATTTGCATGCTCTATGTATGACTAACGCATACACTATCTACTAGATTTAATTATTGAACTATTCTCCTGCATTATCTGTGTTATCTGTCGCATGTATTTTAATTTTGATTTTAATTTGAGTTACTATACAAATATAGTATAGTATAATATATGTCGCTCCACACTGTACATCAATGCATATATATATGTATCTGTATGTCTCTTGCGTTGAGTAGGAGGTCAATTGTAAGTACAAACCTTAAAAATTGCTCCGAAGACCCCCAAGCTTAGGTTTGGAAGAAACAATTGTAAGTGAATAAATGGTTTGAACATAGCTTTGATTCTTGTGAATTCTCTCTCTCTCTCTCTCTCTCTCTCTCTCTCTATATATATATATATATATATATATATATATATATATATATATATATATATATATATATAGTTATGTAATAAACAACATAAGGCAATTATTTCATTTACCAGTGGTTTTTACCTTATGTTGTTTATTACATAATTATTAAACTCTGTTACCTACATAGAGCACTCTTTTTTCCTGGACTTTTTCGACGGAATTACTTCACACACACACACACACACACATATATACATATATATATATATATATATATATATATATATATATATATATATATATATATTGTGTGTGTGTGGATATTGAAGTCATGTATTCTTCCGTACAAATAGAAACATATATTCAGTTGATACGTTGTCTTAAACATAAGATGCTGTTATTCTAAATGCTGCCATAAAGAAAGCGTGACAATATGCAACACCTCACCACAATAAAAACACTTATATATTATAGTCGATTTTAATATAATTATATTTATAGTGTTCTTGTGGGAATTTTATTTTTTTTAAAATAACAGTCACCACATTAGTTTCAAAAAGAAAAAATGGTGAACATTTACCCTACAAATATATTTCAAAAGAAATTTAACGAAGTGAATATGTGAATATGTGTGATAAAAGATAATAAATGACACAAATATAAACAGCCGGCACATTTTCTGAAAAATGTAAGAAAACTATTACAACTTAATTTTAAATCTTTAATTTTTAGTTTTTAATTCTTATAAAATTATTTTTAATTGTAATACTTAACATTTGATAAGATGAATTTTAATCATATATCGAAACCGGTAATACTTTATATACTTTATATATATTATAAAACTATTTTTTAAAAAAGAATTGTCCCTCTCATTTTTTCAATAATGTCATCCTTTGAATAATGTCACTTTGACGAATCAAAGAAAGAGAAAAAAAAATAAAAACAGACCCTAAAAAATGTATTTTCCGTGCTATTTCCAACTTCACCCTTTCTCTATATCCACTGTTTTGTATAGAACCTTCCTCCCTTTTCTAATATATATATATATATATATATAATATATATATATATATATATATATATATATATATATATATATATATATATATATATATATATATATATATATATATATATATATATATATATATATATATATAACGATGGAAGTTTGGTAAGGAACCAGGTGGAACATTCCTATTAATTCTTTTTAATTGTAATACTCAACATTTGATGAGATGAATTTCCAACTTCCCCTTTTCTCTCTCTCTCTCTCTCTCTCTCTCTCTCTCTCTCTCTATATATATATATATATATATATATATATATATATATATATATATTATATATATATATATATATTCAATTCTATTTTTGAAAAGCATAAGAACTGTGAAACCGGTAAAGGAAACAAATAAATATTCTTAAAAAGACTCCAGTCGCATTTTCGATTTTTTTCGTTATACTTTCACTCGTGTAAGATATCTCATTTTCTTTTCATTTAAAAAAAACCCTCATTTTCTTATATTTATATATATATATATGGGTGTGTGTGTGCATTTTTGTGTATGCGTACGTTTGTATGTACATGTGTATCTGTGTGTGTGTGTGTGTGTGTGTGTGTGTGTGTGTGTGTGTGTCTATGTCTGTGTGTGTGTGTGTGTGCCTGCGTGTATAAATTTACATTGCCCTAACCGATATATGGAACAGGAGGCTATGCTTATCACACAGTTGGGCATGTCTTCAATATAAAATATTTTGTAATGTCCTAATCTACCTGAAAAAGTAACGTTTCGTATCATCTTGGGTAAGAATCATTTACCCTTGACTTAGGTCGGCCCATTTCTTGTTAGTGCAAGTGTGCAGGCGGAAAATGTTTGGAAGCTCGTTGGTTGGATGGACCTTTAATTCAAAGGTTTACCAATGTTCCATGCCGCACGAGGCTGCATCTCTCCAAGATTTACCTGTCTGCGAAATTCTCAGCAACTTGTACTCTCGAGTCCCAAATAATAGGAGTGTGGCTTGAAATAAGCTGGCGCGGGAGAGAATTGATAATGTTTCTAGGTTGTCTCCCTTGATATTTTAAAACTAGATTTAGGTGTTTAATCTATATAGTGAGATGCCAACTCATCCTATTTATTTTATAACGCATAGGATTTCTATTAATGTTATTTCCTTTTTTTTTTGTTATGTATAATGTTGTTTTTTTTATGTATAAAGATAATTAATTGACGTAGGAACGCTAGCATTTAAAATAAAGTTTCGCCAAAGATACATTAGCAAAATTGTAAAAATGTGGGCGGTTAGAATAAAAGCGCGGGGCTGGTCATCTAAACAATGAATAGTCGTTGAATGGCAACGATTATTAGAGACCTGAGAGTACGTAATTTCTGTCGCGGGGGTTTTTCCTTTGATCGAACAACAAAAACACCTATCGTCGGAGTCAACAGAGGTCCAATCCATATGATAGTGGCCAGAACAGTGATAAACTACGTTATCGTATGAAGATGCTCAGTCAAGTTTCATTCATTCATAGTAATATATATATTACTTAAGAATGTTCTAGAACAAGAAATTATAGTGAAACAGTTAATGTGTCCATTAATGACAGCAAGAATTAATATGAATTTTAGGTCAGAAAGTGTAAAACGTTTTAATTCACAAGTTCTTAATTTTATTCAATCAATTGAAGTGAATCTATCTATCTATCTGCCTATCGATTGGTTTATCTATCTATCTGCCTATCTATCTGCTGCCTGTCTATCTATCTAGCTACTTTCTGGTGAGCGCACGTGTGTGTGGGTTTATGTGGGTGTGTTTGTTTGTGCATATGTGTGTGTGCATGTGAGTATGTGTGTTTGTGTATTTTGTATATTTGTTTTATACACGCAAGTTTCATGTTACATTTAATTATTCATATTCAATACGATTTAATAGATTCCTAAACAGCCTTTTGTTGCAGCAGATGTTTTAATTAAGCTAAAGCCGAAGCTAGTTCCAATTTATTTAACAACATAAAACAGCTAATCAGTTAGCAAGACTTTTTAATAATAACTTAATGAGAAGGGGATGAAGCAAACTACAGAAGTATTAAATATTATTTGATACGGTAATATAGGAAGGCCTGGAGGAAACTTCCTTATAAAACCAAAGATTAGGATACGGAAATATAACGTGTTAATTTGAGCCTCTGTGAGACAGAACAATACTTGAATTTCAACCTTAAAACGATTCAAGTCATATTTCTTTAAATAAACAATAACACGTTCCATCTTTTATTTCAACAGTAAACATATACCATACGCTTTGTTTCCAATGGAGTGGTGGATTGGAAGAATCGTTGGCATGCCGGATTAAACGCTTTGGTGCATTTATTCTGGTACTTTATTTTCGCTGCCTATATTGACTTTTCTGCTTTAACATAACGGGCACGTAAATTCATTCGTTGAACAATATTATCATAATATTATTATTATTCATTCCCGAATGTATATATATATATATATATATATATATATATATATATATATATATATATATGTGTGTGTGTGTGTGTGTGTATATACGTATATATATATATAATATATATATATGTATATATATATATATGTATGTGTATACATGTATATATACATATTTATGCGTGCATATATATATGTGTGTGTGCGTATGTGAGTGTGTGTCTGTATGTAGGTATATATATATATACATATATATGGAAGCCCGTGGCTTAGAGAACGTGTGAGCATAACGTTGTAGATTGAATTCCTGGACTGGGTTGTGTGTTGTGTTCTTGAACAAAACACTACATTTCATGATTCTCCAATATACTCAACCGAAAATAAGTACCAGCAATAGCTGGGAGTTTATACATGCGATGGTCTGGCGTCCTCTCCAGGAGAGAGAACTGTACTGTCACTCGCTTAACGCCATGGAAAGAGAGATAAGCACCAGCCTGATGATCCTCTCGGCTTAAGACAGTCTTTAGGTTTGATATATATATATATATATATATATATATATATATATATATATATATATATATATATATATATATATATATATATATATATATATATATATATATATAATGTAAATAAAAGGTTAGTTAAACTTTCATGCATTTAATAACTAATGATCGTTTCCTCCTATCACAGGCATGATTCTTCAGAACTATTACAAAAGTAATTTTATCAGCTCCTATTTCTCAAATGTTTTTTGTCTCGGTTGCTTGGTTACCGTATATAAATATCAATGCTTGCTCTTATCTAACCTCTCATGATATATATCCTCCAAATGTTCATGAAGCAACATTTTGATCCTATATTTTTGTTTAACTGTTGTAATAACTCTGAAGAAGCTGGTTTGTGCTAGGATGAAACGACCGTTAGTTACCAAA
>OZ024742.1:188714005-188731505 GCA_964016885.1 Eledone cirrhosa
ATATATATATATATATATATATATATATATATATATATATATATATATATAATTATATATATATATATATATATATATATATATATATATATATATATATATAATTATATATATATATATATATATATATATATATAATTATATATATATATATATATATATATAATTATATATATATATATAATTATATATATATATATATATATATATATATATATATATATATATATATATATATATATATATATATGTATATATATTTATATATATTAAAATAACAGATTAAAGTTTAAGCAAAGAATCGCTGCTTTCACCCTTAACGGTATCATCTGACACTAAAAAATGAATCTGTGAACACAGAAGTAAATATTTCGAAAAACGTTACACACTATATATATATATATATATATATATATATATATATACACACGCACACACATATAGCGTCATAACGTCGTAATGCAGACCGCCAGACATACAGACAGATATTATAAGGGCGCGACATTATATCTATGTATCTATCTAAAAAGAAACAGACTAAGAATTATAGAGAGAGATCGCTAAATCGCCTAATGTGGTCCCTAGGGCATTGAAAAATTTAAATTCGTTTTGCTCAAAACACTCACCAGACCATTACATGTGTAAAGTTTGACAAAAATCGTTTGGGTGGTTCTCGAGTTTTAGGGAGTCAGTCAGACAGATAGACAAGCATTCTCTGTTTTAGATATATAGACTAGCAGAACACCACCCGGTGGGCGGTTTTCTGCTAGCAAATCTAGTGTATATACTGATATTGTGAGATTTGGATGAGAAATGTTTTCGGCACCACATGTTCACCGACTCTCGGTGTGTCTTTTATGCATGTATAAATATATATGTTATCTATACGGTGAAATCTTTGAATCTTTGAATATATGTTAAAACGAAAAAGGAGAAAAATAAATAACTGGCGGTTAGAAAAAAATATTCCTATGAAATTTTAATCATACCATTAGGTGTGAATAAGGAAATGTTTTTTTATTGTCAAAACAAATGTTCAAAAGTTAAACTTCAATTTTTTTAATTATTTCCAATTTTTTCATGAAATTGAACACTGGACATTGGCTGCTGGAAATGGAAATTAAATCGTATTTAATTGTATTTAAATTTCTAACCTTATTTTATTATTTATATTTGTTCAATAAGAAATAAAAAGAACAAAAACAAATTGAAGAAAAAAATTGAACAAATCAAATGTAGGTTATGGAACTGCGCAATCTGATTAATAAATTACCTCATCAGCAGCAACCTTCTTCAAATGGTCCTTATTATCAGCAGCAACAACCACAAATTCAATGGCAACCTTCTTCAAACCACAAATTCAATGGCAACCTTCTTCAAATGGTCCTTATTATCAGCAGCAACAATCACAAATTCAATGGCAACCTTCTTCAAACCACAAATTCAATGGCAACCTTCTTCGCATGGTGTCAAGTCAGAACCGCCTCGAGCTGGTTACTTCTAGCTTGTGTAAGGTGTCTCTATAGCAACCAGCGATTCCCTCGGCCTCAGTGACCAAAGTCAGTGGAGAGGGGAAGGTAATGTTTCTATAGCGACAGTGTTTCTCTTGGTAGTACCAAAGTAGAGAAAAGAAGGGGAAGGTAATATTTCTGTAGCACGTGTTTTAGAGTCTATTCACTCTCTCTCTCCCTCTCTCCATCCCGTTATACCCCTCTCGTAGTCTGTCTCATTCTTTCACTCTCACCCTCTCTCTCTACGCACGTGTTTCCACTGTCGGACAGACAGACAGAGAAATTGCTGGTTATATATATAAGTAGATATAATGTCAGTTTCTCTGGAAATCACAGGAGAAGAATGAGAGCATTAGTTGATAGCGTTTTCTTCCTTATAATGCATATTCATGTAGGACAGGACGTTAAGATCTTGACAACATATTTTTCAACCGCGTATATTCTGTCCCGCACTATTTAAAATCATGTTAAATGTAACAGGTAATTTGCTTTTCTTTGTTGTTTTTATTTTTAGAATAAAAAGTGGATATGTTTATTTTCAATATAGAAACAATAAAAAAATGGGGAAACAAAAGGAAAGAAAGAATGGGGAAATATAGAAAAGAAAGAGAGAAAGAAAGACGAAAAAGAACGCGAAGAGGAATGGATGGCAAGAGCTCTGGTGTCGCAGAAAATAGGGAAGAGGTGAAGGGGGGGATTGGGCTTCGGGCCTAGGGCAAGAGGGTTGAAATGCTGCACCCCGCTGACAAAATGGCAAAAGCATTCCCCCGAACGATGGCTAGTGACACCCGCTGCAACAGCCTCCCTAACTCGCGGGGCTCCCTTCCCAGACGGGCTACCGACGCTCCGATCTTGCGGAGGGGCTCGGCAGTACGGGGTCCAAGTACGCCCGAGGTCTCGACAGCGACCGGTACGAAGAGGAAGCGGTCGGACAAACACAGGGATTTGTTTATTTTACGTTCTTCTGCGAGGCGGGCTGCGATGCCGGGGTTTGTGGCCGAAGCGACTAAGCTGGTGGCGGAGAACGTGTCGCAGCAGGTGGCGTCCCAGATGAGGGATCTACTTCCTTCGAATGGGAACAGGGTGATTCCGTCGGGGCGCTAGTCATCTCCGTGGTCTAGGCCTGTTTGTTCCTGTTGAGATGGAAAGCCAACTGTGTCTTACGCATTTAAACGCAAAGCTTTTAAAATTATTGTTATAGTTAACCTAACGGGATCCAGGCAGTATCGGTAGAGGGTCCGACACCATGCTTTCCAGCATAGTTACGTCCCTTTACGATCTGAGTTCAAATCCCGCCGAGGATGAATTTGCCTTTCATCCTTACGGGATCGATAAAATAAAGTACCAGTAATGCACAGGGTAATTGCTGGCCTTGTGCCTAAATTAGAAACAATTATTACGGCGGTGGATTGGCAATATCGGTAGAGGGTCGGACGCCATGCTTTGCAGCACAGTTACGTCCCTTTACGGACTGAGTTCAAATCCCGCCGAGGTTAACTTTGCCTTCATCCTTACGGGGTCGATAAAATAAAGTACCAGTAATACACTGTGATAATTGTTGGCCTTGTGCCGAAAGTAGAAACAATTATTACATGTATACTAATTTCGAAGGACTGATTTTCACACTACACTCCAGAATATAAAATACATAAGTAGAAACCCAAATGGACTCTAGAGGAATAAATGTCAAACAATGTGTCACAGTAATACAGACGTTTCTATGCATCAAATCACACGTAATGCTACCACAATATCTACACAAAGATATGTACCTCATATATAGGTTCACGTGCCTATATCAGCAACTAATAGCGTAGAAAAATAAATGTTTTCAATGCAAGGTCGGAAAATATTTAAGGCACAAATGTTGATCAGATGTCTGACTAGAAAAAAGGTCGATGTTGAAATGTGTTTCGTAAACCAAATCCAAAACTTGGAACAAGCAACAGGGTCGGTGCAGTTGTATATGGGATCGATCATTATACGCGTGTCTATGCTATATAATTTCCTCTAAGTGTGCCCTGAAGTAGTTTCAACATCATGACAGCGACCAAAACTCAATATTAGCTAAAATTATTTAAAACTTATTCTGATGGAGAACTGTGTAAATTTACCTGGTTGCTCAACGACGAATGCTGCGTTGCTCAACTTTTAATATGGAAACTCATCTTCATTCATTTGACTCTATTTACATTTTGTATAATAAGATTATATATTAGAGTGGTCCATTGTCAAAATTATTAGAACGCCGGATATATATTTAGCAGTATTTGTTTCAGTTCTTTACTCCCTGTGTTTATATACCACCGAGCTCAACTTTGTCTTTCATCGAGGTTCCATAAAATAAAGTACCAGTCTAATACTAAGGACTACATAATCGACTTTATCTTTCCCCCAAATTGCTGGCCTTGTGCCTAAATTAAACACCATATTTAGAATATATATGATTTATTCATCTGTATTTATATCTGTAACAAAAATATTTGCCATGCAATATTGACTGTCATTGTTTATTTCCATAGACATACTTAAAAGACATTTCATAATTTCTAACATTTCCCATCTTTTCTCTCTATTTGCAGGTAAGTTCCTGTTTTTTTTGGAAATGACGGCTACACTCATGAGCGATCGCTACTTTTGTCTGGGTATTTCTTTTTCTGTTAAACACTAAAGGTTATTTAATCTGATCCCGCTTCCACCCGCTTGCTTTCTTTCGCCTTAAATATGTTGTGAAATAAAATTACAGGTTTTACATTCAACACAATTTCGTGTGAAAATGTATTTCTTTCAATATTTTTAACACATTTCACATGAAATATTCATTCGTAGAGATTCAAAATGAAATTAAGAATTATATATATCTACATATATGTAAGCGTATGTATTGTATATATATATATATATATATATATATATATATATATATATATATATACAATACATACACTTGCAATTTTCATTCGTAGCGATTCAAAATGAAATTAAGAATTATGTATATCTACATGCATGTAAGTGTATGTATATATATATATATATATATATATATATGTGTGTGTGTGTATATATATATATATATATATATATATATATATATATATATATATACATCATTCCATACATACTCATGCGTATGTGTGTGCTGTATATATATATATATATATATCGTGTTTGGTGTGAATTATCCATTTGTTATTTTGTTTTTGTATTCGATACAAAAAAATCTATTGTCTTGAATGTCAAAAGATCTCACCTCCCACCCACCTCACCCACCATTTCACTAGTTCAAACAACGTTTATTTACAAGGCACGGGTGAGAACTATTAAGAATTTCCCCTGTCTCTTTTTCCTCATTCCTTGTTTTTGATATTGATATTTGGAATATTTCTCACACATTCTCCTCCTTCTTCTTCTTCTTCTTCTTCTTCTTCTTCTTCTTCTTCTTCTTCTTCTTCTTCTTCTTCTTTCTTTTTCCTCCTCCCTTCTTGTTATTTTTGTTCTTTTTGTTGTTGCTGTTGTTGTTGGTGGTGGTGTGTTGTTGTTGTTTTTCATCTTTTTTTTTTTTAAATTTATCAAACTTCATTCAAAAAGAAATTGTCATTATTACTGTTATTATTATCCCTGTTTAGTTTCATGCAAATGTTACTGCATAATCAGGTGGAACTCCCTGTTCCTGAATAGTGTACAACATTATGCGTAGGGAAAGGAGTGTAGAGACTTTATCTGTTAATGTGTTGCATGTCTTCCGGGTTTAACTTGTAGTTTCTTGTGTTTGATCTGTTGCGTATGTAGTTTCTTGTGTTTGATCTGTTGTGTATGGGACTTGTGTTATTTTATTTAGTATTTCTTGTGTAATTATGTGTTGTGTGAATGTTAGTCTTTTATTATAAGGTGTTTATTGTATTGGGTGTTTCCTGTATGTCAAGGCTTCTATTTGAGCAGAGTGTGGAGCTGCGAGCCCGGGTATAACTAATATGTTTGTGGTCATCTTTCTAATATACCTAGAGCTCCGGTCCCTATTAGAACTGTTTAATCATCATACACGACATGTTGTATATTTTGATTTCAAACTATTGAATTTTGAAAGTTTTTTCCATTTCCTTTCTTTCAATAATTTTCTCAGAGGGAATCGTGATATTTCTCAGAGTGCACCTGTCGGTCATCCTGTGCCCGCTCATCAAAGTATAAATTAACTGTAATTGTAATAAGTTAGGAAATCTAGACAAGTAAATATATTTGCTGAATATTGTGTCGCGTATGTAAAAGAAGAACATGAGGGGATTGTACAGGTATGCTTAATGCAAACAGAAAATATTGTAAATTGTGCGTTAACAAATCTCTTTAGGAGAATTGCATGTTGATTGAAATCATAGGACATTAATTGAGCGACATAATGTTAATTGAAATCTGAACCTATTTAATTGATATCTATACCAAACTAACGCAAAGCAGCAGATTTAATTAGATATTTTCATGAGAAACTTAAGGATAAATATATCTTTAGGGGCACGCAGCATCGTCAAATTGTTAAATATTCCGTTCGCAATAAAACGAGCTACATTCTATATGCATAGCAATTATATTTATCGCCATCCGAGTAACGAGATAAATTGTCCATCTTGATATCATCTAAATTTAGATTTGGGTCAGGCAGAACTAAATAACCTACGTTTAGTGTAGAGTCTCTTCAAACATCAAATGCGTATTCATATCAGGTACGTATATTTTATAAGAAAAATATGAATACATATTTAACTATATGGCACAAAACCGAGTACCAACACATAGAACGTCATATGTTGAACATGTTCCTGTGACACATACCTGGATAATGACATGGTGATAGTCAGCCTTCATTGGATCAGAATGCAAATCCCTTGTTGATGTATCGATATTCTCAGACGACGGGAACATGGAAATGGAGAATTTGTCTAAATATAAATATCTGGAGATAGAAATAACCCGATGATGAAAACATAAAGAACCATTACAACATTAGGCATTTTGGGTAGGATAAAAGAAAACACACCGATAGATACTTAACTAAACCACCAAGACGCTATAATATACAAAAAATAACACTACTGGGCACTGCACACATATTACAAGGAATACTCTCAATACAATTGAAACAATACCACCAAAAAGAACACTATAACTAAAGCGCTCACCGCTGAACCCAATAATGCAGTGACGATAAGCAATAATTGTTTCTACTTTAGGCACAAGGCCAGCAATCACTCAGTGCATTACTGGTACTTTATTTTATCGACCCCGTAAGGATGAAAGGCAAAGTCAACCTCGGCGGGATTTGAACTCAGATCGTTAAGGGACGTAACTATGCTGGAAAGCATGGCGTCCGACCCTCTACCGATACTGCCAATCCACTAATAATAATAATTGTTCCTACTTTAGGCACAACCTCAGCAATTTGAATAGGCGAGGGAATCGAGTAGATCGACCACAGTGCTTACTACTACTTTATGTTATCGACCCCGTAAGGATGAAAGGCAAAGCTAACCTCGACGTGATTTGAACTCAAAACAAATAAGAAGAATGAACCGGGAAAACTGATGACTGGAACAACTTCGATCAAGGTTTGTTCAAACAAGGTTGTATTAAAACTAAACAATAACAGCATTTATATGTCAGACCTGTGAAGATGCGTTGTGAAATGGGTAGGGTGTTCCTAACATCGTGAGTTTCATTGTCGGCAGGGCGTTGTGTCATGGAGTAACACACTTCGTTGGATGTTGTCCCAATTTACTCAGCTGATATAAATGATTAGTAATTATAACGTTATCCTTTTATTTTTTTTTAAAACACTTTAGTCTTTATTGTGTTGTATCAGATGAAAGAATGGTAGTTAACTAATGTATTGGTACGTGATGGGGCCCACCCACAGCCCCGGCGGACATAATGGAGAAGGCGTTTCCCCGGTGGACGGCAAGGGAGACGCGCTGGAAAAGCCACTCCAACTCGCGGGGCTCACACCTGCGGCTGGCCAGCTCAGCGCCTATGGTAGTGAGTAAGGGGGTAACCCTGGGGTCGAGGACACCAGAAGTCTCCACTGACAGGAGAACGACCGCAAACCTGTCGGAGTGCGACCGGTATTTGAGGAGTTTGGCCCCCTCAGCCCGACGTGCAGCAGAACCTGGGTCAGTCGCAGACTGCACCAGGTTGCGGCTGCAGAAAGTGTCAGTGCAAGTGGCATCCCAGATGAGGGGTTTGCCACCGCGGAACGGGAAGATGGTCATGCCATTGTCGGCCGGGATCCAGGGGCGGAGAGTAAGTTAGTTGGAAGTGGAGGATACTCATTCGGAAGTCACGCTGCCCTTTTTTCTGCTAATAGACATTTATCAATAACTATTATTTCACTCTAACTACTATTTATTCTGTTGATACTTGTGAGACAGTTCCATTTTAATGGCCAGCCTTGTTTAAACCGTATCCCAATGAAACTTCCTGTATCTGCAAACGTCTCACTCACTTTGGATAATCATATTCGATATTATTTATTTAACCAATTTGTCCTGTCGGTCAGTGGCCCCAAGAATCTGCAAAACTAAACTATTGTTATTCTATATTTTTTTTATTTCTAAATGACACCCATATCTGTCACGATATCCCCCTCAAAGCAAACATTACATTTATCGTCACATAGATAGAGTAAAGTAAAGCAATCGAGGTCTCATTGTCCAGTCTTAATGATATCACATATTTTTATATCTCAAACATTTATCATTATGTCAACTTTATATGAAAGACATCAAATAATCAAACCTATACGTTGTTATTCGCTCCATCCTCACATCTTCAGCGTTGTTTATTTTGTCCTTTCCTTTCTGTGATAAGATTTTTTAATACTCATATTATATTACTACTACTACTACTACTACCACCACCACCACCACCACCGCCACACCACCACCAATGATGATAACAATAATATTCATGTGAGTATTTTTACTGTGGATTTCCGGTTAGGAATTGTTTTCACAATCGCTTTAGACATAGCAACAATAGAATATTTGTATAGACGATAGCAACAATTTACTGTATTTAGCTTCATTATATTTGAGCGGAGTTGTGAAGGTGTGTGGTTTTGAAGTTAGGATATTCGGTTCAAGATCGTAGGATCGTGAATTCAACTCCCGTCGGTTCGCTGTGTCCTTGAGCAATCACTTTATTTCAATGTTTCTCCAGTCTACTACGCTTGCAAATCTGAGTATTACTTGTATTTCGAAGGGCCAGCCTTGTCATATTCTGAGTCATGCTGAATCCCCCTGAGAACTATACGATGTATACGCCTGTTTGTGGAATTCTCAGCCACTTACATGTTAATTTAACGAGCAGGCTGATCCGTTGATCGTATCAACTGGAACACTCGTAATCACAACCAACGGAGTGATTCTATATATCTATATGACCGGTGTTTTTAGAATGTCGGATAGGATGCTTTGTGGGATTGGTTTCAGCTCTCTGCTCTCTGAGTTCAAAATCCACTGAGTTCAATTTTATCTTTCATCCACACCAGGTCGATAAAAATGTACCAGTCTAGTACTGTGGCCGAGTCTTTCTCTGTGTGTGTCCCTTTCTCACTTCAATTCTCTTTCTTTCTATCATTCACTGGAAAGAATTTGCTGGAAAAAAAATACTTTGAGAAGAGATGGCCTCCGCCAAGTTTCAAAATGCCCTAGAAACGCCGTAAATCAATACGGCACCCCTACGTCTCCTCCATGATTTGCGGGAGCATTCATTCACCCATATAAGAGGATTGCAGACGCGGCATAAGCGAATGATTAAAAGGGTCCCTTTGCCACCATTAGGTCCTGGGTATGATCGTACTGCGCGGCATCTTAGCCATTTACTATAGCCTTCGGTCGATCAAAGCATTGGAAGGTAAATTGGGTTGACAGAAACTGTTTGGATGTTTGTCAGATAGGTTTTACATGTAATTCAATGTCTTTTCCTTTGACACACGCAGCGTCCCATTGTTGACGAAAATTTGGAGGCGAATCGGATGGAATGTACCTGTAATTCAAGGATCCAATCTTGGTACACACTCTCTCGATGTTTACCTCTGAGAGTTTCATTAGTATATTTACATGTTAAATTCCCGTTATTACTGTTCCGTTCGTCAAATAACAGGAACACTCATCGTCTAAACCGACGGAAATTCATTCCATATGACGAGAATCACTATTGTGGGTTCTACAGAGTGTGTGTTTTTCCGACAAGAACGTGTGTAAACGAGAATTTTCATTAAACACAATATTTGCATAACAATATCGTTTTCTAACTGCATAGAATATATGATATTGAACATGTGGTCAGTTTGGCAATAAAGCTAAAATTCCCATTTATTTATATATATATATATATATATATATATATATATATATATATATATATATATATATATATATATATATTATCCATATCGAGCCCTCTTTGGATTTTAGTCTTCAAATTTATTATTATTACTATTATTATTATTATTATTATGACTATATATATATATATGTAGTTTATCATTAACAATCAAAGAGTGTTTAATAACATGTAATTATTAACAATCGTTTCATCCAAGTACAAGATCTAACTCATCAGAGTACAAATCAAATCTAGTGCATTTCATCGATGCACTAGCTTATAGACTGTTGTATTGCTTGCATTGTGTGTAAATTTGTCAATGCTTGATATACTTATTTTATGCTTTATCCCTTATAGCAAACCTTTCTTTTTTTCTCTCCTCTATATCAGCCTGTGTTTAATGCCTCTTGCTTCTCATTCTTGATCATATTTATATGATCGTGCTTTTAATGTGCTTCTTGCCTTCCTCTCTTAAATGAATGTTAATATCTGTTATTTTAGCTTTCTATCCCAGGAATGTTCTTTAACACAATATCTGTGTTCTAACTTTTGATTTATACTCCGATGAAGGCAGCCTTGTGCTTGGATGAAACGATCCTTAGTAATTAGATGTTATTAAACACTCTTTGATTGATATTTATAAAGTATTCCGGCTCTGCATTATACTTATTATTTTACATCGAGCTATTCTCATACTGGCAATTGGACAATATTAATATTACCCATATTTATATTTATGTGTATATATATATATATATATATATATATATATATTGATACAATTATATATATATATATATATGTGTGTGTGTTTGTGTGGGTTGTTGTGTGTGTTTGTGTGTGTGTGTGCAAATATGTATGTGCGCGTGTCGGTGTATGTGGCAAGACTACAAAACATTTCGTATATGATTTATTATTCCGTACAATGAAGAAATATATTGGTCTACCTCTTGATATAGTAGGAAAAGAGTCTTTACATTTCGGACCGTACTCCTTCATCAGAAGATAGAATGAGAAACAAAAGATGAAATATAGAGTGATAAAGAAAACGGGCGGAAAAACTTCTTTCTTTTTTTGAGAAAATCAGATTTTTGGAGATAAAATACAATGAATAAAGATAAAAAAATGAAATTATATAGGGCTTAAAGCATTAATATCTAGTAATTATTTCTTAATTAAGTATAAACCTATATTTACACTTAATGACGAGGCGCACAAAAGAAAATCAGAAAAAAATGAACATTTGATAATAGTATGTATAAATCTGTGTGTGTATATATACATTTGTGTACGTATGTATTATATATTAATTTATATAATCTTTCTAATCCAATATGTCTATTAGGTAACCTTATTATATATTTCTTGGATGGCCTTATTTCTTTATTTAATTATATATTTATTCAGTGATATATTAATCTTCATTTCTGTCAGTTAATATTCCTTCCTTGTTATCTAACTATCTGTCTCTCTCTCTCTGTCTGTCTCTCTCTCTCTCTCTCTCTCTCTCTCTCTCTCTCTCTCTCTCTCTCTCTCTCTCCCTATATATATATATATATATATATATATATATATATGTGTGTGTGTGTGTGTGCGCGCGCGCGGGCGTCAGAGTGTTCGTGTATGAATACGCAAAAATGCAAACAAACACACATACATACACACACACGCGGCGCACATATATACGCATGGCCTTATGCCTAAATCAGAAACCATTATTAGTGGATTGGCAGTATCGGTAGAGGATCGGACGCCATGCCTTGACGCATAGAGTTACGGCCCTTGCCATTCTGAGTTCAAATCTCGCCGAGGTTAACTTTGCCTTTCATCCTTACGGGGTCGATAAAATAAAGTACCAGTAATGCACTGGGTATTTGCTGGCGTTGTGCCAAAAGTATAAACAATTATTATTATACATAAGGTGGTGGATTAGCAGTATCAGTTGTCGAGCGTCGCTCATCATGTTTGCGGCAGAGGTACGGCCCCTTACCTTATGATTTAAATCCCACCGAGGTACTTCACCATTCCTCCTTAATAATTGTTGGCCTTCTGGCTCTACCGCATCTCCCTTACCATCCTCCGAGGAAACGCCTTCTCCATTCTGTCCGCCGAGGCAGTGGGATGGCAGCACGTGGGACCTCATTTGCTCACTATACAGAGAGATGGGGAGGGCGAGAGAGATTGGGGCGATGACATTGCACATGTAAAGAGTGTTTTTTTCATATTTACACTACTACTACCATAACTAGAAACAATTATTATCCGATGTTCATTTGTTTTCTTATTTTCTTTTGTGTCACGTCATAAAATACAGGGATAGATTTAACAGTGGAAACATTACATGTTTACCACATTTCCCTGCGTCGAAGACATTACTTTTTCTCTAATATAAGTCTCAAAAATCTACCATAGGTTTATAATCATTTTAGAATTGTTTAGTAGATACTAGCAAAATGGCCCTACGCTGCTCGGGATTTACTCTAGAGTTCTTATATATTTGATATATATTTATCCTTATCGAGCCTCGTGAAATAAATACGTTTGTTTATATTTTGTTATTGTGTATGCAAAAATATCTGTACACCAATATATAATTATATATATCTATCTATCTATATATATATATATATATATATATATATATATATATATATATATGTCTGTCTCCCTAAAACTCGAGAACCTCCCAACCGATTGTTTTCAAACTTTACACATGTAATGCTTATGGTCCTGTGAGTGTTTTGAGCAAAAAAGAATTCAAATTGTCAATGCCCTATGGACTGCATTAGGCGATTTAGCAATCTCTCTCTATAATTCCCAGTCTTTCTTTTTAGATAGATACATAGATATAACGTTGCGCCCTTATAATATATGTCTGTATGTCTGGCTGTCTGCATTACCATATTACGACGTCGCCATCTGTGTGTGTTTGTATATGTATGTATATATAGTGTATATATATATATATATATATATATATATATATATATATATATATATATATATATATATATATATATATATATATATATATATATATATATAGTGTGTGTGTAGCGTTTTTCGAATTATTTACTTCTGCGTTCACAGATTGATTCTTTTAGTTTAGCTCTCACCCTTAACGGGATCTTCTGGAACTAAAAAAGTCAATCGATTTCGGTTCGTATGTCAGATATTCCATCTATGTTTTATTCAATCATTCATTTATCCATTGGCCATTTATTGACATCATACGAGTATAGTTGGTTGATTATAACATTAGACTACCAATATGTAAGCCATGAATACAAATCCATCGCTTTACTGTTAGGAACATAACGTAATGATGAAAATAGTGACTTGAAACTGTTTAACATCAGGTGGGAAGAAGGAAGCAGCCAATAACACAACTGTGAACATTGATGATCTATTGTTGCTCAGGGTAATGGCTGTATGGGCGTAACTATGAACTAAGTATGCTTGAATGCACCAGACCTCTTGGGTGTGGAAGTATTTGTTAATGTAAGCACAAGTACAAAGTTAAGCTGACAATGATTAGTTTCAGGGAGTAGTCCACAAGTCTTAGTCCATTACATCCTTGCCATTCTCTCCAGAACTTTGATCAGATAACTGTCTCTATGCGACAGCTGCTATGCAATAATACCATATTAAAGTTAGCACAGATTATCATATAGAAGATCCCTTTTGGCTGCGAGGAATTTTACTGTATTTAGATACCAGCTAATATTTGTTACCATACAGCTAGTTCAATTTAGGAATAATATTTTCATATGAACGTCATGAGAATCCGATATTATCATATGATATGATCTTTGAAAAGAGAATTAATGAATAGAAACATATTTTGAATAGGTTCCGTCAACAACACAATCACCGATATCACCACCGGCATCACATCCGCATTACCACCAGCATCAACACTACGATAACCATCAACACTACCACCACCAACACAACCAGGACCACCGCCATGAAAACCAGAAGCATGGCCACAATTACCAACGTTAACGACGACCACCATCACCACGAGCCCCACCGCCTTCAGAGACGAATTCCACAACGATGCGACCAGAGGTCAAAATGAAAAGATTTCGATTGAACTGGCGGCAATTAGAGTATCAAATACTGGAATGTGCGAAGTATGATAATCGATTATCTATATGATAGTTAGAAGGCGATGGCTTAATAGTTAGGGTGATGAGCTCATGGTTTTAATGTATTCGGTTGTATTCTGTTGTGTTCATTGTGGTCTTCACCAACACGTTTCATTTCACATTGCTTTTCAGGACATGACTGACAGGCCTGTCTTTGAAATACCCGAGAAATCTTCTATGAAATACAAACATGGAGGAGGCTCGCTTAGCCTGCATATGTGTGAGATGCACATTTTATTTGTTTCCATATGTCCCAGGTGGGATCAATGGCTTGCATAAATTAATGGTTCATGATTTTCTTGATGTAAAATTTATGGAGTCTATTTTGTTTACTAAACTGAAACATTGTAATATGAGAGGAATAGGAAGAAATATATACAAAGGATATATGACTGCATGGATTCATTTTTCAATGGATATAATATATTGTTATATTTGGGGGTGGTGGTGGTGTCATGTCCTAATATTGCTAATAAATAGTACAACACACTCACTGTTTGATTTGATTTACTCTCCACTTCCATTATATATATATATATATATATATATATATATATATATATATATATATATATAGATAGATAGATAGATAGATAGATAGATAGATAGATAGATAGATAGATAGATGGATAGATATATAGATAGATGTATAGATATATAGATAGATAGATGAATAGATATATAGATATATGGATAGATATATAGATAGATAGATAGATATATTTCTTTTATTTGCCACTAGGGCATCAAAAGTGGGACAAGTACAAAGGGGGGAGTTTACACAAAAAGGCGTCCTCAATAAGGAGAAGGCAATAACAAAATATAAAAATAAAATAAGATATAACAAAAAATAAAATTTTTAACAAAATCCTCAATAGAGAGGAGGCGCCTTGGGGGGTCGCACACACCCCCGAAAAAAGTGTGCAACCCTTCTCCTCAGGAGCACAGAGAAGGGGTGCTCCCTTGGTCTTTCATCTTCCTCACCTATAGTCTGATGTAGAGTGAAGGCCCATTCACACGGGCCATTCTCGCCACTTTCACCCATCTTTCATAGAAACGGCTGGGGTGCAGCACCTCTCTCTCCATCCTGATCCTTCTTCCGAAATGATATCGGAAGAAACGGACCAGTTGTTGGCCAGAGAGAAAGGTGCCCGACCTCAGTCCTTTCAGACGCGTCCACCATACAACCTCTTTCGCCATGGCTATTACGCACAGAAACACCGCCTCTGCTTCATCTTTGAAGGGGGGAGGCGGCTTGATCATTACAATAGACTCGGTGGTCAACCGGATCGGTCCCACCCTTGACAGCAGTTGTTCGACATAGCCCCACAGATCGGCTACGCCCGAGCAGTGTACTAATGCAGATAGATAGATAGATAGATAAATATACACGGGTGTGTATGATTGTGTAAAGAAGATTATATTAATAAAAGGAATTCCAACCTTGTCTGATTTACTCGTTTTATTTACAATCCTTTAAAATTTATAATGATATTATAATGAAATAGTATGGTAGAATATTAAATGTTAAGTGTTAATTAAACAAGTACTTTCATGCTTTGGCAATCTTCAGGTTCATATTGTGTGGTCACAGTCAAGTTTGCAATTTTCACCTGACAGTTGAACATTGCAAACTTAACTGTCACCACAAAATATGAACCTGAAGATTGCGAAAGCATGAAAGTACTTGTTCAATTAACACTTAACATACTATTTCATTCTAATACCATTATATATTTTAAAGGATTGTAAATAAAATGAGTAAATCAGACAAAGTTTGAATTCCTTTTATATATATATATAAATGGTAAACATTGATGGCCAGGAAAATTGTTTATGGTAAAATAAAAAACATATATATATATATACATAAAAAAAAAATACTGATACTGAATCGGAAACCAACAATGAGTCTGTTTTAATATGTTTTGGTAATATTACAACCACATGACCTTCCCAAATATAACAATATCTGTTTCAACACAGGATTTCATATCATAAACCTTGTAAAACAGATATATTTTAATTACATCAACTATTGAACTTCAAGTATTAGCCTGAAGTGTAAACGGTAAATTTAGTACCTATGTATCACGAGTAGCTTGTGATTAATGGGAAATTCCATACAAAGAATTATATTGTTACGCATGGAAATAATACGTGAGTATATATTACATTTTCATGTGCCTAGTGATGATGCGTCTGGCTTACAATCGTGAGGTTGTGAGTTCGATTCTCGAACCGGGCTTTATGTTGTGTCCTTGAGCAAGACACTTTATTTTACATTGTTCCAGTTCACTCAGTTGTAGAAATGAGTAACTGGTGCCAATCTGTATTATCATTGGCGACAAGCTGTATCGTCATAGGCCTTTCCCTTCGACAACATCGGTGGTGTGGAGAGGGGTGACTGGTATGCATGGGCGACTGCTGCTCTTCCACAAACAATCTTTCCCAGACTTGTGCCTCGGAGGGGAACTTTCTAGGTAAAAATACCATTGCAATTAATGACAGAAGGGAGTCTTTTCCCCTGCGGTGATGCCCACGTCACGTATCGAAAATGTAACATTTCGAGTTCAGCATTACTGATTGAGGCTTTAAAATAAGGAAATTATTCTCCGTGTGCGGCTTATGTAGGTAGATATTGGTCATGGAATGAGATACATTGCGACATGTTCGTTACAATGTATGTACTAGTAATAACATTCTTGAGCCTATGATCATAAATTTATGAGTTCGATTCCTAAGGACGGTGACGTGTTATGTCCTTGACCATTTCAGCTCCCAGATTCGTGCACTAATGTCACCATACTTAGGCGGCACAATGGCAGAGCCATTAGAATGTTGGATAGAATGCTTTGCGTTAACTCTTCCCGATTTTTGTACTCTGAGTTCAAATGTCACCAAGATCATCTTTGCGTTTCACCCCTTAGAGATCGATAAAAATAAAATACCTTTTCAATACTGCGGCTGATTCTCTCTCTCTCTCTCTCTCTCTCTCTCTCAATATTTATTCTTTGGAAGAAAACGGATGTATTCATACCTGAAGAGGCGATGGGATCCATCAGGTATTTAAATGCCCCCCAAAACAAGGTATGTTTCTGCAGCATCCCTATATCATTAGGAGTTACGCGTCCATACATACATAGCCAGTAATATTTTATAATTAAGACACAAGCTCAATAATTTGGGAGTACTTTAATGAAACATTTGAGGGGTGGGGGTGGATCTATTTTCACTCTTCCTAAATTGCTGTCCTTGTGTCTAAATTTGACAAAGAGTTTTGTTGCATTTAGTTACAGATTTTTACTACCTAATATCAAATACCTCAAAAGTCAAATTTACATTTCTTCGATACATTTCGATAAATTATCAATTAAGTAGTGAATCGATATAACTGACTTTTCCCTACCCCAAAATTGCTGGTCTTCTGCTGATGTTACAAAGAATTATTTTTTCTGTTTC
>OZ024742.1:188736505-188744005 GCA_964016885.1 Eledone cirrhosa
GTGTGTACGAATCTTTATGTTTGAAATTCTTTACTGGAACAAAAGCGACAATATTAATGCATTAAATATTATATACTGAAGCAACGAAAAAGCTTACAAAACAATCAATATTGACAGTACAATTAGTGTTACTTTTCTAGATGTTCATATAATAATTATTATCAATGTTCCGTTTGTTTTCTTTCATATTCTGTGGTTATTATTATAGGGCAGTGGACTGGCAGTATCAGTAGAGGGTCGGACGCCATGCTTTCCAGCATAGTTACGTCCCTTTACGATCTGAGTTCAAATCCCGCCGAGGTTGACTTTGCCTTTCATCCTTACGGGGTCTATAAAATAAAGTACCAGTAATGCACTGGATAATTGCTGGCCTTGTGCCTAACATAGAAACAATTATTATAGGGCAGTGGATTGGCAGTATCGGTAGAGTGTCTGACGCCATGCTTTGCACCAAAGAATTAAATTTGCACCGCCGAGGTTAACTTTGCCTTCATCCTTACGGAGTCGATAAGATAAAGTACCAGTAATGTACTGGATAATGGCTGGCCTTGTGCCAAAACTAGAATTAATTATTATAGGGCGGTGGATTGGCAGTGTCGGTAGGTCTGACGCCA
Organism: Eledone cirrhosa; assembly: GCA_964016885.1. Lineage (NCBI taxonomy): Eukaryota > Metazoa > Mollusca > Cephalopoda > Octopoda > Eledonidae > Eledone > Eledone cirrhosa. The sequence continues at coordinate 188,737,120 of OZ024742.1, forward strand.
TGCTTTGCAGCAAAAAATTACGGCCCATTATAGCCTGAGTTCAAATCCAGCCGAGGTTAACTTTGCCTTTCATCCTTACGGGGCCGATAAAATAAAGTACCAATAATATATTGGGTAATTGCTGGCCTTCTGCCAAAGTAGAAACAATTATTATTGATAAGAATATGTTTACCATATTTTTCTCTCTTTAAGTTAAACGGAGTAAAATCTAATATCCATCATATGTCATTCATACTGGAGTTCAACAATTCTACTAAACACGAATGAAGAAAAATTAGATGGAAATAAATTATTAATGTTTGACAATGTACGATTACTTTGTTAGTTTCTAGGCATGCATCATCCCTATAAGTACTTGCAGAATTAATGTTTAAAGTGCTGTAATATTTCGGGCTTTTTTTCTATTATTGATTTATCTAAAACAATATTGTAGTTCCCTTAAGCATCATACATAACTACGTCTGTTTATGAATTTCCTATAGAATGTGACATTTTTAGTCAAACTGAAATTTTGAGACAAAAGACGAAAAAAATCGTGGTAAGCTGGAAGGAAAATTATCAACGAATGCAAAAATTGGCACTGAGTGTTTGCAACTTGAGATCAAAACTAAAACACCATGTAATGTCTTAAGATGGCGCCTCTATGACTCTTTCTGTGGGTTTAGCGCCCCTTATCTACCGAGCTACCCATATATATGTATGAGTTATTCCGGGTTGAATCGGAGGTAACCACAGTAAGTAAGGTAACTTACTAGAGAGAGATACAGTGCGCCATCAATAAAACAGGGAAAAACCATCAGTGTATGGAATCTATAACCTATGAAAGGCAGAATATAGACACGATAATTAAAAATATAAATTAAAGCATAAATAAATACCTCTATAACTATATAACACACGTACAAATCCAAAGTGATCTGTTTCGCCATTAAGTTGTTGACGGAAATGAAATAACCCAGGTTCATCAGCGTGTGTTAGGTTATACATTTCAGACAACATTAAGAGAATTTTTAAAGTGGCCGAAACATCTACACGTGGGAGAGAGAAGTCACAGCGTGTTTAAGGGAAGTGAACCAGTGGCCTCTGAGGGACGAGCTGCTAGAAAGGGCAGCCCAAAACCACTCAGACAAGTGTGCTCAACCAAACAGAGAGAGATAGGAGAAGGACTGTTATAAGGAGCGAAATATCACGATACATTAACAGAGCCATAGACTCTCGCCGTTCCCTCTAAATAATATGCTCAAGGGAGAAATCCTGGGCACTTTAAAATACAATATGTTGAAAAGGTAACACACTAGAGAGAGATACAGTGCGCCATCAATAAAACAGGGAAAAAACACCAGTGTATGGAATCTATAACCTATGAAACATATATACATATGTATATATGTATATGTATGTATGAATATATATATACATATATATATATCTATATATCTATATCCAAAATTAAGAAAACTCAAATGAATTTAATCTAAATCAAAATTATGGGTGTCATGCCAGAAAGACATGCGCCATATCACCCGCAAAATAAGCTCTAAGATTCAAACGAGTAGGTCCGAGCATTTTATAATAACTAGAAATTGATTAACATAAAAATAAACATGTATAATCACAGGAGATAATTTTTACCAGTGTGTAACCACACATAGCTAGGTAGGTAACTAAATAAAGTTGACCAGAACTTCAAAAATAGATACCTTATAATATGATTAATCTTCCCTGTATATATTCCATTAAAGAAATATATTTCACCAATTAATCGAATGGTTAACCACGGAAGCGGATACTTGGATTTTCAGCTGTTTTTCTTGGATTTTCTTGCTGTTTCTATTTGTCGATAACCCTATTCACGCCACTGGGACGAAGCTAGTGTGATGTGTGTATTTCTAGTAGATATAGCACGTGTCGCTGGCCAGTCGCTGATTTGAACTTGAAGTGTAAACACTGACCCCTGGAACTTCTTCCTTGTTGAAAATCCAAGTATCCGCTTCCGTGGTTTACCATTCGATTAGTTGGTGAAATATATTTCTTTAATGGGAAGATTAATCATATTATAAGGTATCTATTTTTGAAGTTCTGGTCAACTTTATTTAGTTACCTACCTAGCTATGTGTGGTTACACACTTGTAAAAATTATCTCCTGTGATTATTCATGTTTATTTATATGTTAATCAATTTCTAGTTATTACATATATATATATATATATAGGAACGAGTAGGACCCCGACGGCTGAGCTCAAGCCGTCGAGGTCCTACTCGTTCCTATTACCCACTCTACTACCCTAAGTATTGAGTACTTTGGTGCGTTATGGTCCACCTGGTTCCTTACCACATTTCCTTCGTTATATATATATATATATATATATATATATATATATATATATATATATATATATATATATATATATATATGTGTGTGTGTGTGTGTGTGTGTGTAGTGTGTGTAAGTGTATGATTAAATGTGTGTATGTACGTATATATATATGTGTGTGTGTATGTGTGTATTTGTATTGTATGTTTGTGTGTATGTATCTGTATGTATATATATATATATAAATATATATATATATGTATATGTATGTGTTTGTATATATACATGTTAGTATGTATATATATGTGTGTGTATATATATATATATGTATGTATGTACATATATATATATATATGTACAGAGAGGCAGTACACATGATATGGTTTTTAGTCTTGAAATGTATTATTATTACTATATATATACATGTGTATATATATAAAATTAAGTATGTGTGTGTCTGTGTATTACTTATAGGGGCCTACATCTTACGACCGATTTTCATGGAACAATACAGGCTTAAAGATTACTAATCGGGGAGTGTTTTCTATATATGAGCGTATCGTTATTTTATTCCGGGGTCATCCTGCAGATAAAAATAAGATTTTTGGATCTAGCTCCCAAATCTTGCCACCGATTCCGTTCACATTTTACAGCAAAATAGAATTTATCATTGCACACCTTATAACGGCTTTATATTTTGCATTTGTTGTTCAGGGACGGAGTGGCAGCCGCTTAAATATTCAAAAATACCACTTTTAGACTCAAATTTCCACTTTTTCGACTCTAGCTCCCACATTAATCAACCTACTTTGTTGAAATGTTACACTACGCTAGATCTGATTATTTCATGTCTTAAGTGGCTTTACATTTTGGATTTTTTGTTCAGAAACGGCGTGGCAGCCGCTTAAATATTCGAAAATACCACCTTTTCGCTCAAATTTCCGCTTTTACGGCTCTTGCTCCCACATTTTTCAACCGATTTCGTTCAAATTCGAAACTTCGGCTTCACCTCACACATAAATCAATTTATTTGGTTCAACCTTTATACTACGATAGAACCTATCATTGCACATCTTATAGATGGTCAAAGGCTAAACGATGGCCACTGATATCGTCTGAGCTTTTAGTTGTGTATTTGAGAATTCATCGTTTTCCAATGAAGCAGCGTGAGGAAATTTGACTTAGTGTTAGAGGACATTACCTCCCTCCCCCAGCATACCCCTACGTCAGTCATCCGCGTTTCTCAGTGATTGAGGTCATCACCACTCTCCCCCGCATGGCCTGTGTGTGGCCATAGATGAGTCATCAAGAAGCAGTCGCTAAGATCAACACCTTATCAACAAAGATATTATCTTACCTCTCCAGGCAACGCTGGGTACCGCTGCTAGTATATAAATATATATATATATATATATATATATATAAGTCTGTGTGTGTGTATATATATATATGTGTGCATGTGAATGTATATGTATGTGTGTACGTGTATTTATATGTATGTATATGTGTACGTATGAATGTGTGCGCGCGTGTGTATGCATGAGAGTATGTGTGTATGTACCATTATGTATGTTTGTTGTGTGTGTGCCTGTATGTGCGTGCGTGTATGTGTGTGTACGTGTGTAAGTGGGCGCGTGTGTGAATGTGCTTGTCGACACCTGGAATATATATTAAGAGAAACTTCACAATAAGGGGAATCACCCACCCCAACACTTGAATATGTTTATGGAACCCTTTCTGCGTTTGTCACCCTTATATCAGCCTTAAAGAATTAGCTTCTAAAGAATTTCCCCTTTTTTTAAACCATTGAACCCCACCCATCTTGTAGACACCTGTTTTACAGGCATTGTCAGTCTAAGTGATAAACTAGTGTTGTGTTCCAAATTTGAATTTGTTTACAGCATTCTTTCTGCATTTTTAATATTATAGCTTTTAATGAACTCCCTTTTCTTTAAATCCTTCAACCAATGACCTCCACCCATCCTAATCCCCACCTTCTCCTACCACCAGAAAAGAAATGATATAAATACCACTACTTACTTGGACAGCCAGCTTTCTGATGATTTTTCACGAATGAAACAGTCCTATTCCTGTAAAATCTCTTCTATATTAAAACTATATATATATATATATATATTTTTTTTTTTATATAGCCATATTATTACTATTTGGCTCCCTCGGTTGAGCATTCTACTGACTTATATTCATCATGCAGAAACAACATCTGAATATTTCTACAAAGAACATACCCATACCGAGCAGGAAAACATACCTAAAACTCCTGATACTCCTGATAAAGGGTTGCGTTGGCGGGCCTTTTATTTCGATAAACAGGGAAAAGCAGACAACAAACAGGATAAATTTGGGTTTAAAACCTATAATAACCCTCCGAGTAACCCTTCGAAAATGATGTCTTGGAACTCATACGGAGTATCAAATTTCGGAATAGGAGCAATTCCTTCCAGCACGACCTGGATAATAGAATTCGTTCTATTAAGGATTCTAATGCCGTGTACGTCCACTCCGACAAAACTGGCAATCTATATCAAGTAAAGTGCAGTACTTACCATCAACTGCTACATAATGCTGTAACTAAGGATTACCGTAAAACTAATCGGAGCGTCATTAATGAAATCAACTATGCTGGGTTTAAAATCACCTCTAATCTCAACTTCCTGGACCGGACTGAAGCTCTGGACCCTGTTTCTCCCCACTTTACCCTGAAGGATCACAAATCCAATTTCCCGAACAACCCCTCTATTCGGCTTATTAACCCTACGAAATCTGATTTAGGTAGACTTAGTAAAAGGATTTTAGATAGAATTATATCTGAAATTAGAAGTTTGGCCCCTCTTGCACTGTGGAACAATTCTTTCGCGGTGATTGATTGGTTCAACAGCATATGCAACAAGGAACATTGCCGTTTTATCCAATTCGACATCAAGGAAATTCGTACCTTTCACTTCAAAAGATCTAAGAAGACGGAACTATGTGTTGATATAAAAGCACATGTTGCAGCTCCATCACTTTACCACTTCTTCTTAGAACTATCTCTTTCGCTAAAACACTCACAGTGGTTAAGGATTTCGAAGTTGATGTCATCCTCAATGCCCGTAAGTCGGTGATTAATTTCGACGACTTTATTTGGATTAAAAAATCACATCGTTGTATGTGTATGTGTGTATATATGTGTACATATGGGATGCACCTAAGCCTGTGTTTGTGCGTGTGTGCTTGCAATGATGGGCGTTGACATACAAGCATATGTACTTTATGCCGAAATAAGAACTGTAGTTCTCTGCATTTCCGGATTTTAACACTCAGATTCTGGTGTTTTACACTCCACTCTTGTCTCATTTGCTCTTCAAACCCCCTACCCCATGATAGTGTAAGGATTGTAATCCTTTGCACTTCTCGATTCAGACACACAGCCTTTCTACTTCAGTCAATATTTTCCAAATCTTTCAAACTTTGATATTGGTTGTAACACGCACGCATTTTATTTTATTCTATTTTTTTATTTCTTTATTTTATTTTGTCTTATTTTTTTTATCTGTTTGGCAACCCCCCTCCCCCACCACGTGAAATTGTAGCAGGATAGATGCCAACCCACACACACAAAATCTTCTGAACATAGCAGCAGCAAACCAAAGCTGACCCGCCAGCTGACCCCTTAACACCACTACCACTACTAACACAATGGAGGTGGTCAGCTGTACTTAACACAAATAACCACAACAGATTGTCTGCCTCAGTAAAATTTCTATAGACTGTTGACTGAGGAATGTTCTCACAACACACCAATGGGATGAGAGAGTGTCCTATGACGCCGAAATTCGTTTGTTCTAATTCACATGATTCCAGTTCCTCAGAGAAATAACGACCCAACCATAAGCTGGACATATCGGAGTATTGACGGAGTAAAACACTTCAACAACATGTGTACCTGTCTCTACCACACCAGTACGGACTGCCTGAAGAGGTCAAAGCCAATGATGGCTGTCACCAAAATATATATAGCAGTACATCTTTAATCAACGAAGCCAAATTTTAAATATTTGACTTAATTATTTTATATATATATATATATATATATATATATATATATATATATATATATATATATATATATATATATATATATACATATATATATATATATTAACACGATATCTTTCTTCTTGCTTTTTTCGTCTTTGTTTCATTCATGTCTCGTTTACTGTGAGCCACCAAACCTTTTCCATGACGTCATATAAAATACAATGTGTATTTAGCTTAATTGCTATAAATTAATGTCTTGTTTCCCGTCTCTTATACCACTGGACAGCATTTAGCTCCTGTGAGACGAAATGACCCCGGGTGGTTCAACGGTACTGTTGGTAAAGGTCGAAACTGCCAAGTCCCATCTTAACGGCCGATGACCATGGAGTTTGTGTCCTTCGTTTGTATTTATTGTTTTTTTTTAATGATTCTTTAAGCTTTCCCCGTTTTGTTTTGTTTCCGTTCGTTGTCGTGTCATCTCTTTGTTAATTTCTTTACCGTCAACCATCTGAACTTGAACCGAAACCAATT
>OZ024742.1:188746505-188759005 GCA_964016885.1 Eledone cirrhosa
GTGAATTTATCTCAGTATGAAATACTTTATTCATCGACCTCGGAGTGGGGAAAAGTAATGTTTATCTTGTAGGGATTTGAATGCATACATATATGTATGATATTTAATAAACCTGAGGAAGAGAGAGAGAGAGAGAGAGAGAGAGAGAGAGAGAGAGAGAGAGAGAGAGAGAGAGTAGCAAGACCGACAGGTAGACTTACACAGTGAATAGATTGAAAGAAATATTCAAAATATTTTTATAGTGTATGAATATGCTTCCTAAATTGTTTCCTTTTCTACAGAAATTATATGTCCAAATTTAGAACCACCATCATGTTTCGTAAATTATTATTGGAATATTTGAAGGATAAATGCAATTATTTAAATATAGAACCGTCGATTTAGATGAGTAATTTTAGCAGGAAGAATTGTGTCAGGCTAATGTGTAACTGGCCTTAGGTATGTTTAGAGTCTGTCTGGATTTCTATCTTTAGTTATTTTAGATATTTTCCATTTAATAAGCAGATAGATAGAACGAGTCAGTATTATTGATAATATTGTTGTTGTTGTGGATTGACAGAATCGCTAAAGCGTCGAACAACTATTCCTTTGCATCATTTAGTTACATCTCTTTACGTTCTGAGTTCAAATCCCACCTAGGACAACTTTACATTTCATCACTTCGAGATATATAAAATCAAGTCCAATCTTCTTTTTATCGATTCGTTACACCACATTCATCCAGTTTTGTGCACAGAGCTCTTCCTCGGATGTTAAGGTTTCAAGCTCATTAAGTGTGCTTGAATTTTCAAGATTGGAGCAAACAAGGTGCTACAGAGTTTGTAATTGCCTGCATTGATAGTTGGAATCATCTTCGGTGGCATATCTACAGCGACCAAAATCTGTTAGGATGCGATTCAACTAGAACTAGAAGAGCCAGGCATTACAGGAACCAGAAGTGGGGTGTTCTGTAGTGTATCCTGGGAGAAGGATTGGCAAATGGGAGAATTCTTTTGACGGGGACGGCAGTGTGGACGCTCATTCAGTGGTCCCCAAAACCAATAAAACACTAACGTGAATATAATTGAAGTTCACGTTCCTATAAATTACTGACGTTAACCTAGAAATTATTTTTATTTTAAAATGTTTCGTAGATTAGCAGAATCGTTAGAGCATCGGAGAAAATGTATCGCAGTATTTGTTCGTGCTCTTTACATTCTGATTTCAAAACCCAGAGTTCAACTTCACCTTTCATTCATTCAAGGCCGATAAAATAATTACCAGTTAAGTACTAGGGAATATTTATTGATTTTTCCTCCCATAAAAACTGCTGGCCTTGTGCCTCTATTATAAACAATTAGTAAGGGCGGGGGATTGGCAGAATCGTTAGAAACTTAAACAAAAATGTTTAGGTCTTACATATTAATACTCTACCACTCAAATACTGGTGTCAATGTAATCGACTCTTCCCACTCCCAAATTTGCTGACCTTATATCTAAATTAGAAACTACTTATATTATCACCATCAACATTTGAACCGATTTATATAAAATGATATTGCGTCATCCGATGAACCTCAGTTTTCCTCACGTGTATGCAATTTTATCTTAGGAACAGAGGTAAATGAGGTAAATCTGGCTTTGCTCGACACCACCCATATAATCTGAACAACCGCCTTACGCTCTTCCATCCACCATCATGGAAAACGGCACTCCTAAACACAAATAAACATCTCCCACTAATGCACACAACACGCTAACTCACCAATAGAACTACATACCCAGCATGTCGTCATTTATACATATAGCTTATAGCCACATTCAAACTCTTGATATCTGATGCACATCTCCCACTGTTTCGGCACCACATCTATCGCCTCGCTCCATCAAATCAATTCTTTAATCAGTTACTTGCTTCCAGCCTCGTTGCGTGATGCTTCATATTTTTTTTACCGATCTCTCTCTCTCTCTCTCTATCTCTCTCTCTCTCTATTTCTTTCTCTCTCTCACACACACACTCTATCTCACTCCTCTGCCTCCCTCTATCCCCCCCCCTCTCTCTATATATATATATATCTATATATCACCCGCTCTCGCTCTCTCTGTCTAAGGATTAGAATAGAACACTCCATGGCAGTTATACCACAATACTTTTATTTTATATACATTCTGATAAAGTCTGCAGAGTTGTATTACATAGGCATAGCAAAACAACGAGTAGTTAAAGAATTCTAAAAATGTAGCACAGTGATGAATATCTGAAGCAGTGTGCAACGAATAAATCATTTCTGATATTTAGAATTGTCCGTCAACATTTTGAGTTGGAATTCTGTCTGGATTAAACTTAATCAAATATACAACCCCTAATACTATTCAGATTTATCTGATTCTATTCTGAGGTTTTTAGGTAAATAGTATTGCGGCAGGAATTGAACCACGGTGGGCGAAGAAGTATCTTATATCTAAATTTTAATGTACGCTGCCAATTGAAATCCTACAAGGATATCCTTATGGATAAGTGAACGAATACTTTCAGACCTTTCCGCTAGCCACAAATGTAACGTACGAGCATAACATCGTGATGTAAATTATATAATAAATAATAATTTATATGCTCCAACTCCACTACTGAGTACCCTTTCTTCCATTCGTTACCATTCATATGCAAATACACACATACATACGAGTGTGCATGCTTGTATGCATGTGTGTGTGTGCATAAGGTGTAGGAAATATTCATCATTATGGTTCTCATAATACCATGGAAGTATATATGTATATATATATAGAATAAGAATAAGCGAGGAACGGGCATTCGATTCATGAACATCGCTGTTTGTCCGTTTTCTTGTCACTTCAATTTTGGATTACCTCCTTGATTGTAACCTTATTATGTAAGAATCTGTCTGAAGAGAATATGGCAGTGGTAATACGCCGGATAGCGTGGCCACCGTTATCATCGAAATACGCCTTATCAATAAAGGACTTTATCATCTAACCTTTGTATATCCTTTTTATAAAAATACTCCGTCACTCCTATGTGGAAAATTTACGTTGAGTTCCCGAATTGAATTGCACCAATGTTTTTACAGTATGTATATATATATATATATATATATATATATATATTTTTATCTATGTATATATATGCATATATCTATGTATATATATATATGTGTGTGTGTGTGTGTGAGTGTATATATATATATATATATATATATATATATATATATATATATTCTTAGTATCTTAGTGTGTGTGCTTGCTCACAGGAAGCTTTAGATCACACATGAACGCCTTAATGTATTTTCTCCCGTTGATGGTAAGAAAGTATAAAACAATGATTGTATGTGAAACTGTAAGAATTTAACGTAAGATCACATCTAGATGCTATAGTTACTTTAAAAGGTGTCTCATCATTTCCCTTACTATTTTTCTCATATATAGGCGCCATGTTACATTAAATGTGTCTCTTGGTATATATTTTGCTATTTATTTTAATATTTGTTGTTTATCGACCAAAGGTGTACCATGTTGACAATAATGTGTTGTGAGATCAGGGTGAGATCAGGGTGGGTTCGAAGGTGACTTCTTATCTTAACATTAACATTTTCAGTACAAATGTTATTCCTAGTCCGGCTTTTATGGTATGATATTAATCGATGTCAAAGATCAGATTTACAGTTAGTTATTTTAGTTATATTTCGGCAGGGAGTCGAGTAGTTTTGCAAGTAGTTTGGTGGCGGTGAATATATATCTTTTAAATGGAAGTTGATAGATATGAGTGCAAATGAGATTAGTCTTATATTACTTATATATTTGTAAGCTTGCCAGTAAAAATAGCATTAACAGCAGTAGCAGCAGCTACAGTAAAAACAGTAGCAGTTACAATAGCAGTAGTGGGGGGTAGTAACAGGAGAAGGAGGTGACAGGGTGAAGAAGACGAAGACGAAGACGACAAAGAAGAAGACGAAGAGGAAGTCGACAAAGAAGAAGACGACGAAGAAAATGAACAATAATAATAATAACAACAACAACAACAATAATGATAATAATAATAATAAGAAGAAGAAGAAGAGGAGGAGGAGGAACAAGTAGTAGTAGTAGTAGTAGTAGAACATAACATATAAATACATCACATTAAATCAGTATATTCCAAATATACGACCAAACGAAATGTTGCAGACAATTACGATTATAAGACATTAAAGAAAAAAACACACACCATAAATATGGTATGGACAAAACAATGTCTTTACCTCAAACTTATAATTGATAGATACACATCTAGAAATAACAGATAAAATAATGGAATCACAAGCTAGGAAAATAATTGTTTCTACTTTTGGCACAAGGCCAGCAATTAATCCAGTGAATTACTGCTACTTTATTTTATCGACCCGGTAAGGATGAAAGGCAAAGTTAACCTCGGCGGGATTTGAACTCAGATCATAAAGGGACGTAACTCTATGCTTCAAAGTATGGTGTCCGACTCTCTACCGATACTGCCAATCCACCGCCCTTCTAGGAAAATAATGTTGGTAGAAATATATAAAAAAAAACTCGGAAGACGCAGCATGGTGGAATGATTAAGTTCGTCCCGCAATAATCAGGTCTTGGTTTAAATCCCATTGAGTGGTATATATCATTTAGCTTAGCCTCTTGCTGTTTGATGTCTTTTAAGTGAAATTAAGTAGACGGAAAGTGTATGGAAGATTGTCAGATTGATGTTACCTGCATAAACACAAGTCTGCTTAAACACAACAGTGTCACACTGAATAGCCTACAGGACAATATTGAGGTTATAACTTGAATTGTCCCAAAACCCAGTTTTGTTATGTATTCATATCTACGGTTTGGGTTAAATATACGTATATATATATATATGTATATATATATACATATATATATATAATATTAATTCCAAATATTAACAAAATAGATATTCTTGTGATCAATTATATTTTATTATACATATTACAGAGGTACTGAATTAAGTTCAACAGTACGTCCTCATCAAATAAAATAAAATGATACATGACATACCCTGACATGGTAGATGGTTAATATTTAATCAAGCTAGTACTACTATAATAAAATATAATTGATCACAAGAATATCTATTTTGTTAATATTTGAATTAATATTAATAACTCTGGAAAATATTCCTTGTAGAGTGCTTCCAACCTATTGTAAAATTCATTCTTTGATGTAGTCATTGAATCTTGTTTAACTCTTAAATTTATATATGAGATGGAGGGTCTGTGGTTTTTCTCATATCTGAGAAAAACCACAGACCCTCCATCTCAACTCTACTTTTGAAAAGCAGAAGAACTGTGAAACCGGTAAAGGAACCAAATAAATATATATATATTTTTTTAAATAAGACTCCAGTTACATTTTCGATTTCATTTTTTTTTCTTTATACTTTCACTCGTGTAGGACACCTCGGTTATTTTCCATTTTGTAAAAAAAATCACTTTCTAATATATATATATATATATATATATATATATATATATATATATATATATATATATATATATATATATAGAGAGAGAGAGAGAGAGAGAGAGAGAGAGAGAGAGAGAGATGTAAAATCTCAGTTTCGGCTTTTGTGATCAGCAGCACTTTTCAAGTGAGTATACATGTATACCTACTCTACATATCTCCATGCGTCGAGTACACACATGATTAGTGGTTTTCTCGATCTCAGCACCACTGACTATATATATATATATATATATATATATATATATATATATATATATATATATATATATATATATATATATAGCAGGAAATATGTATCGTAGGAGAGGGGGAGATAGAGAGATACTGAGAAGTGCGATACAAATTACTAAATGCCAATAGCCGAAGGGATATGTGCTCAATGGTGGGTTAGCAGAGGTAAATATTAGAGAGGTTTAAATATTTAGTAGATAGTTCCAGCAGAGCAGGTATGAATGATTGAACGAAAGAGTTACTAGCCGTTAAAACAAGTTATTTATATAAATCTTACATAATGTTTCACACGTATGAACTCCTCAGAGAAATGTTTGTTAATATAATTGTTTCTACTTTTGGCACAAGGCCAGCAATTATCCAGTGCATTACTGGTACTTTATTTTATCGACCCCGTAAGGATGAAAGGCAAAGTCAACCTCGGCGAGATTTGAACTCAGACCATAAAGGGCCGTAACTCTTTGCTGGAAAGCATGGCGTCCGACCCTCTACCGATACTGCCAAATATAATGTCATCAATAAATATGTATACCGTCATAGCTGGTTGAAAAGATTCCCATGCGGGTGAACATTAAACATTATGTAAGATTTATATAAAGAACTTGTTTTAACGGCTAGTAACTCCTTCATTCATTTGCTTATATATATATATATATATATATATATATATATATCCCTTCTTTGGCACTGTATGGGAGCATCCCAAAAGTCAGCTCAAAAGTGACACAGAGGAGACTGAGGTTAGCTGGACATGCTCACCGAGATCCAGAGTTGACATTGCACTCAGTGCTCCCTTGGGAGCCCCTACATGGACACACTAGAAGAGGAAGAACAAGGTTAACGTATGTTGATGCCCTAAGGACAGACACTTGTCTGTTGGAGACGCAGGACATGGCAGCGATAATGAGGGACAGAGACCGCTGGAGAGAACTCGTCCATGGATATCGGGAATTTTACCCGCCTTAGATATATATATATATATATATATATATGAATGTATGTATGTATAGTACATTTGATAATATACTATATGTTTAATTTATAACATTTTCAATATCATTCGCTTATGAATTTTAAAGTAGTGACCATGTCACTTACTTATTCTCAGCCAGTAACTTAGACACTACTTTAAAATTCATAGCGAATTGACTTAAAAATGTTTTAAGTTAAACATACAGTATATTATCAAATATACTATACATACATCGCTATTTCAGCGCACAAATACTGATATATATATAACTTGTTAAGGTGGATACCACACATACACCTATATATATGAATATATATATATGTGTGTATTTCATTATTATATAAGGCGGCGGTGGATTGGCAGCTTCGGTAGAGAGTCGGACACCATGCTTTGAAGCATAGAGTTACGTCCCTTTATGATCTGAGGTCAAATCCAGCCGAGGTTAACTGTGCCTTTCATCCTTACGGGGTCGATAAAATAAAGTACCAGTAATACACTGGGTATTTGCTGGCCTTGTGCCAAATGTAGAAACAATTATTATATTAGGCGGGGAATTGGCAGTAACGGTAAAGGGCTGGACGCCATGCTTTCTAGCATAGTTACGTCCCTTTACGGTCTGAGTTCAAATCCCGCCAAAGTTAACTTTGCCTTTCATCCTTATGGGGTCGCTAAAATAAAGTACCAGTAATGTACTGGCCTTGTGCCTAAAGTAGGAACAATTATTATATTGTCCCAAGAGCCCGCTATGGTCAAGTTAACCCAGGAGAGTACTAACTTCTTTTTCTAGCAAATGCGTTATTCGCTCACTGTCCACCTTACTACCCTTCTGTGACCACTGTATCATGTGGTCATTTCTCTCTCGGCTCCAGCAAAGTTTTCACTTGCTACGAAAGAAACGGTCCTTTTCTTTACCACGTGTTAAATTTTCCTTCCGCCTCCAGTGATGTTCTCACTTGCTACGAACGCGTCAGGAATCCGTCCTTTTTTTCTGAGGGGTCTCTTGATAAGTCGTATCAACCTCACATCAATGATGCACTTTTATAGTGCAGATATCGTTGCACACGGATCGGCGAATCTGCAGACGGAACTCTGAAGAAAAAATAGGTATATTTTTGTCTATTATTTCCTCATATTTTGTAATTTGATATATATATATATATAAATGTATGTATATATATATATATATATATATATATATATATATATATATATATATATATATATATATATATATATATATATATATAGTTAAAAGAATAGAGGTGTATATATATATATATGTGTGTGTGTGTGTGCGTGTGCGCGTGTGTTTTCATATATATGAAATGCATCAAAATAAAGACATCTCGATTTCATTGTTCTGTAAAAAGGTCAATGGAAATAAAATTAGAAAAACTCATTTCAAGGCTCGCTTATATATATATATGTATATATATATATACACATATATATATATATATATATATATATATATATATATATATATATATATATATATATATATACTTAGGGTAAACATTGATGCAATTCAAATCAAGCACTCAACGTACTTATTCCACTCAGGAGTGACGTAAATATCGAATAAGGAAAAGCGAAGTAGTTTCAGATGTTCAAGTCCTTTAATAATAATTGTTTCTACTTTTTGGCACAAGGCCAGCAACTACGCAGTACATTACTGGTACTTTATTTTATCGATCCCGTAAGGATGAAAGGCAAAGTTAACCTCGGCGAATGCTATGATATATATTTCAATGGCGAAAGTGGCCACACTGTTCTGTGCTCCAGTCTCGCGACATCGTCAGACAGCTTGTTACATAATAAGGTTATGTTTCCGAGGAAATCCAAATTGAATCGACATGGGAACGGACGAAGTATGTGCTTTTGGGTTCTTCATCCGATCCCCTGTGAATACCAATTCACCCCCACTGGTCTGCGCAGGCGCAGGTCCAGGGGGAAGTTGACCATTAGCTACCGCAGATTTAAACGAAATTCGCTTAGTCAGTTCCCTCTCTCAGCTAGACAATGACCCATTCAAGCCTGCACCATAGTTTACTGCTACCCATCCCGTCTGTGGCAGTCAGCCAAAAGCCAGTGGGGATGGGATAGTGTTAGTATTTACAGGTCTCTATACTACCTCTCACTAATCATGGACAGTATAACTGACCATCAAGCCCTAAGAGGATATATTTAATTCTATGTATCATAGTTTCATATTGGAAGTTATAAGTGAAATTAGAACCCAAAATTACAATTTAAAATCGAAAATCCTAAATCAAGTATCAGAAATTATAAATTAAAAAAATTAACAATTAGAAATTAAACAATTAAAGATTTTTCAAGTGAGAATCCGGATTGAGGTGAGTAAAAAAAATATAGTGAGTAAATAATATGCAGAGAGATGTTTAAGTAAGAATTTCTGAAAGGGGTCCTAATGTATACTATCTACATACTGAACGATGGTGCCGTAGAGTAGAACTGAGGGTAAATTACAGTACTTCGTGTAGTAGTCAATTGGGTACATAGTCGTAATTTCCATCACATGGAGCAAAACCAAGAAAAACATGTATAAAGTACACAAAAGAAAAGAACCAATGAATGAATGAATGAATGAGTGAATGAGTGAATGAATGAATGAATGCAAAAACACAGAGTACATATATGCAAAATGATCCATATTATTGTCAATTTGTCCATGTATAGATTGAATTGAGGGGGCTTATGTTCAAATGCGATTTGGTGCAGAAAAATAGGGGTTTATCTTTGTTTCCGCGTATTTATCCAGCCGAAAGTTATTATTATGTCCGTCCAGTGTCCGGCGTTTCCATCCCATGGTAGAGGGAATTTCCAGGGGTAGCTCATGGTGGGTTCCTCTCTTCTCCACCATATCGGTTACATCATAGAGCGCTCAACTAATTGGAGCTAAATTCTTAGGGTAAACATTGATGCAATTCAAATCAAGCACTCAACGTACTTATTCCACATAGGAGTGACGGAGTAAATATCGAATAAGGAAAAGCGAAGTAGTTTCAGATGTTCAAGTCCTTTAATAATAATGCTGTGCTATATATTTCAATGGTGAATATATATATATATATATATATATATATATATATATATTAGAAAAGAGAATTGAGGTTCTATACAAAACAGTGGCTATAGAGAAAAGATGAAGTTGTAAATAGCACAGGAGAGATATTTAAGGGTCTGTGTTTCTTTTTTGATTCGTCAAAGTGACATTATTGAAAAGATAGTGTTATTAAAAGGATAATGTTATTAAAAAAAATGAGAGGGACAATTCAATTTTTTAAAAATGTTTATAAAGTATATAAAATATGAAACAATTGCCGGTTTCGATGCATTAAGATCCATCTTGTCAAATTTAGTGAAAGACGTTAATTAAAAAGAGTTGGTAGGAGTAAAGAAAGGTTTAAAATTAAAATTAAAATCGAATGTTTGAGTAAAATCATGCTTCCTGAAAAGTTGGCTGGGAATCAGAACAAGTTGTTTTGTTGATGTGAAAGATATGCTGTTCAGAAGGATATAGGGGTTGTAAGAGCTGAAAACTCACTGTGGTAGGTTGGTATGTGTCCATAACCACACACACACACACACACACATATATATATATATATATATATATATATATACACGCACTCACACACACGCACACACACACACACACACACACACACCACACATGTATAGAAAGAGTGTAAGGGTGTAGATACAACAGTACACACGTGAGTGTGTGCGTATATGTATGCATAAATACGTGTGTGTGTATATGTGTGTGGGTTTTTTTGTGTGGGTTTTTGCAGTTTGTCTGTTAAAATTTTTCTCTCCAAATAATCATTCTTTAAAAGAAATTTTCAAAAGATCTTAAAAAAATATTTTCAAAAACGAGACAGAGTGCGTGTATATATAAATGAATGAGTAAATAAATAAATATATACACAGAGGGAATTAAGTAACATTTTTTTCTACAAAATTCCGAAAATTGTCAAAAGTTAAAGGCTAAGAGCCAAAGTATTCTCGGAATCCCAAAGTTTAAACATTAGAAAAAAATTCAGTGCGCGCGTGTGTGTATGGGGGAAACTAATGAGGGTGATTACATATTTAGTTTTGGTTTAAATTTATTAATAAATAGTTTCTCCTTATTTATTCTTTGTTGTTGAGTGAAAGAATCGGAGCACTTGTAAAGAGGGAAGATTTTCAAGTTTGGGAGAGTCATTCCTGCACAATCTGCAATGTGTCTGCTTAAGGGGATTTTCCCTGTGTTTACGTCTCGGATTTGTTGGCGATGGATGGTCATTCTCGTAATGAGATATGGGAATAGAACTCCTAAAACTAAAGTCACCTCCAATGAACAAAAATACAAGAACATCGACCAAGAAATGGAAATAGAATGTGCGAAACACATTGAGGGACCAACTCTACAAAACTTAATTAAATAATGGAAACAGGACTGCGAGAATGCAGAAAAAATCCCATTAAAACGATGGGGAAAATCTGAAAATTGGTTCCTCAAATATGAAGAGGACTCCAAAACAATGCATCACACAGATAACCCTTTTACGAATTTAACAAAACAAGAATCCCTTCTGCAACATACATACTTCCAACCCCGACACACATAAACCACAGACAAAACCCCACTATACACAGACCAAATACTACCAACTACAGTAGAAGAAACATACCCAACCACCACAACATAGATACACACAATAATATCTCCTACAGAAACTAACGCCAAAACGACATAGAACTAGCCCGCAATACAAACACCATACACTCCAGAAGAAACCCACACAGAACACATGGACTCCCAATAAAACCTCTCCACACTAACAACTACACCAGATATCACCCCCAACACTACAAGAAACAACCCGACAACATCAACATTATGTATCCCAGAAGGAATCTACCCAAACCACATGAACCCACAACAGAACCCTTACATAATAACAGCTACAACAGGCACCAACCCTCAAAATACTGCAGTAGCCTAACCACAAAGGAATTTGAATACATAACTCATTTCAATTGTAATACAAGTGCTTTCTACGGATTACCGAAGATACATAAATGCAAAACTCATAAGCAATATATGCGACACCTCAACTAACAAATACATACAATTAACACCACCAGAAGACTTAACACTCAGATCAATTATAGCAGGCCCTGCATGTGAAACCCTCAGACTTAGCGAACTTCCTGGACATCCTACTGAAGCCCTTTCTAAAACATATACAGAGCTACATACGATGACCTGGATATACTGAACCACCTACCCAAAACAGTAAGTGAAAACACTATTCTAGTCTCCTTTGACATAATAAATCTCTACACTAACATATCCTATAAGTATGGAATAACAGCAATCCATTTTTGGCTAGACACTCACCAATCAGAAATACCAACACACATCAACAAAAACTTCATATTTGATGGACTCCGATTTATCTTACAGAATAATTTCTTTACTTTCAAGGACTGAACATGCCGACAAATCTCAGGAGCTGCAATGGGCACAAAGGTAGCCGCCACATACGCCGACTTAATCATGGAATTCCACGAACAACAAATCTACAACCAATCCCTTCTATTATTCGGAGATTCTTTCCTTACACATCTCAAAAACAACTGGAAGAGATGCTTCAACGGTTGCTTCATACTATGGCAGGAAGACACAAATACACTCACCCTTTTCTTTTCAAGATTATGATTAACAACTTTAACAATAATATACAATTCACAATGGAATCTAACTCCAAGGAATAGCCTTCCTGGATAT
>OZ024742.1:188764005-188769005 GCA_964016885.1 Eledone cirrhosa
GATTTCTCTATATGATTTGTTACCAAGTGAAACCAAATGATAACAGAATTTAAATCATGAAAATAATGGATCATATATGAATATTCATTGCAGGACCAATTACTATAACTGAGTGTTCGCAACAACGCTGAATTGTTATGGGGTTGGTTTCCCATTCATTAGATTCCAATTTTGATCCCGCTGCGGGGCATCTTGGGTAAATATCTTTTTCCCTTGTTGCGCATCGAGCAATGTCTTATGTGTTAAATTATGATGAGCGAAATAGTTTCTAATCCCGTCAATGCGTTAATGTTACTAAAGAGTTGTGGGAAGAATATATTTTTAATGTACTTTATATATATATACTAGCAGTTTAGCCTGGCGTTGTCCGGGTTTGTTCATTTGCTATGAAAAGTTACAAACAGGTAAACGTAACTTGAAAGCGCATAAGCTTATCAATTAAGTGCATAAAGCAGTTGAACCGGTTATTAATAGTTACGAACCAATTAGCGTTTTGGAAAATCAATAGCGAATTTAGTAGACCAAAGTTGCAAGATGGTGGCCCTGATGCCGCTGGGTGTCAGATCTGTCCGCTATGAGTGACCCTACCAGTTTTCCAGACCACATAGCTCCAACACTTGCATCAACATCTATAGCACCTCTTTGTAGACGATATTGCGTGTCATCCCTTGAGGAGTGTAAGCAAAAAGTCCATTCCTGCTCCCTACGTGGGAACAGGCAACATAAAGTTGGCCATGGGAGAAGCATGGCTCCCCCAAATGGATGCCCGCCACCGACAAAGTTTCCCCTTGTGACTTGTTAATGGACATGGAAAAACATGGTCTCACCGGAAATTGGGATCGCCGGAAATCGAACGGGATATCTGATCTGACGCTGAGGGGAAAAGGTTCATCCTTGGAATGAAAACATTCTCCCCTCTCCCGCACCCCGTTACAACGGTGGCCTCAATCAAGTGGGGCGTCAGTGACTTGACGACCATGCGAGTACCGTTAACTGCTTATTAGCATAATGGGACAGCCAACCCTAAGCTTAAGAATGTGGGGTGGGAGCCTTGGAGGCTCAAGGGAATTTAATAACTCAACCGGATAATTAACGATATCGTCGGGGTCTGACGTCCGGTCGATAGATTTGAAGATGTATTCTTTACCGGGAATTTTCTCAATCATCTGCTCGTTAATGAAATTAACCATGGTATTTTTCGGAGCAAGGATGGCTCGTTCGCTGAGCCAATCGAGGTTTTTAAAGTTAGATGAGACTTTAGGAAAAACTGTTTTCCAAAGATCAGAAGGGCTGCTCACAATGTTGCACAGGGAGTCGATTGCTATGCCGCCCTTGTCATCGGCAGGGACCTTGCCCTCACCAAGTGCTAAAATATTCTGAGCAAATGCTGCAGACATGTTGTCACCATGCAAATGAGCACGCATATTTGTGCTCAGGTACAAACTCTTCACCTTGAGCCACAACATGGATGACGTAAGACAGGCACGCACTTAATCAGCTCTTGTCCCTTTGGGGATGACAGGCAGCGTTTGCCGAAAATCCCCTGATAGCAGAAGGGTTACGCCACCCATAGGAGCCGTAGAATCCCTAATGTCTTTCAGGGTCCTGTCCAATGCCTCAAGGGCACCCTTTTGTGCCATTGTGCACTCATCCCAAACAATGAGGCAACATTTTTTAAGAACCAGAGCTTCGTGTGAACACTTGCTGATATTGCATGTTGGTGTCTCATTTTTACTAAATCCAAGGGGAGTTTAAAGGTTGAATGTGCTGTCCTGCCTCCCGGCAGCAAGGTAGCAGCGATCCCGGACGATGCAACGGCCAACGCAATTTTTTTCTCCTGAAGAATCTTAGCGAGAATCAATTTCGTTACATAAGTTTTTCCGGTACCCACATGTGCATCGAGAAAGTAAATACCCCCAGTCTGATTTTGAACCGCGTCAATGATAGTTAAATAGGCCAACTTTTGGTCCGACAGATGTTTGGGCTCATTTTCCTCTAAGTATTGGGAAAGAGATTCGATATCATATGCTGTTTCCCGCAACAAATCCGGGACCAACGTGTTAGCTTCCTCTCCGACGGTTGACGGTAAGCCATACGTCGCCAACTCACTCCCACCCATGTCGAGGAGGGCGTCTCGATATCAATTAGTGTCCTGTTGTAGATAATTTTGCTGTAACCAACTTTCACTGAAGGATACTGCAGATGAGCCAGGCGCAGGAAGTCCTCAGACATGAAGTCTCTGTACTTGACCCATAAAGATTTGGGATCACCCAATTCACACTTTTGAAGCAAAATAGCAAAGAGTTCCCTTAGACCTTTAGGTGATTTCAACAAAGCACCCTCTGCTAAAGTGGAATCCCATTGCGAATCATCTTCCAAAAGACCACGCTTAAAGCAGACTTCCCGGTACGTATTACATATTTCTCCATTAACAGTTTTGATGTCCTGAACACTTTGTGGGCCTACAACTTCATGCAGAAGAAGGCGGAGATGAAAGCACTCTGTTAACTTGGGGGCACAGTGTAAACCCTTCCAAGGCGGCGGTTTGGTCCGTAAAGTAAACCTTTTCCCATTTTCCAAATGTACCGCAAGCTGTACGATGGCGGGGTCACGTTGGTGTAGGGGTAAACCAAATAGGCGTCAAAAAGCTTCATTGCCACTGATGTACCGCGCCGGCAAGTATTCTGAGACCTCGTCCCTGCTATTTTCAGCTTGAAATGCGAACATTGTGGCATCAGAGCCCTTATTTACATATTTGCATATGTATTTTATCGACTTGACGGAGGTGCAAAACTCAACGTTGATGTGGGGGTTGAACATCTTCAAGAGAAGCGGGCAGTAAGGGACCACCCATCTATTGTCGACTTGACCTCCCCTTACTGTTGTCGTGAAGCCACCGTTCTCGGGCTGTCTCCGCTTGTACAGGGGGCACCCGTCGCCACCAGTCTGAGTCTGGTCAACAAATGTTTGGGGGTATCCCTTTCAGACACGTGTGATGCTCATTAGGACCCGACGCACACGATCCATGAATCATGTTACCTTTGACGATGTCATGTAATTCCTGGTCAGTTGCTGGGTTAGGGATTTCACCCGAAATGAAGCTGTCTATGGCATTTGAATTGATTTTATCACCTAACCGAATCAAAATGTGAGCATGTGGCAGCCCTCGTTTTTGCCATTCGACGGTGAACATGTCACATTTTACAGCTCCAAATACCTGACCTTTTTGATTAAAGCCATGAGTTTAGCCAGTTTCAGTCTGAACACTCTGGCAATGAGGTCATGTCTGTTCGAATAATTTTGCCCAGGAAAAAGTTCACGGGTTACATTCCGATTCATATGTCTATAGCATTAAACTGTTATATGAAGTTTTTATTTTGCTGGTTGTTATTTGCAATAAGCCGGTTGAAAATGCCCCAGATAAGCCGTATGTCAATACGGAACGCTCCACTGCAGTGTTGTCATATAGGGAGTGAAGAGCGACAGAGAGAGTAAACCAGTTAAATTATAGATAGGGGGAATATACGGAACGCTCCATTTGATCATATACATTGCTTCTCTGTCTGCAGTGTTGTCATACAGGGAGTGAAGAGCCTCAGAGAGTTTGTTGTTTTATAAATTCATCTGCTGCTTTTGAATATTTGTTAGTTGATGTAAAATGTAAGTTGGTAAAATGTAACGTTGTGAGAGCAGTATGTATTTAGTGTTATCGGCTTTTTTAAATTTTGATATTTGATGTATGAGTGTCGTTATGACTGTTTGTTGTTGTATAAAATGATGTGTTGCTTAGTTATCAAAGTTTTTTCGCGTTCCTGAACGAATAGGGGGAATGGTCTATTATATACAGAGAGAAGAGCGTCGGATAGACTTAAGCTAGTGTTAAACCTCGAAGCATGAAGAGAGTAAACCAGTTAAATTATAGAGAGGGGGAATAATCTATGGTAGAGAGAGGGAAGAGGGACGGAGAGAGTAAAGCTATGTTTGTTGTGTTGCTTAGGTTTCAAAGTTTGTGTCGCGTTCCTTCAAAAGAATGTTGTCGTTCTTCTAAATTGTAGGGTAGTTGACGGAGGCAGTAACCTTTTAACGAGAGTTGCAGAGAAGATTAAGGGAGGAGTAGAGAGAGTAACCTTTTAAAGAGAGTTGCAGAGGAGATTGAGAGTGGAGTAGAGGAAAGGAAACCTTTTAAAGGGAGTTGCAACATGTATGTAGTTTCATATATTTTTGATGGTAGTAATGAGAGGAATGAAGCGTGTAAGAGAGAGGGTTACAGCATTCTTTTCATAGAAGCAGGAAACTTTTGGCAAAACTAATTCCTCGTTGACCTGCCCTCGTAAATTTAGAGCACATTGGAAAAAAAATCATCAAAATCCGTAGAGAAATGTAGAAATGCATAAAAATCATACACTGACACAGATAGACATCCACCGTTTTATATATATATATATATATATATATATATATATATATATATATATATATATATATATATATATTTATTAAAATAACAGATTTAATCTGTTATTTTAATAAATATTTGCTCTACGGTTCTTATATATTTGATATATATTTATCCTTATCGAGCCTTCTTTGGATTTTAGTCTTCAAATTTATTATTATTACTATATATATATATATATATATATATATATATATATATATATATATAGGTAAGTTATTCCGGGTTGAATCGGAGGTAACCACAGTAAGTAAGGTACTCAATACATAGCAGAGTATACAAGTTTTAATATAGATGAGATTCTACAGGACTAGAACTGTTTCATTCTTTAGAAATCATCAGGAATCTGGCTGTCCAAAATAAATGTTGTGGTATTTATATCTTTTCTGGTGGTAGGAGAGGATGGGGAGTGGGATGGGTGGAGGTCAACCAATGACCTCCACCCATCCCACTCCCCACCCTCTCCTACCACCAGAAAAGATATAAATACCACAACATTTATTTTGGACAGCCAGATTCCTGATGATTTCTAAAGAATGAAACA
>OZ024742.1:188771505-188779005 GCA_964016885.1 Eledone cirrhosa
TTAATATGCAAACCAAACTTCCTCGGTTTATTATATATATCATAATATATATATATACAGTATATATATATATATATATATATATATATATATATATATATATATATATATATATATATATATATATATATATGTATATATATATATATATATATATATAGAGAGAGAGAGAGAGAGAGAGAGAGAGAGAGAGAGAGACATATATATATATATATAGGTATATATATACATATAATCTCAAACTAAAATTCATATTTTGATTATGGCTAATATTCACAAGTCTGTTGATGTAATACTTATATATCAATAGCCCTAACTAGTGGAAGAAAGTAGTTTTGTGTTTTCAGCTTGCGTAAATATATTTAGAGGGATTTCATTTATCATGTTACATGATAGAAGTTCGACTCTACTTAACCTGAACTAGTCACGAACTCAGTTAGAGGTGTGACCTCTTTATTTCAGCTGATCTTCCTACAGTCAACTGATGAATTAATAACAATTACTGAGATTATATCTAATGGGATTTTCGTTTTCGTCATGCTTCCTCCACTCTAATACCACCTCCTTCTCTTCCTCCTCCAATCTCCGTATCTGTGTATCATTTAAACTTCTCTTCCTCTCCAAATCTCCATCTCTGTGTATCTATAATTATCACTCTTTTAATGCACAGTTCCACCATCGTTGTGAAGTATATTTGATTTCATATTCATTTATCTCTTACTAAAATATCTCAATGGCTAGTCAGTGTTCTAGGCTTGATCAGCCTTCAAGATTTCTTTCCTGGAAATACCTTTCTATATATTGCTCTCTACATCCAAATCTATTTCATGTTTGCTGTCTTAAATTATTCTATATCTCCCCCTCGATATATATTATTTTAGATTATATATTCACCTATTACATCGATCAATATTTTATCCGTTACAATATCTCACACCGTTCACTGTATTCGCATTGCCGTCATATAAATATATATTTGATTATCTTTATATATTTATCTATCGACCGATCCGAGTTAACTTCTGACCCACTTTGCTTGCATAACATATTCATTTATATATATATATATATATATATATATATATACATATATATGTATGTGTGTGTGTGTCTATTTGTATGTATATATATACTTGTATGTATATATGTATATAAATATATATATATATATATATATATAAATATATATATATATATAGGAACAAGTATGACCCCGACGGCAGAACTCAAGCCGTTTCGACGGCAAATTCTGGAGTCCAGAATTAGCCGTCGAAACGGCTTGAGCTCTGCCCTCGGGGTCATACTTGTTCCTATTACCCACTCTACTACCCTAAGTATTGAGTACTTTGGTGCGTTATGGTCCATCTGGTTCCTTACTACATTTCCTTCGTTATATATATATATATATATATATATATATATATATATATATATGAGAAAGTATGACTCCGACGGCAGAGCTCAACTTGAGTCCAGGAATAGCCGTCGAAACGGCTTGAGCTCTGCCGTCGGGGTCATACTTTCTCATATATAAATATATATATATATATATATATATATATATATATATATATATATATATATATATATATATATTTTGTATATATGTATATTTATATATATATATTTTATATATATGTATATTTATATATATATATTTTATATATATGTATATTTATATATATATATATTTATATATATATATTTATATACATACAGAGCAAGAGAACGAGAGATGGAGAGTGAGATTTTGTAAGAGAGTGAGATGTATAATCCCGACCGAGGGGCGAAGCCGCTTCAGTGGTCTCCACAGTCTGAACTCCGCAGATTCTATATATATACAAATATATATATATATATACATATATATATATATATATACATATATATATATATATATACATATATATATATGTGTGTGTGTGTGTGTGTGTGCGTGGGTATTATATAATTTATTTTTAAACATTATATTATCATGTTCATCGTCATCACCATCATCATAAGCTTCAACATTCCTCAATTATCAGACACAGTAGTGTTGTACTCGTAATTGTTGCAGATGTTAAGTTCGTCATTAATCTTAATAAAGTTTTGTAGAAATGTATTTAGTTGTTGTTGCTTATTTTCTGGTATACATTGTTGTGGTTGTTTTGGTTATTGTTGTCTTTCTACCGTGTTAATATGCTTACCTACCTGCCTAGCAGCAAATTATCATTGAGATTAATACATAGATGATGTACATAAGCAAGACATTTTAATACTGCAATTAGCATATATATATATATATATACATCTATTTATGTTGACCGGATTTTCAGTTAGTTCAGTGTGTAATTTCATTACTGGGATAGTTCACGATTTTTTAGTTCCACATATGTAAACTTATATATATTAGAGTTTTTTTATTTCATCTATTCTTTACCTGTAGAGACCACACACACACACACACGCATATATATATATACATATATATATATATATATATATATATATATATATATATATATATATATATATATATATATATATATATATATATATATATATATATATATATATATATATTTAAATACAATTGTTTATATATATATATATATATATATATATATATATATTTAAATACAATTGTTTATATATATATATATATATATATATATATATATATATATATATATATATATATATATTTAAATACAATTGTTTATATATATATATATATATATATATATATATATATATATATATATATATATACAAACATAATATGCCCATTACTCCAAGGCAAATGTTTCTAAAGTATATTATACCAGCTGAAGAATATCATTTGATAAATTTTACTCTCGCATGAGGCTCCCGGCGATTACGCACATCTTTTGATATACAAGACAGGACTGATTTACCTAAAGGAGAAGAAAGAAAAGGATATGACATGTAAAGGATAAACACACGGAATATAATCAATCTGTAAATAATATAAATTAATACATATATATATATATATATATATATATATATATATATATATATTCAAGTAATACATATTTTTACAAGTGGATTTTGTCATAATGATTTAGAATGATATATAAGTTTTACATATGTTGAACTTTAGCATGGAATCGTCCTGAAGTGACCAAATTGTTTTTGATTTATTAAGTGATACAACGTTGACGATTGTTACGGTATAAGCACTTCTCAAGACTATGTATGCTGGAACGAGGGCCGCGGGTGGTATAATTGGAGAAAAGGAGGAAGATGAGCAAAGCCTGTTAGTTCAACTATACGCTAAAAAGTAAGTCAGAACACATACTAGGTAATGACTATGTTACGCACAGAATCTCTTTATCTTTTCTTTCATAGATTTTGTTTTTTGGCATATATATATTTATATACACACATATATATATATATATATATATATATAGTTATGTAATAAACAACATAAGGTAATCATTTCATTTACCAGTGGTTTCTTGGAAGCAAACAAATTATTTGTTTGCTTTCAAGAAACTACTGGTAAATGAAATAATTACCTTATGTTGTTTATTACATAACTATTAAGCTCTGTAACCTACATAGAGCACTCTTTTTTCCTGGACCTTTCCAACGGAATTACTTCATTCATACATATATATATATAAAACATATTTTAATAGGTAATATATTACAAACAGGTTAGTCCTCAATCGTTGGCCCAGTCTTCCTATTAATCTCTCTCTCTCTCTCTCTCTCTCTATCTCTCTATCTATCTCTCTCTCTGGCTCTCTACCTCTAACTCTTATGTCCCGCTATTACGATATTTACTTACTCGTAAATTATACACTACATTTTCATCTACTAATCATACCTCTACCTATCTCAACTACACTCTAAAGTCTGTACCATATAACTCTAATAATTTCTATACACAGCTCTACTATCTACTATCTACTCCATACCCTTGCCTTCATCTCTTCTAATAAGCTTTAGCCGATTCATATGTTGGCTGTGATAGTCTGCAGAAACAATGTGCTCCATTTCCTTTCATTTTCCGACTAAATTATATTTTCCGACTAAACTATAATGTAGTAATGTATACTCACATTACTACAAATACACACGTTTGTAAAAAAAATGATCAAAATTACTCTTTTCCATGTCTATATGGATCATGGTGGCATGTTCCATGTTACATCATTCTAATCAGTCGAAATTAAGGATCCTTTTAGTTCACAATGCTTCAGTCACTCATGAAAACATAATTATCAGCTGCACACGGTAATAAGCCTTGCGACGGGTTCGGCCATATACTCTATGTTGCTTAACACCAATGGAAACTGAATTAGCTGTGACCTCATATGCCTCTAGTCTCAGAGGAACACTCTAACCTTTAACTAATGTACTGTTATATAACATGTACTGCTATATAATATGTAATGTACTGTTATAAAACATGATAGGTTACTTCAGACAGGTTTCTAATAATTGTTTCTACGTTTGGCACAAGGCTAGCAATTACCCAGTGCATTACTGGTACTTTATTTTATCGACCCCGTAAGGATGAAAGGCAAAGTTAACCTCGACAGGATTTGAACTCAGATCGTAAAGGGACGTAACTATGCTGGAAAACATGGCGTCCGACCTTCTACCGATACTGCCAAATAATGATTTCGAATTTAGGTATAAGGTCAGAAATTGATTAACTTCACCTCATTACAAGGCTACTACATTATTTTGTGGATTGGCAGTATCGGTAGAGGGTCGGACGCCATACTTTGCAGCACAGTTTACTTTACGGACTGAGTTGAAATCCCGCCGAGGTTAACTTTGCCTTTCATCCTAACAGGGTCGATAAAATAAAGTACCAGTAATACACTGGAATAATTTCTGGCCTTGTGCCAAAAGTGGAAACAATTATTTTATCTAACTCTGAATGATGAAAGGCAAGGGTGATGACGGAGGTGAATGGTTTCTAGTTTATGTGCAATGTCAGTAAATTGAAGGGTGGGGATATTTGATTATATTAACTCTCAATACATGATTGGTAGTTTAATTTATCGACCCTAGAATATTGAAATACTGGATTTGAACTCCAAATATGAAAGTGCCGTAACCATATGTCGCAAAGCATGTCGCCCGGCAGTCTGCTTAGACTGCGAATCTATTGCCTTAATAATGGTTTCTGATATAGGCACAAGTCCAGGAATTTTGGGGGAGGGGAAAGTCTATTAAATCGACCCCGGACCATTACTGGTGCTTTATTCTATCAACCCCGCAAGTATGAAAGGCAAACGTAACCTCGGCGGAATTTGAATTCAGAAAGTAAAGGGCCGTAACTCTATGCCACAAAGCATAATATCTGACGCTCTAATGATACTGCAATAATAATAATAATAATAATAATAATAATAATGGTTTCTTTATTGGCCACAAGGGCTGACATAAAAAAAAAATATTACAGACGGCACAGGACGGCACAGGACGGTACGATGTCGGTTTTGTGCGTGTAAATATTTTTATTATTTATATGAGAAAAGAAAATAGACATAGAAACATATATATATAAACAATAAAAATGAAAATTGAAACATTGAAAAATTCCCCAATAGGGGGGAAACCTCCGAGGGTTACTCGTGGCGAGAACCACACAAAACACCACGGCCAGCCTGACCACCAGGGCAAGCGCCCTCTCTCAATGTTTCCATTTCTCAAACTACGGACGTATATTCAGTGCGGTCTCGTTCACTCGGACCATTCTCGCTACATTCACCCACCTTTCAACTAACTTGCTAGAAGGCAGCACTTGCCTCTCCACCCTGATTTTCCTCTTCAAGTGAAACTTGGAAAGGTTAATTAGGGATTCGCCGAAGAGGAAAGTGTCTGTCTTTAACCCTTTCAACCTTGTCCACCACACAATCTCTTTCGCCATGGCCACCAGGCAGATGAAAACAGCCTGCCCTTCCTCCTCGAAAGAAGACGGCGAGACCATCTGCACAATGGACTCAGTCGATAACCGGATCAGTCCTACACGCGTCAGCAACTGTTCGACATAGCTCCACATGTCAGCAATGCTCGGGCATTGAACGAGTGCGTGCACGACGGTTTCGTCGCTCTACGCGCATCTCGGACATGCTCGGCTGACGGCAATTCCGTGCCTGTAGAGCTTATCTCGAACTGGCAGCGCTCCCCGGTAACACTGCCAGGCCAGTGATTTTTGGAAGTTATCCATAGTCCCTCGGCTGAAAGTTCTCCGAAGAGAGCAAACAGCTGATCTTCTTCGACGCCCAGGATCTCTCCGAGAACGTCGTCGCTCTTCCACTCCACTAGTCCTCTATAGAACGCCGGGGTGGATGTTCCACCGATACGGGTGCCCAGCTAGCAGAGGGCAGTGAGCGCCTGGAGACATTCCAGTTTCCAAGCGCTATCCCTCGGTCTTTTTCTGACCCAGGACTGCAGCACCGTCAAGGAGACGAGCTGTGGGAAAACGTGCCTAGCGAACGGCGACCACAACTGTTCACCGTCAAGGAAGCACCAGAGATGTCGCAGCCTCAGCGCATGTTTGCGCATCATCAGCCATGGCATGCCCAGTCCTCCACGCAACGGGTGTTCATAGCAGATGGATCGTCTGATCATGGGAGCTCGTCCCTTCCACAAAAAGCGTGAAAGGAGGCGCTCCATTTTGGTGAGAGTTGGGCCGGGGCAAGGGACGACGGTGTGGCGGTAGCAGATGACGGATGCGATGTACGCATTCGCCACCTCCTGCCGGCCTTTCAGGGACAGATTCCTCTCGGCCCATTTCTGGGTGAGGGAGGCCACCTTGCTCGTCACCTCGTTCCAGTTTTTCTCCATCTGATAATAATATTAATAATTGTTTCTACTTTAGGCACAAGGCCAGCAATTACCAGTACATTACTGGTACTTTAATTTATCGACCCCGTAAGGATGAAAGGCAAAGTTAACCTCGGTCTTTCATCCTAACGGGGTCGAAAGGCCGTGGTTAACTTTGCCTTTCATCCTTAAATAATAATAATAATAATAATAATTGTTTCTACTTTTGGCACAAGACCAGCATTTACCCAGTGCATTACTGGTTCTTTATTTTATCGACCTCGGAAGGATGAAAGGCAAAGTTAACCTTATATAGGCACAAGGCCGGTAATTTGGGGAGAGGGGAAAGTCAATTAAATCGACTCCAGTGCGGGACTGGTACTTTATTTTATAGACCCCGTAACGATAAAAGGCAAAGTTAACCTCGGTGGGATTTGAACTCAGAGCGTAAAGAGCCATAACTATACTGTCAAAGCATGGTGTCTGACGCTCTACCGATTCTACGAAACCACTGCCCTATATAATAATGATGATAACAACAACAACAACAACAATATCAATATCAAAACAAAGTATCTACAACGATACAGCTGTTAGTTTTTTTTAAATATTATTTCATGAAACATCACGATGTAACACAATGACGATATATAAACAGAGCACGTCTTCAGGTTCTGAACTGTACAGGAAATATTT
>OZ024742.1:188786505-188801505 GCA_964016885.1 Eledone cirrhosa
CTGGGGAACTGGAGTCAAAAGATATGACTCCAGTTCCCCAGTGAATTAACAACCCAGCAAGGAACTGGGCATATCAGAGTATTGACAATATCATACACCTAAACAACATATGTACTTGTCTATACCATACTAATTCAAACTGCCTGAAGAGGTCACAGCCAAAGATGGCTGTCACTGAAATATATATAGCAGTAATAAACGAAGCTAAATTTTAATCATTTGACTTTTATTTAACTTTATTTTATATATATATGTATATATATATATATATGTATATATATATATATATATGTATATATATATATATATATATATATATATATATATATGTATATAAATATATACATATATATAAATATATATATATATATAAATATATAAATACATATATATATATATAAATATATATATATATATATATATAAATATATATATATATATATATAAATTATATATATATATATATATATATATATATATATTTTTTTATATATATATATATATATATTTTTATATATATATATATATATATTTTTATATATATATATATATAATTATATTTTTATATATATATATATATATATATATATATATATATATATATATAACAAACCTGGACCATCACTTCGATATTTTGCAGTATCTCAGTTAGGTTTTTGTAAAACCGAAATCTGCAAAATCCGCTTGCTGGTGCTGGAAAATCGAACAGAGGATTTACTTTCTCAACAGGCTTCCGTTCAGACGCCAGGGCGGTTGTGAGAGCACAAGCTTCTCCAAAGGGAGATAACACCCGGTTTTTGGCGGTCAAATACATATGATGAGTAATGGAATAGTTACAGGATTGTGGTTACCACATTGGATTCATAATCGTGTGGCTGTGAGTTCAATTCCTGGACTATGCGATGCGTTATGACCTTGACAAAGACATTTTATTTCACGTTGCTCCTTCTACCTGGAGTTGCGACCGATAGAAAGTATTCGCAATTGGAAAGACCAACGAAAACTTTGTTCCCTCGGTCAGATTCGACGAAAGTCGATCGACTGTAGATATATATATATTGGTATGTATATAATTAGATATATATATTCGTGTAACTTACACATACACAGCCACACACACGCACACGCACACATATAAATATATATTCATTTTATTAAGGATGAATAATTGGTTTCATTATTCTGGAGGTCTGCCTACTTCGGCGTTGGGTACTCATCTCTCTCAGCCGTCAACGGCATGTGAATATATATATATATATATAATGAAGGAAATGTGGTAAGGAACCAGATGGACCATAACGCACCAAAGAACTCAATACTTAGGGTAGTAGAGTGGGTAATAGGAACGAGTGGACTAATTTTAGTCCAGAATTAGCCGTCGAAACGGCTTGAGCTCAGCTGTCGGGGTCCTACTCGTTCCTATATATATATATATATATATATATATATATATATATATATATATATATATATATATATATATATATATACGTATGTATATGCTGTATAGGACTGTTTATCTAGTCGTTTTTTAGTGATATTTCTGATGAACAGACCCCTCCCCCCACCCGCATTACTGCATCAGATATATCATAAGTGAAATAATTCTACATTGTACTAATGTATCTACACCTAGTCAAGTGTGATGTCCGTTTTAATTGAAATCTAATTCTTGAGGGAATGCCTTATGTAATATATTATCTCGGAAACACTGTATGAAAATCTCATGTAGAGATGGAACTATTAAAAATCTGAGAGCAACAAACTCTGAATACTTATATGTCATCTGACATTAATAACCATACCATTTGACAACCGGCTTAAAATATCATCGTAGGGAGGAGAAACAAAACGCCCACCGCTTTCTTTTCCATTATATAATATATAAAAAGACGTATTTTAATAAAAGACAGCGAAATAATGAAGATAATCCCTGTTTCACTCCCTTTGTTTCCAAGTTGATTAACTTAAAAGTGAATCTTAAATGGCATACTGAAGTGTCTGCATGCCATGAGAAAAAGCAAATCGTGATGTGGAAATGATGTTTATGTGTCTCAGTTCATATGTTCCTGGGAATTTCTTTACCTCATATTAAATTGAAGATTTTATATTTTCAATGAGTATTACTGATTCATACCTCTCTAAACCCACTTTTACCAACACTCCTGAGATCTCGGGTTCATGTTAATATACATACATACATACATATATATATATATATATATATATATATATATATATATATATATATATAATTAGTATTTTTCAATCTAGCTAACTTAGTCATTTACAATACAAACATGGATATGTTGGTATTTGTGTTTATCAAATATATTAATTTATATTAACTTGTATTACACGGCTCAGAAATACTTCTTTCTTTGAACTATTACATTGTAAAGGACTACCTGAGATTTGAACTCATTATTAAT
Source organism: Eledone cirrhosa (assembly GCA_964016885.1). NCBI lineage: Eukaryota > Metazoa > Mollusca > Cephalopoda > Octopoda > Eledonidae > Eledone > Eledone cirrhosa. Next base: position 188,788,938 of record OZ024742.1, read on the forward strand.
AGTATATATATATATATACCAGAAAATGAGGTCTGTCTTATAAAAAAATACAAAAGAATAAAACGAGATGTCCCACACACTTGAAAGCATAAGGAAAAGATATCTAAAATGCAACTGGAGTCATTTAAGAATATTTATTTATTTACATTACCGGTTTCACAGCTCTTATGCTTTTCAAAAGTAAAATTGAGATGGAGGGTTTGTGTTTCAGTTGTGGTTTGTCTCGAAAGACTGAAACCACAACTGAAACACAAACCCTCCATTTCAGTTTTACTTTTGAAAAGCATAAGAACTGTGAAACCGGTATAGTAAATAGATAAATATTCTTAATAGACTCCAGTGCATTTTCGATTTCTTTTCCTTATATATATATATATATATATATATATATATATATATATATATATATATATATATATATATATATATATATATATATATATATATATATGTGTGTGTGTGTGTCTGTGTGTGTGTGTGTGTGTGTGAGTAGTGTTTTATTAGAAATTTGGTAAGGAAATGGTTAAATTATTTAATTGATCTTATAATATTGGAATTTTGAATTGTTGTTTCACAACTTCAGTAACAACGAAATCATATAGCTATTCAGGAAAGCGAAGCATCAATGGGTAGCTTAAAGTGTAGCTAGTTAACTCCTTCATTGTCGAATTTTTATATTAAAATACTCTTTATTTCAATTAATTAATAAAGGATCTGGAGGAGTTTCTAAAATTATTAATTGGGTTGTTATTAAAGACGATATTGAAACTGTACAAATGGATTTGATATCCAATAATGCAGGACTTCTTTGAGGCAAGTAGGTGCCCTTTGAAACTTTGAAATGGGTAGTTTTTATATACATCTAGAGGCAACTTTAGACTTTAAAATGCTTTAGGTACGTATCTCTTAAAACGGGAAAATATTATTACATTAAAATTTAATATTGCTTTTCAGAGTTATACTTGTCTGTCAAGTGATTTGATTTGAGACTATGACGAAAAGATTTATTCCCCCAATTTAAACACGAAACAAATCGCGGTTAAATTCAGTTTTACTTTATCGCTTATTTCTTGCATCTAAAATATGTAGTGCCCTCTTTAGGCAGTAAAACCCTGTCATAAAACTCAGTTTTATTTAAATGTAATATATTTAAAAGTGTTTTATTTAAACTGCAACCCTTCAAATTGAAACAGTGATGTATATCTATGAATTTTCTTTAGAGAGAATATATCTCGCTCCTCAGTTATACTCCAAATGGTTTGAGTTGAAAACATATGTTGAAACTAAAGCATTTACAAAAACAGTTAAATTCATTTTACATTTATCATATATAACTACGAGGGTCGGCTGAAACGTTCATAGGCTGGGCAAGATATTCCCATGTAATATGACAAAATGAGGTTTATTTTCAACATTGACCCCTCGTATATTTTCAAATTTCCCTCGCATTCCTTGCATTCCTTGCAACCTGGTCACAGACATAATTCTACTGAGCGGTGAATATTTTGAAACTACGAAATACATTATAAATGTAAAGTTAATTTAATAGATTCTGCGTGTTATCTAAATCTCTGAAATGACTATTCCACGATGGAATTGCTGTGCATACCATACGTTTCATGTTATCGATTAAGTTAACATTTTCTATAATTTTCTGTAGTAAATGAGGAAAAGCACAGTTCAAGTAGTAAGTAGCAGATGTGGTCGAATCCTACAAGTAAAGTTATTTCATAATTGACTTCTATATTCAATATTATATTGTTTTTCCTGTCATGAATTTAACACAGCTGCTGGTTTTAACGTGATCAGTTGGTTTATCAATGACATTTGCTTTGTAAGGATAGTTCGATTATTGTCGCGTTTCTAGTTAATTTTAGAATTGTGGTTGTATGCCTACTGATTTGGAAAATACTAGTTGAAAGAACCATGATACATGTCTACATAAGGCGATGGGGACATTACATTATCTATTCTAGTCTCTACCGTCTGTATAACTGGCTTTAAACATGTAAGTGAATGATTTTGTTGTTGTTTATTTTTGTTAACTTCTCTTCTTCGTCTTCGTCCAAATAATCCTTAGAGGTTCGTGGGGGCAGAGCCCTGAAACAGATGTTCCAGAGTGTCCTAACAGAAGCAACCATCTCCAACTGATCCGGCTTTGTGTGTATGTGTGTGTGTGTGTGTGTGTGTGTGTGTGTGTGTGTGTGTGTGTGTGTTTGTGTGTATGTCTGTGTATATGGGTATGTGTGTGTGTGTGTGTAGATATAGCCTAATGATACACCACACCTCATCACTTACAGCAATAGCGGAGAAGTTCCACTAAAACATTAACATTGTGAGTGAGTGTAAATGATAAGCCGCCATTAATAGTTGAGAGGAAGAAGACAACGATGATGACGAATATAGGGAGGATGAGAAAGAGTAGAAAAAGAGGAGGAGGAGCTGGAGTAGGATGATGTTGCTGTTGATAATGATGTAATTTTTTTTTCATGGGTTTACGTTGTCAGTAGCAACGTTAAAATGTAGCACGTACTTAGAGGATTATCTGGGATAATGCACTAGTTTATAAATTTCTCTTTAAAATGAGAGAATATGAGATCAACAGACTTAAATCATTATTACCTGATAAAGATTAATTCAGATTAAAATCCAATCTCTCTTATTAAAAATCATTGAAATTATGAAATACAAATATATTCAAGTTTCATAAGCAAATATAGGGGTCTATATACGCCTTTATTCTGAATCACGTTATGCTAGTACAATCGAAAATTAACACAAGGCAGTTGAGATATCATTTTATTTAAATAAGCTCTCAATAAGAATTATTTGTCGACAAACTTTGTAAGACTTTACTTTCAAATCTCGAAAGTTATCGTGATTAAACGAGAGCGGGAAGGAGAATAGTACTTCATATATATATATATATATATATATATATATATATATATATATATATATATATATATATATATATATATATACATATATATATATATTATATATATATATATATATGTGTGTGTGTGTGTATATATATATATATCATTAGCATTAATCGACCGCTCCTCGAGCTGATCGACAGTGAAACATATGTAATATGTAATTAAATATGTATATGATGCAACACTGATTCTTTGTTTCCTTATATATTATTATTCATACTTTACTTTAAACGAGCATTGAGTGCTCATGTCTGCATACCGCCTACTGACGCAATTAATTTGCACCTTTAATGCCTATATATGTGTGTGTATATATATATATATATATATATATATATATGCCTGAAGATAGGTCAGGAATTCGATGCCTCTTGCCTTCTGGATTTGTAGTCAATATTGGGCATTGAAACTTTGGGTAGAGCTTTTATTCTGTGCATGAACATAAATGAATAATATTTGTTGTGTGTGTGGCTGTATGTGTACGTATGTATGTGTGTGTGTGTGTGTAGCCAAATACCGAGGTAGCTGGGGTATGAATACGCCTTAATATATTCACATCGAGACCAATTGTATATTTGTTGTAATAATCCATGTATGTGTATATCTATGTTAAAATTAAAACGAGTAAGAAAGATAGATGATCAAGAGAAAAAGTAATAGAGCTTACGTGAGAGAGTGAGATAGTTACAGAGATAAGGAGAAATAAGGCAGAATGAAAGACGAAAGAATTAACAGATAAAGTGCATTGAAGATGGTAACCCATTTGAAAGAATAGGATAAAGTGAAAAGAGAAAAGACAAATAAACGGGAAAACGATGGAGGGGAAGAGAGATAGAGATAAAGAATTATTGAAGGACCAAGCCGTAGAGAATGAAAAGAAGCTATGTGAAGGAGCTTAATATGGAAGTAAAAAGCATGGTAGAAAATGTAAGAAACAGAGAGGAGATAGATGAACGCTGAAAACGAGTGAAAGCGTACTTATGTGCGAGAAAAAGATTGATTGATAGAAAAGGAAGTAAGAAGCAGAAGAAAAGGTTTCACAGAAAGATGCAGGAGCTTTTGTATTTAATACAACAGATTTCATTTCCTGTTGTTTTATGGAAGAAAGTCCGGAAACAACGTGAAAGTTTCAATTGACTTTCTATACTGCATGAAGATTTCGCTATTATTGGCAACATAGTGAGCATAACAAGCGCAGCTCCAATGTACGTCGACAATTCTAATCTCTGTTAATCTCCGGTTCTAATAACGCTCAGCAGAGACATTTAGAACTATCGTCAATGTCCGTGATGGAAATTTATTGTTGGCTTTCATATATTCTGTCGTTTAGGTTATACTTTAACACTGACTTTGTTTAAAATAGTCTTTGAGATAGTCAATCATTTATAGAAAAACTCTATCAGCAGTTTATCGAGTAATTGATGTTAGGAAATTTGGTACCAAATATGTATAAAACAATGAAGGAAAGACTTACAATAATTCAGAATTTTCTAAAATGTGTTTTCTTAGCTTACTGTGTAAGCGGACCACTGTGGAATTGAGTTAAGTCCAATACTTCAAGTACTATGTAAAAATTTGATATACACACGTTAATGGGTATTCGATATTTTCTATGTAAATAAATGGCTTTCGTTCAATTGTTATTTCATTGTATAGTAATCTTGAAGTGAAGTGATGGTGGTGGTGGTTGGTGAGCGTAATCGTAGTGCTTTTGTCTGTGGAGTAATTCATTTAAACGAAAGGGGTCTTTTGTAGTGAAATGTTTGAGAACCACCGTCTTAGAATGTCAATAAATATGAGCTCTACAAATACTAATAAGCATAAATAAAATCATTAGATTCCTAGCCAGAATGAAATGCATGAACAGGTGAGTGGTCATTATCGCATCTAGCTAACCTGGTCGTGTTAAATGAAATCACACATGGTTACGCTATAAAATTGTTTGCTTCAAATATACTATCTATTTTCGCTTAGGTTTGCTTAATACATTGTGATTGAAATTTTGTGGATAAAAATGAGTTGGAAGCCTGTCAGAAGAACTATATAGAAAGAGTCGGAGAAAGATGGCTGAGCTCTTGATGTTTCGACAGCTAGTGCCACCAAGTTCTAAACTCCATCTGGAAATAAGTGTTGAAACGGCAGGGGCTCAGATGCTCTTATCCCAAGTATCGAGTACTCTGTTGAATAATGATCTAACTAGTTTAATACTGGTTTAATATTTATATATATATATATATATATATATATATATATATACAATATACAGAAACACACAGATACATGCGGACACATACATATATCCTTAAATTAGTGGTGCCACCTCAACCGATGTTGCTCTATGAATAACTGGGACAAAATAATCCGAATGGATTAGACTGATTCAGTATCAGAGCTATATAATACATTATGAAGAGAGAAGAAACATAAGATATAATTAATAATAAGATATACCCTAACCTAATTCCTTCTTTACTCCCTCCTCGACTACGTAGTTTCGTGGCATATTATGCAAAAATACTACATCACAGAGATATAGTATGTTTGTGATGTCTGCCGACTTATCAGGAGGATACCACATAAAGAGTTTCAAAACACATCCGTAGGACGCGAGATAGAATCCTAAAAGGCGGAGGGGAGTCAATCACGGGATACAGCGGTCAAGAAACAGAGCCACCTCTTCTATGGCTTTGATATAAGTACCCCCTCAGCCTCCGTGGTATTTTTTTCATGGTTATAATAGGCTTAGCTCTGTTTCTTGACCGCTGTATCATGTGATTGACACCCGCTCCGCCTTTCGAGATTCTATCTCGCGTCCTACGGACGTGTTTTGAAACTCTTAATGAGGTATCCTCTTGATAAGTCGGCAGACCTCACAAAAATTCTATATCTCTGTGATGTAGTATTTTTGCATAATATGCCACGAAACTACGTAGTCGAGGAGTAAAGAAGGAGTTTGGGTATGATATATGTTATTATTAATTATATCTAATGTTTCTTCTCTCTTCATAATGTATATATATATATATATATATATATATATATATATATATATATATATATATATATGGGAAAAGAGTCAGGACCCCGACGGCCTAGCCCCGGCTGCCTCGGCAGCTAGGTCTGAACACTTATGGTCCACCTGGTTCCTTACCACACTTCCTTCGTTATATAATTATATATATATATATATGTATATATATAATAAGGAGTTGACGGACCCAGTATGTAGTATAAAATGCCAGGACCGGTTGTATCTCAGCGTACTCAATAGGTAATATAGGATACATTCCCAGAATATACACATAGTTAATCGCGTCAATACAACACACTTAAAACGAGTGCCTATAGTAGTTGCCGGGCTCGAGTTTCGGCCACACTTAGTGCAACAGCAGGGTGCACTGCTCACTCTGTCTGCATATATTATGAAACAATGCATAATCAGCATAGGTGGCTTCATCAGCAGGTATCGCCTAATCAATAACTAATCGATCGACATAATCGAAACCCCAGCACATGATAGTTTGTGACAGCCGACACGGTAAAGCGATTAACAACTGTAATACGATACAATTCCGTCCACCGACAAGCCACTGATTTTACAAACTTGGTGACGGGAAAATAGAAAACAAATATTTTCGTTCCCGTAAAAACCTCAGCCAACGTGTCTCACACGCAAATTATTGAGAGGTGAAAAGATAGTTATTAGAAAGAGCAATTCCACATCGATGTATAATAGAATGGAAGCATTCGGCTCATGTCTCCAAGTCCCATGGCTAGAGGAAAGTGATAGTAACAATGGTAGTGCCAGTATCTATTACACAACTTAAAAGAGTGAGAGATAAAATTAATAGCAGGAATTAGAGCGCATATCAAAACAAAACTCAATAATATATATATATATATAGGTATGTATATATATATATATATATATATATAGATATAGATATATATAGATATATATATATGAATGTATATATAGTGTATTTTGCAATACACTGTATGCTTAATTAAAAGCATTTCGAAGACCTTATGCTATTGTTTTAGAGTAGTGACAGACTCACTTACTTTAATTTTAGGCAAACAGGGGGAGATAAAGCTGACAAGGCCTTGTTTCGCATTTATTGATGCTTATCAAAGCCAACTACTCCGGCTGTCTGCTGAAATCATGGATGTTTGGTTCTTATAGATTTCTAGTAAATAATCAGGAACTGATTATACAGAACGGTTGCCGGTCTATCAGAAATTGAAAATTAGAATTGGTGCTCTTAAATAGCTATATATATATGAATGTATATATAGTGTATTTTGCAATACACTGTACGCTTAGCTAAAAGCATTTCGAAGACCTTATGCTATTGTTTTAGAGTAGTGACAGACTCACTTACTTTAGTTTTCAATTTTCAATTTAAGGTCTTCGAAATGCTTTTAATTAGGCATACAGTGTATTGCAAAATACACTATATATACATTCATATATATATAGCTATTTCAGAGTACCAATTCTAATTATATATATATATATGTATATATATATATGTATGTGTATATATATGGAAGCCTCGACAAGGAGATAAACGCCAGGATCTGCAAGGTCAGTCAAGCTCTCGGCCGCCTGTGGACACGTGTCCTGAACCAGCACAAGATCAGGCAGTCCACTAAGTTCAAGGTGTACAGCGCTGTTGTTCTCCCCAGCCTCCTCTACGGATGTGAGACATGGGCCCTGCACAGAAGGCACCTGAAGCAGCTGGAACGGTTCCACATACGCAGATTGCGGTCAATCATGAACATCAAATGGCAGGACAAGGTCTCCAACCTCGAAGTTCTTGACATGGCTGAGACAACCAGTCTCGAAGCTATGATACTGAAGAGCCGACTTTGATGGTTGGGGAATACCATCCTGATGGACGATCACAGGCTTCCGAAGCAACTGATGTATGGGGAACTCTGTTCGGGGAAACGAAAGCATGGCAGGCCTCTCAAGAGGTTCAAAGACTGTGTGAAGTCCAGCATCAACAACACTGGAATCGCCCCAAAACAACTCGAGTCCCATGTTCAGGCCAGGACTGAGTGGCGAGTCCTTACCAGATGCGCCCAAAACTCTTTTGAAGAGAAGAGACGTACAGAGATCACTGAGGCCCGTGAAAGGAGGAGCAAGGCATCAGCAGCTGCCCCAAGCGACTTCGGTCGCTTCCCCTGCCCCCACTATCCCATGACCTGCAATTCAAAGATCGGCTTCCACGGCCACCTTCGTGCCCACGGCAGACGGGAATAGTAATGAAGAAGATGTCATCATAATTTACGATGAACAACCAAGATATATATATATATATATATATATATATATATATATATATATATATATATATATATATATATATGTGTGTGTGTGTATATATATGTGTGTGTAAGAAAATGTACATACGTCTTCCCTACCAGCCGTCTTCAGAAATAATTGTTACTACTTTTGGCACAAGGCCAGCAATTACCCAGTGCATTACTGGTACTTTCTTTTATCGACCCCGTAAGGATGAAAGGCAAAGTTAGCCGCGGCGGGATTTGAACTCAGATCATAAAGGGAGGTAACTCTATGCTTCAAAGCATGGCGTCCGACCCTGCTGGTAGTAGTAGATGAATAAATGAGCATACCCTGACTGCTAATTTATTCATCTACTACTACCAGCTTAATTATCTACATTGCCCCTTCCTATTTTTACTATTGGTCAATCTCAACCTTGTTCTTAAAAGGTTACTTATTCATACATGTTTTTATATTCTTCAATAAACAAAACTCATTATTTCTGAAGACGGCGGGTAGGGAAGACGTATGTATATGTTCTTACTTTGATAATTTGTAATAGATTTTACATAGATCACTAATAAAATTAACATATGGAGAACTACCCCCCAGAAACGATCGTAAAATAATGAGTTTTACTATGAATTACCTGTATTTTGTTTAATTTCATTGTTTTCACTATTTGTATTATTTTGGCTCTGCTTCCAATGAATTATATCGTTGAAATTCTGTATTTTAAACTTTGCTTCACGACATATTCTACATAGGGATTACATTGAGTTGTTCATACGGCAAGGACCCTACCATTAATTGGTGGATTTATTTGAGTGTATATATATATATATGTGTTCGGTAAACCGATACGTGCATATATATATGTGTGTGCATGTATGTATATATATACATACTACTGTACGTCTGTATACATATATGTATGTACGTATACATACATACATACTTACATTTAAGTAAGTGCCGTACTATGACAAATGAAATTTCGTTTCATTCTATTCCATTTATCGTTTTCGGTGTGCCCAGCCGACTCAACTCACTCGATATACAAATTAGTCTGCTCAGCCGTTAATATGCATAAGGAAAGTATATACTCTCAGACGTTCAACCATCCGGCAGGAAGGTATACGATGCTGACGATAGTTAATAAGCTTGAAACTAGTACATCGTTCCTATGTCAGTGTTGAACAAAAAGGTGACGTGGTTGCCTAAACACTGTACGGCGTAATTCGGGCTGTTTGTTTGTTTACAAACAAACAAAGCGAGCATTATAATAAATGTTCGGTAAACCGATACGTGCATATATATATGTGTGCATGTATGTATATATATACATACTACTGTACGTCTGTATACATATATGAATGTACGTATACATACATACATACTTACATTTAAGTAAGTGCCGTACTAAGAGTGAGAAATGAAATTTCGTTTCATTCTATTCTATATATATATAGAAGGCGTGTGGCTGAGTGGTTAGAGAATTGGATTCGCAATCGTAAGGTTGTGAGTTCGATTCCTGGACCAGGCGATGCGTTATGTCCTTGGGCAAGACACTTTATTTCACGTTGCTCCTTCTACCTGGAGTTGCGACCGATAGATAGTATTAGCAATTGGAAAGACCAACGGAAACATTGTTCCCTCGGTCCGATTTGACGAAAGTCGATCGTTCCTTAATATATATATATATATATATATATATATATATATATATCATTTTAAGGTAGTGCCTAACGTCACCACCATTGCGATCTACGCAACGGTGGTATTAACAAATTCCAACACCAGTACGGTTATAACCATGAACATGTTACTTTGAAAAGTTAACCGTAGCTGACACCAATCGAGTATACAAACAAATAATACAACTATGATGCCGCAAACCCCTTATTTCGCAAAGCAAAGTATAATTTATTTTGCATGAATTAATTTATTTTTCATATATATTATATATATGAGTGTAGGCGCGTGGATTCGATTCCAGTCCTGGGTTGTGTGTTGTGTTCTTGAGCAAAATACTTCATTTTACGTTGTTGCAGCATACTAAGCTGAACATGAATACCAGAAATACCTGTATGTTTAACCCGGCGATGGACTGGCGTCCTGGCCAAGGGTGAGTCTTATACTCTGTCGCTTCACACCACCAAACTGGGATAAACACCTACCTGCCTAACGAGCCTCTTTTCTGGAAATAGACCATATAATTTGTTATTTATTCATATATATATATATATATATATAAAAACATTAGTTGCCCACTCACAAACACACACATATATATATATATATATATATATATATATATATATATATATATATATATATATATATATATATATATGTGTGTGTGTGTGTGTGTGTGTGTGTGTGTGTGTGTGTGTGTGTGTGTGTGTGTGTGTGTGTGTGTGTGTGTATGTGTGTGTGTTTCTGCAATGTTAGGACTATACTGCGCATGTTGGAATTTAGTCAACGTAAATAGACACATTGCTGGAAGTAAAATCGTGCATTGAAAAGAGGAAACTTAGAATATTTCAATGGATCATCATCACTGATCAAATATTTAATATTTAGATTCACGTTAGCTTCTCTAATAACATATCCAATAGGCATAAAAAGAAATTAACTGAAGTGTCAAGGGTAACCTTACCTCTAAGCTTGTTAAACGATATATTGATTGCATCTAATATCTTTTGAACAAAAATAGTATTTCCTTGATGAAATCATATTGATAAAAGACTGTAGAAATACTCGACAAAATAATATCTTTACCGTAATATAGCTTTAGCAATGATAACATAGTTCTTCGTTTCTATCTGTATATACGTGTCTGTGTTGCATAAACACACACACACACTCACACACACACACTTACACATTATATGTCTATATGTATATGTGTGTGTGTATGTGTGCGTTGCGTTTGTATTTGGGCTTTGCCTATCTGAGTGAATAAGGAGCAGGGTGAAACAGATAGTAACAGAGATAAATTGCGTGTCAAGAGAATAGATGAGAGTGATATCCCACATGTCTATGTAGTTGATATAATACATGTAATACATTATATAACCATTATATAAACTATAAAATATATATAATAAATGATATAACATACGTAATAAATTATATAATGCATGTAATAAAATATATAAGCTATGTAATAAATTATAAAATACATGCAACAAATAATATAATGTATGTAATAAATTATATAATATGTGTAATAAATTATATAAAACATGTAATAAATTATATAACACATGTAATACATTATATAATACATGTAATAAATTATATAACACGTGTAATAAATTATGTAATACATGTAATACATTATATAATATTTGTAATATAATATGTTATAGAGTATATACTATAGGTAATACATTACATACACACATAACATACAATAAAGTACACCCAAATGTACTACATACATATGTTTATATAGTTTAATACATATGTGATATGTGTATGTAGGTTATTACGTATGTAACATGTACGAGGTGCGCTGAGAGGTTATTGACATTAAAGATATCGTGAAAGGGTAGGGCTGTTACATTTACAGTTGAGGTAGTCCCGCTGCAATAAGTGTGTGATTCTCAGAGAGGAATACGTTGTATAAACTCATAATTAACTTATCCTCCTTTATTTTCTCTTACACAAAGTCAGGAACTATTTAGCACCACCTCGTTTTGTGTAGTTCATTACAGATGTTATGTGTATCGAATTTATTATATATGTTATGTGTATTTCATTACATATATTATGTTATTAGAGTTTCCAAACTCTAAAAACCCAGACGGAGAGTAGCATGAAAAGAAATCACCCCAAACGGGATAAATGAGGCAAAATGAGGAGATTTTAGATAATGAAAGCTATAACCATTTTCAGAAGGGAAGATGTCTCTCACCCTTCCGAAAGTGGTCTCCCCTTTCAACGAGCAGAGTTGCCATTTCGGAATTATATATATACTAACAGTGGTACCCGGCGTTGCACGGGATAAGGTACTGTGAAATATATAACGGCTTAGTATTACCACAACCACGGCTGGCAAAGAAGTAAGGGTCTGGTGGTACGTAAGTAAGCAACACTGTGGCTAAAAACGTGAGGAATAAGTTGTGTGCACTTACCAACTGATTGTGGAATGAGTGTGAGATTTGTTTTGAGCAAGGGTGGCAGAATAACCAGATGCAGCAGACAGACAGACATACAGACAGATATTATAAGGGCGCGAGGTTATATGTATGTATCTATCTAAAAAGAGAAATACTAAGAATTATAGAGAGAGATCGGTAAATCGTCTAATGCGGTC
>OZ024742.1:188824005-188836505 GCA_964016885.1 Eledone cirrhosa
GCTCTGCCGTCGGGGTCATACTTTCTCATATATATATATATATACACTTATATATATTATATACATGCATATATAAATATATACATACAAGTTTTAAACTGGTTCTATCCTTATATATATATATATATACAGTTCGGTTTCGTATTCGTTCAAATGTTAGCTGTCACGATCTGTTGTTATTTTTAATTAACGAAGAATTGTATAATTTTTTCAGGCAGATTATCACTAAGGTAAACATGTTGTTGGGATACAAAAATTCTAATAACTCCTGTAAGGTGTGCATGTAGTCATATCAACGTACATATATATATATATATATATATATATATATATATATATATATATAAATATATATATATATATATAAATATATATATATATATATAAATATATATATATATATATATATATATATATATATATATATATATATATATATATATAACCAAATATTAATATGGTTTATTTATTACTCAATGAAAAATGGTTTTACAATAGATTAACAGCACTCTACAAAGAAGTTTTCTGGAGTTATTAATATTATTCAGAATATTAATAAAGAAGACATTCACATAATCAAAATACATGTTTTATTATATATATTTCGAAGGTACTGTGTTAGTTTTTCAGTACGTCCTCGTCAGATAAAATACATGAATTGATACATCATGAATTTTATCTGATGTGGACCTATTGAAAAAACAACACAGTACCTTCGAAATATATATAATAAAACATATGTTTTGATTATGTGAATGTCTTCATTTATTAATATTCTGAATAATATATATATATATATATAAATATTTGTTTATGCTGCGTAATTATGTAATTTTCTCTCCTTCTGTCTCTTTCTGACATTCCTCATTCTCCTTTTTATATACTCACACACGCATGTAGACATGCATATATATATATATATATATATATATATATATATATATATATATATGTGTGTGTGTGTGTGTGTGTGTGTGTGTGTGTGTGTGTACATGTATATAAATTATACATACAGATATTTAGAAACATACGCACCCATATATATATATATATATGAGAATAAACGTGCTGCGTGGTTGCTAATGGGTTACACATGAATAAAGTTAGTCCTTCATCAGTGATCTTCCAACCATCATTGGTATTTCATCGCTTTAAAGACCATATACCTTCGGTTGGTGCGAGCAACGGCTAAAAAAAGTCGTTGGGACACGTAAATAAAGGGGACACGAGTGTAAACAAACAAAGATGGTGAAGCAACGAAAAGTGAGGAAGAAGGAGTCAAGTACCAAATTTCCATGAATATAAATTCGGTGAAATCGTAAACAAGAGAGAATAAAGACCATCAAACCTGGTTGGAAGGTGAGCATGGAAGGAATTCCGTACAGGTCTAACGGGAGGAATAAGGGATCTAGTCTGTGAATTCGGTGAACGTAAGTTCTGTGAAATCGTAGACGAGAGATCGTTGCTTCACCATCTTTGTTTACACTCGTGTCCCCTTTATTTACGCGTCCCAACGACTTTTTTTAGCCGTTGCTCGCACCAACCGGACCGATGAAATACCAATGATGGTTGGAAGATCACTGATGAAGGACTAACTTGATTCATATATATATATATATATGTGATTTATGGTAGCTAAGATGCGTCCATAGGCAGTATGCCGGTTGAGCAGTCTATGCTCCTAAGGAGCAGAGTATGATAAAATGGAAACCGAAGAATCAGTTATGCATCGGAACTCAATTTATTACGTATTTCAAATGTTTCTCCGGCGAAATCTCTGTTGGTGGATCGACCTGACTCTGGATTCGCAAGACCCTCAGATACGTCTGTTGGTTACAAAGCAGGTTCTCTTTCTAAAGGTTTCCCATCTTTCGAGAATATTTCGTCTGTCTTCATCCTGTCCGTGCGTTCTCTAGGTTGGTCACTGTTTTGTGACGTCATCACAGTTCTGGCCACTGAAATCTGCCCACTGTCCATCTAGTCGTGAGCTGTAACTCATCTTCGTCCTATCCTAAAAATTACTGCTATGTGTACCTACACACACTCCCGTACAGACCCACACACACACAGATAGACACACGCGGGCAGACACACACAGATAGACACACACAGATAGAGCCTGCGTGCTTGTGCTCTCGCATGTACCTACACCTTCATATACACTTATCTATATATACACCCACACATACACAGTCACACAGATATACATATACACCCACACACATGTGCACACACACACACTCACACACACACACATAAGTATACACACATGTGTGTGTGTCTATATATATATATATGTGCGTATACAAATGTGTGTGTGTGTGTGTGTGTGTGTGTGTGTGTGTGTGTGTGTGTGTGTGCACATGTGTGTGGGTGTATATGTATATGTGTGTGTGTAGGTAGGTAGCTGTATGTAAGTACGCATGTGTGTGTCTGTGTGTATGTGTACGCATATGTGCATGTGTGCGTATATGCCTCTCTGTGCGTGCATGTACATGTATATTTGTGTGACTGTGTATGTGTGGGTGTATATATAGATAAGTGTATATGAATGTGTAGGTACATGCGAGAGCACAAGCACACAGGCTCTATCTGTGTGTGTCTATCTGTGTGTGTCTGCCCGCGTGTGTCTATCTGTGTGTGTGGAGGTTTGTACGGGAGTGTGTGTAAGTACACATAGCAGTAATTTTGAGGATGGGACGAAGATGAGTGACAGCTCACAACTAGATTGTCAGCGGGCAGATTTCAGTGGCCAGAACTGTGATGACGTCACAAACCAGTGACAAACCCAGAGGACGCATGAACATGATGAAGACAGACGACATATACTCGGAAGATGGGTACCCTTTAGAAAGAAAACCTGCTTTGTAACCAACAGACGTATCTGAGGGTCTTGCGAATCCAGAGTCAGGTCGATCCACCAACAGAGATCTCGCGGGAGAAACATTTGTGATACGTAATAAATTGAGTTCCGATGCATAACTGATTCTTCGTTTTCCATATATATATATATATATATGTGTGTGACACACATATATGATCTATGCCGACCAAATTTCCGTTTGGTTGTTTGGTTCGATAACTGGGTGGTTGTTTATATATTGCCAAGTCTCTTTCGTCCCACATTTTGTGACCTCCTCAGTACGTGGGCTTCTATTTTCTGTCCCTCCTTCGTTCTGTCCTACAGCGATAGACCAGTCACTGTGGAGGTCACAAAAGTTCTTTGACAATATATAAACAACCATTCGGTTATCGAACCAACTAATCAACAGGAAATTGTGGTAACTACCGATTACCCGGGTGATCGGTAGTTCCCACAATTCTGGTTTGTATTTATTTTTCTTGATTTATTCTTAAATTGAGTCTAACAAACCCTATTGTCTGTAATTAGTATTCTTTTCACCTTAGCGAATCTGGTCGCTTACGATTTGAACATATATATGTATATGTATGTTTCGTTTTTCTTTTTTGTTCAGTTTTATTATACTGCTCGGAAAAACCTCTTTCCTAGAGCTAATTCACTGTAATGAGACTATTTTGAGTTACTAACTCAATACATGCCTTTGATCCAAAATTGAATATATTCCGTTCATTAATTTCTGTTCACAAGGCATTGATCAACACAAGGAGATTGCAGAGGATATCTTCTTAAGGGACCACGCAATGGGACGAAATCCGAAATAACGTGATTGTGTAGTAAACACCTTAGCCATCCAACCATGCTTACACATTTCATAAATCCTATGGACGCTTACGGTATTGAAGCCAATAATTTCATGTTTACAAGTTTAATAATTTTGTAGCTTCATTCAGTCAAGTTTGTTGATAAGTACCAGCTAGAACACTTGATTATTGAATGTGATACAAACATATTGTATTTAGAATGAATAATACTTATATGTCAAATGCCATAAAGAATATCCATTTAACTATAAGTAATTGCGATATTATATATATGTTTGTGTGTGTATGAATGTTTGTATATATATGGGACTGGCTTTGTGCAGTGCCTTTGCTCACTATAAAAGCTTCACGGCACAGGCATTGCTTTATATCTGGAGATCTCTCTGCACTTGTCGTTACATGGTACCATGGGCCCAGCACTATGTGTCAAAAATTGTCACAAGTGTAGTGTTTGTACCACAGTTTTCAAGTCGCTGGCTGGACTAAAAAGACACACTCGTTCAGCGCATCGGTAGGGGTTCTCCTACATGGATTTAAAGTAGTGGCCGTACTCGAAAACGAGTTGGTAGCCACCATATATATATATATATATATTTATTTCTTTATGTATGTATATGTGTGTGTGCATATATATATATATGTGTGTGTGTGCGGTGTATATGTATCTATGTGTAGAGGTATATATATATATATATACATACACATACATATATCCAAACATATATATGTGTGTGTGTGTGCCTGAAGGCGCGTGGCTTAATTGTTATCCAGTTAGTTTCTCGATCATATACTTTTAACATCGTCTCCAAACCTGACGCCAAGTTGTGTCCTTGTGTAAATCCTTTATTTCACGTTGCCTAATTCTTCTCAGCTGGAAATTTCGATTTACAGTGAAGTATTGCCAAGGTGTATCGGCTAATACATGTGTCTTAGACAACAGCAGTTGACTGAAAACTGCAATTCAGGGATGAATGCTGGTTTTCCACAAAACAGCTTAACTAGGTTTATGACTTGAAGTGGAATATTTCATGTATAAACCAATGGTCTTTTATGACGACAAGTTCCTTTCCTAATACTGCGCTACTTTCTAAATATCACCTCGTTGGTTGATCATACATTTAAATCTAACTACCGTCGATATAAACATTGTAATTCATTTTCCGAAATACAATTAAAAGAAAAAAGATTTAGTTTGTAAAAACTAAACAATGTATGTATGGAATATTTATTAATACCAAAATACAATCTAACTATTAATAGCATATTCAGCATGTTTGAATATACCTCTATACAGATCTGGCGTTGCGGATTTTCCTAGTATTTCTAGGCCTCTTTACAAAGCGAATGAGAAACACACCGCTGCTGACATCATTTCGTTGTGATTTTCAAGCCGAGAAATTTTTAATATAATGCATCAAACACAACACAGTATTGTATTTAATATACACTATATAAAATGTTTAAAAGAAAGGTTCTTTACGGCTTTCGCTCGCTCAAACGCCCCCTACTAATCTATTATATATATATATATATATATATATATATATATATATATATATATAGTGTAGATAAATCTACCAAAATGTACGGTGGTGTCCAATCCGTATGAAGAACTCAATGTAATCCGAATATCATAAAAAGAGATGATGTATTCAAAACTTTTTTTCGATGAAAAATAACGGAAAACAGAGTCAAGATAAATTAATAAAATAATATATATATATATAAATATATATATATAGAGAGAGAGAGAGAGAGTTATATATATATAGATAGATATATTTGTGTTTATGCGTTAGATAGAGAGAGCCTGAGTGTCTGTGAGTGTAAGAGAGTCTCTGTGTGTGTCTGTGTCTGTATGTATTTGTATACATGCACATACACTCACATTCAGGATATACATGTATATAAGTAAATATATTTACATGAGACATTCAAATATTAACATCTTTGATTTTTATTGAGAAATTCCATGAACTATTAATGTTAATATATGAATTTGAACTGGGGGCAGAATATTTCAATAACATTGGTTTGTTTATTGTGAGACTTTTATTTCATATGTATGCATGTGAATCCGTCTATCTATCTCACATTGTCTCTTTCACACATTCGCTTTCTCTCTCTCCCTCTCTCTCTCTCTATATATATATATAATATATATATTTATATATATTAAAATATAAGTATTAATAAAATAGATGTTCTTTTGATCAATTACATTTTATTATACATATTTCGGATGTACGACAGTACGTCCTCATCAGACAAAATATAATGATATATGACATACCCTGAGATGTTAAATGGTTAAGATTTAATTAAATGGTTAAGATTTAATTAATAACTCCTGAAAATTATGTTTTTTTCCTGTTGAGTAAAACACATTCTTTGACAGAATATTGTTTAACAATTTAATATATATATTTATATATATATATATATATATATATTTCTCCTCTCTCCATCTCCCCCTGTCTCCCTCTCTCTCACTCTCGCTCTCTCTCTATCTCTCTCTCTCTCTTTCTCTCTCTCTCCCTATCTATCTTCTTCTTGTAAAATCTCGTTTAAAAAACGCCAAAAGCGCTATATGTCATTACGGTGCGCCCGACAAGAGTTTACGGATACATGCAGAGGGAGGGAGAGAAAAAGAGAAAGAGAGAGAGAGAGAGAGAGAGAGAGAGAGAGAGAGAGAGAGAGAGAGAGAGAGAGAGAGAGAGAGAGAGAGAGAGAGAGTGGGGTACATAGAGGAATAATCAACTCGAAAAGCGGATTGGTAATTTGATTATTTTCCTCGGAAGGATAAAAGACAAAGTTGACCAAGGCCGGATTTGAACTCATCTGGAAAAAGCCGGAACGTATGCCACAAAGTTCTCGCAATTCATTGTTACTGTGTTTATATCATGAGATGTATATGTGATATGTTAGTATGCTGCGTATTTCAAACTCAGCGCAAGATCCTGGAAATATATTATATGCATTTTTACGCCACAGTTTGACGAGCAGTTGACACAATTTATATCAAGGAATCAAAGGTATTAATCTCACCGTGTCAAGTAAATAGGGATATCATTCATATTATGTCAACTTTCCACAGGTTCACTTAGCTACAATAGTATCGTTAATAGAAAATCTCATATATCTGAAACTCGTCAGGTTTCTCAATTAATATCTTTAATAGCATTCTTCCATATTGGTTTCTTCATAAAATATATTTTTTCTCCAATATGTAAACCATTAGGCGGTTTAACTATAACTAATAGCATTTTTCCATATTGGTTTCTTTATAAAATATATTGTTTCTCCAACATGGTCAACCACTATGCGGTTTAACTATAACTAATAGCATTTTTCCATATTGGTTTCTTTATAAAATATATTGTTTCTCCAATGTGTTCAACCATTAGGCGGTTTAACAATAACTTACAATCATTAGCAAGACTTAACAAATACTTAAATAATAAAACTAAGTGTAAATTAATAAAAATCCTCTTACGTTAATAATACGATAAATGTTAATTAATATAGCGTATCGACTCATCTCGTTACAATGCGTTTCTCTATCTAATTCATTCATCATTTTCTGGACAGGTGATAGTTTGAAATGATTCATCATGGATCACTCTATAATGACAAATCATTATCAGAGATTGTATTTCTTTTGCCACACACATACACACATACACAACACACACGCGCGCACACACATACCCCCCCCCCCCATATATATATATGAAGTCGACCGTCCGAGGTAGAAGCTGCTAAATGTTCGGTTACCCTCATGTCTCTGTTTTTCAGCCCCATAGATTTTGTCTATTATATTCCTTTGTTATATTTCGAATATTATATTCCTTTGTTATATTTCGATGATGTCACCGGATTCATACTGAACCCGGTCATTGAAATGATCATAGTATAATAAACCATTTAAGGAATTACACCAGTCCAGCCTCCTGTTATTTTATAATAATTAACGCCGGATTCGCACCACCAACTACACTAACGAAGACGGGTGAGTTGCATTACGTTGAGTGCTCTCCATAATAATACATCAAGGTTGACTATATGGAATGACCAGTTCTATCCAGTGGTGAACCAAAAACCTAAATAAAAAAAATAAAAATATATATATATATATATATATATATGTGTTTGTGTATGTATATATACTAATAAAACTGACGGCCGTATGTATGTAACAAACTTTTCGCCAAACGGCTGAACCAAACGGCACCAAATGTACACCATAGATGTAACTTTTTCCAAGTAAGAAAGTATTTGTGTCTACTAATTGTGTTAAAAGATTAAAGATATTATTTAAATATTCACTTCTTTAAAATTTTCAAATTTCAACATTTCCGGTTATACGACATTCCTCTCTCTTTCTTAGTCTTTTTAGATAAATACATAGCTATAACGTTGCGCCCTTATAATATGTCTCTGTATGTCTGATTGTCTGCATTATGGATACCATTCTGTACACTGACTTCGCTATCTGTGTGTGTGTGTATATATGTATATATAGTGTATATATATATATATATATATATAATGTATATATATATATATATATATCATAAATCATGTCTTATGAATCATCAGATATTAAAATATATACTATTTCTTCTTCTAATCAGCATAATTAACCATATACAAAATCCATCCTAGCAAGTTATAAGAATAAATTCTCTTATGGGGAAATCTCCGACAAATAATCGACCGTAGCCTCTTCGCGTCGGCCCCGTTCCATTATTTATCCAACATTTCGACAGCATGTAGGATCCGACTAAATATACCATCAACCACACATAATTAGTAGTAAAATTAAACTTAGAAGAAATGCGCACATACCGTAATTATATCTCTACCATGGTTTCTTCCTTATTTAGGACTTCCAAATAATATGGATGCTCAGAGTTAGGTTTCATCAGGAGATAAACTCAAAATCAGACATCTAGTTTTTCTAACCGATCGCGCCAAATTTAGATTAACAAATGGCTAAAATCGCTATGTAGCTGTGTTCCAGCCAGAGAGAAAGAGTGTGATTGGTTGCTTACGCCGGGTAGGCTTGCTGCTAGAAAGCGCAGCCATATATCGCCAAATTTAATCTCAACCAATTGGGAGATTATTAAATATAAAGGTTATCATATACATAAAGTTAAAGATATATATATGTTGCAACTGTTCACTTTTAAGCTCTATGAAGAATTAATAAATTAAAATTAAAAAATCAGAGCATTATATGGCGTGCTGCGTTGTTGCGAATGTGATACATATGAATTAAAAAAGAGCAAAAGACCAGGACTATCTTTCATCAGTGATCTTGTTGCTATCATCGATATTTCTTCGCATTAAAGACAAGATACCTCAAGCGAGCGTGAAAAATAACGAAAATATATTATTGGGATAAAAAGATTGGGTGGAGAAAGAGAGACATGTAAACAAACAAAATGGTAAGGTAACGTAAAGAGAGGAAGATGTGAACTTAAGTTATAGCAACTCATTGACGAGAAGAAAAGAAGACGCGTCCAAACCCAGCGAAATGTAAGCGAGAAAAGGATTTCACACAGGTCAGACGGGAGGAAGTGAGAGAGGGGGAGTAGCAGAGTGTGAGTGAGTGTAAGTGTGAGGAAGAGGCCAGCCGAGAGAGGGTGACCAACCGAGGAGGTGAAAGACAGGTCACAGCGGAGGGAAATATATATATATATATATAGTGTTTGTATCATAAATAAGAGACAGTTTAATTTGTACATTTTATTACAGCATCCCTTTATACGTATATATATATATACACATAAAGATGTTTTTTACAGTTGTATAAAAAAAGAAGTATAATTGTTTCTACTGTTGGCACAAGGCCAGCAATTATCCCAGTACATTACAGGTACTTTATTATATATAATATATATAATACGACATTCCTCTTTCTTTCTTACTCTGTCTCTTTATCTTTAAATAGATACATAGCTATAACGTCGCGCGCTTATAATATCTGCATGTATGTCTGCCTGTCTGCATAGACTTCGCTTCTAACTAACTTTTAATTAGTTATATATATATATATAATTATATATATATTATATATATACAGCTGGACCAAACAGCAGCAAATTTACACCATAGATGTAATTTTCCAAGTAAGAAAGTGAGGGTATTTTTGTTTACTAAATTTGGTTAAAAGATAAAATATATTTTATTGTTTATTTAAGTATTCACTCCTTTAAAATTTTTTCAAATGTCAACATTTGCGATTAGCGATCTCTCTCTTTCTTAGTCTGTCTTTGTAGATAGATACATAGCTATAACGTCGTGCCCTTATAATATCTGTATGTATGTCTGGCAGTCTGCATTACGTAAACCATTCTGTTCATTGACTTCGTTATCTGTGTGTACGTGTGTATATATATATATATATATATATGTTTATATATATGTATATATATATATATATATATATATATATATATATATATATATATATATATATATATATATATATATATATAAAAACAATAAATTATGTCCATAAAATCATTTGATAAAATATATACACCATCTCCTGTCCCAACCAGCATAATCAACCACACAAAAATACAATTAAACAAGGTTATAAGATTAAAAGGCACCTATGAAGAAATAATAGATAAATAAACTACAGCTATCTATTCGCGATCAACTGCTTTAGAATATTTACCCAGCATTTCCAATAGCACGTGTAAAAACATTAAATATATCGTCAACCATACACAATTAGGTATAAAATCAAAGTTAGAAGAAAAAATGTATATAAGCATACCAAAATTATATTTCTACCACATGAGGTTTCATTCGCATTTTGGAAATATCCGATCAAGGATAAATTCACGATTTCGAAATCAACAGGAAACAAACTCACTTGGACGAAGATTTTTCTTAAATGATCCCCGCCAGAAACGAATTCAAAATGGCTAAGAACTGTGACGTGGCAGTGGTCAAGTCAGAAAGAATCTGATTGGTATATACATATATATATAGTGTGTGTGTGTGTATATATATATATAGTGTTAGTATCATAAATAAGAGACAGTTTAATTTGTACATTTTATTACAGCATTCCTTTATACGTGTATATACATACGTAAACACGTTATTTACAGTTGTATAAAAAAGAAGTATAATTGCTTCAACGTTTGGCCAGCAATTATCTCAGTACATTACTAGTGCTTTATTATATATAATATATATAATACGACATTCCTCTCTCTTTTTTACTCTGTCTTTTTAGATAGATACATAGCTACAACGTTACGCCCTTATAATATGTATGTATGTCGGCCTGTCTGCATTGACTTCGCTTTTAACCAACGTTTAATTAATTATATATATATATATATATATATATATATATGTATATATATATATATATGTATATATATATATATAATTATATATCCTTGTACATATTTTCAACAGTAATACTATACTATATATTTTCAACGGTAATACTATACTATATATTTTCAACAGTAATATTATACTATATATTTTCAACAGTAATACTATACCATATATTTTCAACAGTAATACTATACTATATATTTTCAACAGTAATACTATACTATATATTTTCAACAGTAATACTATACTATCTATCCAATCCAGAGACGTCTCACTCATGTTGGAGGGATCCCTCCCTTGTTTCTCTTTGCCGTTTGCTATTTGTTCTGGAAACTTCAGGGGTGTAGCCATACTCACCACGCTTATGTGCGTGTGTGAGTGTATGTATGTATGTATATACATGGTGGATTGTTTATTTCAATTTTGGATTCTATACCGTAACCTAGTGGTTCGACAGAATAAAATATAAAATCAGTAAAAAGTCGAACCAAGGAAGTACTGGGCTCAACATGTCCAAGTAAATCCCTTCAGGGTGGTGCCTTAGACTGGCCGCCGTCTCTGGCTGAAACCAATAACAGAATACTATAATAAAAAATAAAACAAGAAATATATAAACATGGCTCACAATTGTTATTTTCTATGTTCCTTTTTCCATTTCAATCGTGTCCTTGATAAGTTTACAGTAATACAAAACATTAAATTATGGATTACAAGGATTAATTTACAACAACATAATGTGAAATGAAACAAATTATTGTAAACATGCACAGATAAAGGTTTCTATTCGTAATCAGTTGCATATGACGAAAAATCAATGATATATCTGATAGCAATAAACATCTAAGAACATGATTAACAAAAGTAATAATAATTAAGTCATTGTCAAGTGAATGCTCACTGTTAATAATACAGAGGCCAAGTTATTCAAATAACAAAATTAGGGAATTTATGTAGAGAAAATATACATATAAAAATTTAAAAAACAAGCCGGAGGACTCTATAATTAAAATATGAAACCGATTTGAAAATAATGATTTTTAATTTAGGCACAAGTTCAGCTATATTTTGGAGGATAATGTCGATGAAATTGACACTAGTACATGACTGGTACATTATTTAATCTACCCCGGATGAAAGACAAAGCTGATTTTGAAATTGACCGGAGTTTTAAGTTATATCGCAGAGATCCGGACAAAATAACACACAGCATTTAATCCGACATTCTAATAACTCTGCCAATTTGAAATCTGATCTCTGATACAGTGGGATGAAAACTTAGAACATAAAAATCTGAAACAAATAGCACAGGGCATATTATCCGAGGTACTAATGATTCTGCCAACCCATCGATCCCTAAACAGTTATTAAAATAATCACAATTTGAAAACTTACTTGTATATAATTATTGTTTTTCTTGGTCGTAAGTTTTTATCCGTAAC
>OZ024742.1:188841505-188849005 GCA_964016885.1 Eledone cirrhosa
ATATATATATATATATATGTATATATGTATATATATATATATATATATATATATATATATATATATATATATATATATATATATATATATATATATGCATGTATATATGTATATATATATATTCTTACATATATATAGATGTAGCTATGTATGTATTTATGTGTGGGTGTATGAGGATGAGGAAAAAGCATAATCAATGCATATTTTAATACTTATATGGAGATAGCATAATCTTCCAGGCGTAAGGCTCGTAGGCAAGAAAGTACTATTTCTGTTTGTATTGTTTAATCTATAGCTCATGTTTTCATTATTTTCCGCTTCTGTAGTGTTTAGGAAACATTACATTGGGAATGTGGATTGCGATATTAGCTTCTGATCAGCAAACATCAAAGTGGAATGGGCAGCAACTGTGTTTAGTTCACCTATAGGAGATGTCCTTCTCTCATCAAATGCTGACGAGCTGCCAAATTGCATACTGATTCTTCTAGCCAATTAATACCCATGCAGATAAGCACATATAGAAGTGCACACACACGCACACACACACACACACACACACACGCATATATATATATATATATATATATATATATATATATATATATATATATATATATATATATATATATATATATATATATATATATTATGTTGATTGGCAGAGTAAATGGTATATATTTTATTTATCTAATAATTCTATAGACATGATTTGTGATATATATATATATATATATATATATATATATATATATACATATATCTGTATATATATATATATATATATATACATATATATATATATATAATAAAATAATAAAATGTAAGTCAAACATGTAAAATGTGGCTTCGTTTATTATACATTCTCTGGTATATATACTCTGCTATATTCGGTGTCACCGAGAAATATATATAGCAGAGAATTTATAATAAACGAAGCCAAATTTTACATGTTTGACTTACTTATCTTATTTTACATTACTCCGGAGTAAACAAACCAACCACGGTACTTCGTCAAGTGCTCCAATATGCATACTGAAGTGTCGGTAAACAACCAACATATACTCAATATATATATATATATATATATAACACTTATATATATATATATATATATATATATATATATATATATATACAGTATTGTATTTTGCTAACTGGGTTCATTAGCGTCCCTCTACATTCAGTTATCTGTTCTATTAAAGGCTTAACAATACAGATTTCCTAACAATTCGTCAATCTATCAATTGCCATGTCCCCTATGAAGCTCTTCGCCGAGGAAAATATAAATTAGAGACATAATGTTTCTTCAAAGGAAAGTAATTTACTTGCAAAATGAACAACTTGGGTAAATGTTGTAGCCTAAAATAACCTGAAAAGAGAAACTCGAATCCAAATTTCATCGGGTGGCTCTTTCGTCAACTGATCCTAGATATTTTAAAACTCGATTCATAATGCTAATTATTGAGAGGAAATGGCTGATACTAATAGTGTGTTGTGTAATTAATAAGACATTAAATTAGGTACATTTTTAACTTACTATATATTTTATATTGTACTCACCGCAGTAACTGAAATTTGACGAGTGACTGTTTGTCTGTTATCAATATTCCATAGGGGTTAATTGCATTTATCAGACTCCAGAATTGTGTATGTCTATTTTGTACAGAAAAATACTGTTTGTATTACAAGTACGCTTCTATGAATATTAAAATATTCTCTTTATCCTCTAAGGGAGTTTAAGGTTATTAGCGTTTCGTGATGTTTAAGATTCTTATCTTTGGAGTTTAAGCTGATTACATCTCTTTGGAATGTTCTCGACATGGGGAATAGACGTCATGAATGGACATTTCTTAAATCAACATAGAAACCCACGGCACCTCATGAATATTTTTCATAATCTCAGCGGACAAAATGACGGATGCCTTAGCTAAAAGGATAGCGTAGGAGGTTTTTCCAACAAACGGTGTATCTTTAGTTTAAAGAAACATGAAGTTGTATTTTTATGTAAAGACTCTTATATAATATTGGTTTCTGATATTTTATAGATAATTTTTTTCTAATTTAGGCACAAGGCGAATAATTTAGAGGAAGGGGAAAGTCGACTATATCGACCCCAGCAATTAAATGGTATTTATTTTGTCGTCCTCGAATGGATGGCAGGCACAATTGACCTCAGCGGAAATTGAAGTCAGAACGCAAAGAGCTCGAACAAATACTGCTACGTCTTTGTCCGACTCCTTAATATCTCTAACAACCTACTGCTCACTGTTATGTAATATCCAAAGGACTAACCGAGTATTGTATTTACTCTCAGAAAATAACAATTCATTTTAATTTTTTAATAAATATAATGTATTTTAGAGTAAATGAATACCTTTCGGTCCTATCATTAAAAGAAATCACAATTTCTCTCTGAAGATAGGGTGTGATTTTTATATATTTAAAAGAGAAATATTGCTTTTAAAGTGGATATTTTTGTTCATATGATGTAGCTTTCCGTTTATCTTTATATTTGACAATTATGTATCTGACTAGGTAAGTGTTGGTAGGTCTTGAGTGTCTCCTTCTTTGTTTAAATTTACCTGTAATATATAAACTCTCATATAGTTACATTAAATGCAGGATATCTTTCTTCAGACGCTAAACTCCGCTAGTTGCAGACAGGGCTTCAACATGAGAGATTTTTCTCCACAATGTTCGATCACCAACAGCAGCGTTTAAAGAGCAAAGGTCAAGTCCAGTCCATAGGTTGACATTATGAAGCCATCGTTTTGGCGGCCGACCTCTCCTCTTACCATCCAGCTTTCCTTCTAGACATAACTTACTCACAACACAAGTTGATCTTTTGATATGGCCGTATAGATTAAGCACTCTTGACCTGACAATGGATTTGATTGGTCCAAGCCTGATGAGGCAGGATATACATATCTATAAATCATGTGATAATTATTTAGTCAGAGGCATTAAGGAGATGACCATGTAAATTAGACAGGAAAAACAATATGAATCTTTTATTTGCATAATGCATTCAACCAACCCCATAACACCACCATCATCACATTTGCTGTACCTTTGAGAGAGGAAGTGCACAGTGTTGTTATACTGTGCATATACGAAATTGTAAGGAAGGTTTAACTGGGTAGTCGACGTACAAAATTAACACCCAATTCTACATCACATCGTCTCACTCTCCCGACTTATTAACGGTTTCTAATACAGGCAATAGCCTCACAATTTGGGGTAGGAGAAAGTTGAGTAGATCGACCCAAGTACATTATTTTACTGAAACCAGAAGGATGAAAGCCGAAGTTTACGTCAGGAGGATTTGAATACAGAAGACAAAGAGTCGAAGCGATATGTGGCAAAACATTTTGTCCGATGCACTAAAGATTTTGAAGAACTACCATAATTATTTCTATCTTAGTAATGAAAGTAAAAATATAATGGATATTATAGTCATTAAAATTCATAATCGTCATTATTGAAGTAGTTTCAACGCAATCAGGATTGATCTTGAAATAGAAGTTTATATATGCAATCCGTTTGCCTTTGCTCGCTGTAAACTTTCCAAACAAAATTATATCATCGTCTTCTTTTTACACCTTAACTAATGAACACGACTTTATAAATAAATAACTGTAATTATTTTGACCTTTGTAAAGCAGAATATGACATCAATGTCCAATATCTACGAGAAGACGGGGTTTTATTTCATTATCATATTTGTTTACACTTGTGAACTTGATTGAATGTTCTTCGTAAAATTTTATATTAATGAAAATATAAAAAAGAATAACACACAAAAAAAAATTAATTAAAAGTTACAAAATGAAGGAATATATTTTCATATTATCCTACAATGAAGTCCTTTGGGATAATTGCATCTGAAACACTTCAGGCTCAGCAATTAGAGTTAATTAGTGATAAGGCATGTGATGCAAGTACTGTTGATTAAACATTGTTATTTCGAGTTATATTACACTTCCTCAGAAAACACCCCCAGGAAATTAAAATGAGAAAACTTTCCAGTATAACGAAAAAAATATAATCGTGCGAAGAAATGATTCGCTTATTGAAATAATTATTATTTCAGTTCTTGTTAATAATATTTACAGTGACGGTTACTTTCAGCATTTAGTATTTTCAATTTATATTTTGAATGTTGTTGGTTGAATTTCATATAGTATTAAAAACCGCAATGATTTGAATTTCACTGTGAGTATGTATATATGTTATATTCATGTTGTTGAAATTTAGTTCCTTAATTAAAAAATTAGCACAAGAGTTGACGGAAGTTTAAACACGTTTAATGAAAAGTGTTACTTTAAAGAAAATTAAGTTAGAGAAAATTAAAATAATGACAGGTTGGTTAAACTATTTATTAAACTTTTTAATAATAAAAAGGTAGAACTGTTAGATAATGCTTACATTTATTGAGGTGTGATGCGCGTTTCGTGATTGATCAGCTCAAGGTTCGGTCTGCAACGATCTGGCCGAAATCTGGAATAAAATGCTCTTCGGATTTCTGTTATAGTAATATATAAGTATATATAAATGTATATATATATAGAGAGAGAGAGGAGTTTACACATATGCATATATATATATATATATATATATATATATATATATATATATATATTCATGGAACAGCAATAAGATTTCGCTTCAAGCATAGCTTTATACAATATGTAAAGAAATTTCGTATTTCTAAAGAAATACGGATTTAGGAAGCCGGACCGTCCTGATGAAGGCCAGCCAAGCCTGAAAAGCATAGGCGGTTTCCACCTTGCTTCTGCTGGGCACCAGCAGAGGGCGCTAGCCCCCCGGGGTTTGCATAGCTACGGCTTCCTAAAACCGTATTTCTTCAGACATACGAAATGTCTATACATATTATATATATATATATATATATATATATATATATATATATATATATATATATATATATATATATATATATAGTTATTTGTTTCTAATATGTAGACATCTCACTGAAATTAAAAATAAAATATCCACTCGGGGAAGTGAGATATATTAAACTTCATCGAAAATCTGAATATGCTAGACCGACTAAAATTTGTCGATTTTACTTATAGTTGTCCGACCCTGGTTTCTGGAATTCCAAAAAACAGCATTAGTCATTCAAAGACATTGGAATAACAAATATTGGAAGAATTACATTTCCTTCATCGGGGGAGATTTCTTTGGAATACGGGAAGAAGTTGAATATATATCATACATACTATGCCGTTGCCAAAACGCATGATCTCAAACGTGTTGTGTCGCTGAATTACATGAATATATCCCACTCAATTTATTAAAACAAGGCAACGGGTTTATGTTGACGCTGGAAATAGCAGCCAAATCCGTCTAAATCTGCTCAACAATGATGGAGCAATTAATACTAATTTTTAAAGTTAACTGTCTGTAATATGTAGACATCTCAATGAAAGGATATTATATATCAATAAATTATCTACTCTAAGAGGTAATAAAATATATTTAATTGAAACCAATTTTTCCAATATTGGTTATTCAAATGTCTTGAAATGATAAATGTTTTTGTTTTTTTTTTTATTCCAGAAACCTTAGTCGGGAACTGTATAGTTAAAATTGACTTATTTTAGATGATATAGCTCATCTGATAATTTCCTTTAAATAGAACTCTGGATCAACCCCTTTACTTCCCTCTGAAGAAGAGATATTATTTCGAAATATAAGGATATTCAAATAAATTTAAGGCAAAAGACTAATTGTCAGCGATATCTTTTGCATTTGTATTTATATTCTATATCCATACCTGCATTGTGCTGGCCTTCTAACTTCAAACATTCATGTATATATATATATATATATAAATGTGAGAAAGTAAGGTTTTTTTAAATGTCCCGCACGGGTAATAGAATTTCAAAAATGCAACGATCCTTTTAAGACTATTGACTATATCGGTTTCACAGTTCTTATGATTATGAAAATTAAAATTAAAATCTGAAACTGATAAAATAAATGAATATTCTAAAAGACTCCAGATTATAAGAGTGTTCAAATTTTTGATCTCGTCACCAGGCGCTTAGTCATGTTTGAAGATACTGTTATAAACATAGCGTGTTAAACTCATCTTTAAGAAAACATAGTAAAACAAAGGGAAATAATTCAAAGATGAAAAATTTGAAATGACACTAGGTATAAGTGTGTTAGCGTGTGTTCAATACAACAGATTTATAGTATTATGTGGTGGTATGTAATATAGAAATGCTTATATATATTAAGTTATGGAGTTGAGCAATGTAAAAGGTGTGGAAAGGAAAAGCGATTGAAATCAAAATTAATGTGACAGAAAATCGATTAAATTTATTGAGGGTTTCCATTTACCAAGAGGAAGGAAATGTAAACATCCTCTAAATATTTCGTCATTAATATTCAAATAATCTTTGTTCGTTGATGACAAATCTTGGTAAATACTAAATTTTTCAGAAGATCACAAATTTGGGCTTTGAAACCTCAAGTGCCCCTTTTGTTCCGTGTATGAAAATAAAGAGTTAAAATAAAAATAAATGATAGGCTCTAATACCCTTTTTTTCCTTTTTATTTTTCACTTCCACCGATATTTTCCTACACACACACACACCATGTATATATACGCTTTCATATCAATGGATCAACAAGGTAAAATCTATTCCAACATTTTATGTTTTCCTGTTTTTTCTGTTCAAGTTCTTACCGCCTGATGAGGTCATAGCTGTTGAATAATGGCTATCACTGAAATATATATGGCAGCGAATATGAATAAACGAAGCTAATTTTAACCTGTTGACTTACACTTCTTCCTTTTACATTACTCCGGAGTAAACAGAACCAACCTGCGCACGTCGTTGAGGGCTTTAACCTGCATACTGAAGAGTCGGTAAACAACCAACACATACTCAGAATTATATATGCATATATATATAAATTAATAAAAACAATGAATAAAAACAAAGAACAAGTTCCTTATATATAAAAAATTCATCATTTTACCATCGTTTCTAGGATATATATGTGTGTTGGTATGTATATCATATAGATCTATGTAAAAATATTACAAACTATTAGAGGAAATATACATACCTTCACATATATATGCTGTCTTCAGAAATAACGAGATTTGTTTATTGAAAAAAACCAACAAAAATTTAATATAATAGGTCTGTACAATAGGAACAGGTTTTGAATTGACCAATAGAAAAGTAGTAAGAGGTCAAGTGGATAGAATTGTAGTAGTAGAAATTTTATTTAGGGGTAGAGGAATGCAGACTTATGTTTTGAATGAAAAGAATACTTTGGGGATGAAAAGAGGTCAAGCGATGGAAGGGTACACGATAATTTGATGTTATTAAAGAATAATGTTGCAAACGAAGGAGAGTAAAATTTTAGGGTAAAGGTATTAATGAGAAATACCAATATTATTTAAAACACAAGGAATTTAGATCTATAAAAAGAAATTAAATTAATATATAT
>OZ024742.1:188859005-188879005 GCA_964016885.1 Eledone cirrhosa
GTAGTTAATGTGAATAACAATAAAAATAGTTTAAATACGAAATAATAACAATGATAATAAGAATACTTTAGGTTGAAGAATAACACGGAATTGAACTGTAACTGTAGAAGGAAATCTGAATGCCCTTTACAAAATAATTGCCTTGATAAGAATTTAGTATATAAATGTACCATTAAGACAAATAATAATAATACTTATAACTATATTGGTGCCACTTAATCGAACTTTAAGTTTCGCTTTTCCAATCATAAACATTATTTCTCAAATCCAGATAACAAAATGTCTACTTCATTATCACAATTAATATGGTCTTTAAAAGAAGAAAATATTAAATACTCAATTTCTTGGAGTAAACTTAGAAATTCTGCGTCCTATCAGAACGTTTCCATTTCACCAAATTGCAATCTTTGCAATTTGGAAACTCTATTAATAATTACCAATTATGGTAATTTAATAAATAAGAAAAATGAATTATTTGCAACTTGTCTCCATAAATCTGGAAAGACATTTCAAGCATCATACAAATTTAGAAAAAAATACTGACTAAGGGGGGAAAAATATTGACTATGATTATTAAGAATTCTTGAATTATTATTATTATATATATAATGTTTTGCCTTACCTCAAAAATTGTATATCGATTTTTTTATATAGTAAATTAATCTCATGATGTGACTCACTATCCTAAGTTCGGTTTTTAGAATGGTCATTGTATAACTAGAATTTTCTGAATTCACGGTTCGATATATCTTCTGTCTTTCAAAGATAACATATGGATTACCTCCCTTTGTTTACATTCTTCGTATATAATTTTCTTTCTATCCAAATGGATTAATAATGTATATTTAACACGATATTAATACTTAATGTGAAACTACATATATTATGATATTATGATATAGTTATGAAATTAAAATCGAAATAATAATACTTTCAATACTTATTAATCCTATAAGTAAATGACAACTGTTTATAATGTAAAACGAATAATTCAAATAATTCTAAACATTATATAAAATGCATATACTGATGGTGATATGCGAATATGTTGTGGTAAATATCCTTATACATATTTAATATGTTTGTAAACTTGCTTGATAGCGAAAAATGTTTTTGATTTTTGAATTTTGTAACAAAATATTGAACTATGCTTCTGATTATTATAGAAAATATGTTTATAGTGTTTAATTTTGATATAATATATTAGTATAATTAGCTCAAGCAAAAGATATTAAAAATGTCACGGTATTTAAATGGTCGCTTCTATTTGACTTAATATTTGAATACAACGGACACGCATCATGTCCCTTTCTTATTTCTTTCATTCTTTCCTTTTTGCAGTTACGTCTTCCCTTTTTTCTCTCTCTCTCCTTCTTCTATCTTCTCTCCTGTTTCTCTCTTCTTCTTTCTTGTCTTATATCTCTCTCTCTCTTCGTTTTCTTTCATAAGACAGTTATTTACGCAATTAATATTTAAATATTTATGTATGAATGTGTTTATTTATTTCTTCTTACATTCTATTATACTCATCCCCTCATTATAATTATATCTCGCTCCACATCCTCTTCTTCATCATATTTAAGTTGATCGTGTTATTATTTGTGTATATAAATATTGAGATTTGTTGTAATAAATCACTGCCAATACTGGAATTGAACCATCAAGACAGTTGAGGTATGTCATACATCAATTCATATATTTTATCTGATGAGGACGTACTGAAAAAACAGCAAAGTACCTGCGAAATATATATATAATAAAACATATATTTTGATTATGTGAACGTCTTCATTTATTAATATTTTGAATAATATTATATATATAGGAACAAGTATGACCCACTCTACTACCCTAAGTATTGAGTACTTTGGTGCGTTATGGTAAATCTGGTTCCTTACCACAATTCCTTCGTTATATATATATATATATTCATATACAAACAAACACATCCACTCATGCATATACCCATACACACACACACATATATATATATACATATACACACATACTCGCACATGCATATATATATATATATATATATATATGTATATATATATATATATATGAACACGCAAAAGCATACATACATGTACGCACATACAAGCATGCACACACATTTTCATACAAGTACGTTTATTCAAGTAGAAAAGGCAAGTTGGGGCAATGTTCAGATAGTTTGTTCAGTGTCGGGCCCTTCGCAAATAGTATTTCATAGCTCTCCGAAATACAAAGAACACTTGTGTTCTGTCTGGAGTAATTTCCATTTAAGCGCGAAAGGGGTGGAGTTCCCCTTGAGGTCCCTTGAGGTCCCGAGTGTTGTTTGACTGCATTTGGCCGGTCTTCTGAACGAGTGGGTATGGACATACAATATCCTAAATTTGTTGGATGTCATCCGATATATGTTTTTTGTTGTTGTCAATGCCTGAGACGACATTGCATTTATATACGATGTTATTCATCATGCATTTCTTTTCGAGTGGACACGCTTCCTTATTGTGGCAGATGCAAAAGGCTCCTGTTTAGGGTTTGTTTTCGGAGGTAGTAGGCTTATTTAATTTAGCAGTGTTGAGGTTGGCTATATTCCTAGCTACGTTAGGTGTAGTGGAGTAGGAGAGACTTATCGTATTCTTATTAAAAATAGTGTAGTCCTTTGATGTGTGGGCAAGTGTTTATTCAGCAATTTGAAGAATGTCCTAGCTATTGGGGTGGACACCTCTCGGTTGAAGTAGGCGGGGTGAACCTACTGATTTGCCCATGCCTATTTCTCCTAAGTGGTATTGGGATGTTTAACAGATAGGTAATCTTTTCTTTAAAGTCACTGCGGGCAAGGTCATCGTTGTAATAAGGGACAGAGACACTAAAAATGTCTTCATTGGCTGAGAGACCGGAACATCGAAGTGAGACACTTTTAAATAAATTAACAGTAATATTTTTGGGGTGGTTCGAAGTAACATCTATCTATCTAAGCGATTCTTTAGGTTTGTTGTACGGGTAATAGAGGGAATTATATATTTGTATATACATATATATATATATATGTTTGAATATATATATATGTATGCAGACATGCATTTGTACAAACCTAGATACAATTTATATGTGCATTTGTTAGTCATTAGATATTTGTTGTAGAGATACATTTATGCATACAAACATCCATCCGTGCAAACAAATATACAAATATATATACATATAATATATGTATGTTTGCCTATGAATTTGTATATCTTTCTATTCATGGGTGTTTGTTTTCATGTGTGCATCTGAAATGTAATCGTTAAAAAGCTAAATGAATTACTTTTTTTAAAAAACCAAACACCTTGTTTAATTTCCAATGCAATTCCCTTTGTGTAAGATAAGATGATTACAATGTCCAATTAATTTTCAATTTCATTAATTAGTTGTTTCTGTCCCAAAAAAAGATTTTGCGTCCTTCAAGGCGATTTGATTTAAGTTCGTTTTACTCGTTTCAAGAATGAGCTTTGAAACTGAATTTCTAACGAAGTGAACAAAGAATAAACAAGTAAATAATGCAAACGGATATACAAAATTAGATCCGGATTTTGCTAGAGTACATTTATTTTTATACAACTGTAAAATGTATGTTTTTACTTTCAAATGTTTCAATAAATTCTTAAGAGTCATATTAAGTAAGAGCATGGCTGTGTGACTAAGAGGTTTGCTTTGCAGTAACAATCAGTCCGACTTAATGGAACCGCATGCAAATATGGAAGTATTTTTTGCTATTACCTCGGGTTGATCAATGCTTGTGAGCACAATTTTTAAATGGAAATTGTATATGTATATATATATATATATATATATATATATATATATATATATATATATATATATATATATATATATATATATAAATATATATATATATATATATATATATATATATATATATATGTGTGTGTGTGTGTGTGTGTGTGTGTGTGTGTGTGGCAAACGACAGAACGAATAAATAAGGAAAATAAAAAATAAGGATAAAGTGAAAACTGTTAATATTTGCAACATGACCATCCCCCAGCTATAACAATACACACACACACACACACACACACATACACACACATACATACATATATATATATATATATATATATATAAGCGCTTGGGTGGAGAAGTTCAGTTAATACCTCTCTAGTGGTTGTCCCAGTATGGACGCAGTCTTATTATTGAAACCAGTAAAGGGATAAACGGATACAGAAAACATATAGGATCCTGATTGTACTTGTCTATATATTTAATTGCAATTCAGAAAATTCAAATTGTTTTTATGTTAAATAGAGAGGCAGTATCCAATTTCTAATATATTGTAACCAGTTATTCGAAACGAATTTGCTCTATGGGTATTGCACCACATCAAATGCGTTATTATTCGTTCCACCTTTAAAAACTAATTTAAAATCTTGCTACGGTCAACTATAACAACCTTCGTTTCGACGGTCTAGAGCGAAACTCCCATTCAAGTTGTAGTATGTGGAAGGGTCACTGCAAAACAACAGTAACTTCTTGGTATATTAATTCTAAAATATGGGTTTTATTCACAGTTGGAAAGCACATGCTATACACATTGAGCTCAAAACCAGATGTCAACTCTATCCTGGTCACAAAAGTAGACAAGTTTGTAATCGCAAATTGAATAAACCATGCATAGCAAGTAAATAAAACCTACAGTCTGATAAATGTGTGTCCGAACATGGAAGAGCCGAAAACCCACTGTCATCGCTTCCATCTCTTTCACCCTCCCCATCTCTTTGTATTATGAGCAAATGGGGTCCCACCTGCTGGCTGAACATTCTGTCAACCGGGGCTGGCTGTGGG
This sequence comes from Eledone cirrhosa, assembly GCA_964016885.1. Classification (NCBI taxonomy): domain Eukaryota; kingdom Metazoa; phylum Mollusca; class Cephalopoda; order Octopoda; family Eledonidae; genus Eledone; species Eledone cirrhosa. The sequence continues at coordinate 188,863,839 of OZ024742.1, forward strand.
GCGGCCAGCACATGGGACCCCATTTGCTCTTAGTACATCGAGATGGGGAGAGGGGGAGGGATGGCGGCGATGAGTTTGGCTCTTCCGTGTTCTGAAAAATTGCACCAGCAATGTGGATCATGTAATATGTTTCTAGTAATCTGTAGCGTTCTACAAGTTGTGACTGGGTGACAGTATCAGCAATGAAAAGATCAATGGAAAAATCATTTCCTTTTCCCGACCTAGCGATCTGCTCCTTTCTTTCGTAAAATTTTCATTGCGCTTCATCGAAGTATCTTCCATATTCTTCAATTGGGATGCTCTGTATTGGTGAAGACAACGTTAGGATTGATTAGTAGGAAAAACTGCTTATTTTCTCAAATAAATGTAATCAACTTTTTATCTGACATACATGGTTCAACTCATCTTTGTTTTGTTTTTTTATTTTATTTTTTGTTACATTTTGAGATTTTTCTTCCTCAATACATCGCATGTTTTATAATTGGTCCGATTGGTCTTTAATTAATCAAACTTTCTTCTCTACTACACACGTTTTATGGAATCACGAGGTCACGTATAGGTTTTTGCATATGGAATTTTTTTTTTTTGCTTTTTTGATTTTGTTAGTGTGTTTTCTTTATATATATATATGGAAATCAAGCTGATTAAGCAGATCTTTTCTATAATTCGTCCTTCAAACATGTTAAACAGGTCATCAGTTACCAATCATTTTGCAATTTCACGAGTGGACAAGCAAAACGTAATGCCAATAACCTCACATGCATTATTTTCCATATAAAGGTCACCTATTGCCATTGGTCAGGTTAGCTGTTGGACATCCTTTTAATTTAAGATGTTCGACATTTCTGTAAGACAATTTCTATGTATCACATAAGAAGGATCAATATGAGAGGTTAGGTAGACAGAGATATTATAGAAGTCCATTGCATGGATCCTGTAATTCAATGGTGGAACCATATGAGATATTGTATCATGCTGATTGGGCTTCGAAATTACATTGAGTGTACACGTGTGCACAAGTCCGCAAACAATAAATAAGAAGGATGTTCAGTTAATGCAACAATATAATGCCCATCATCGGAATCCATCATCTTAAGCAGTTTATACAACTGTACAATAGTTTCACTAAGATTGATAACCTATTATATACTATGGTATTTTTCTATATCACCTCATTCTCATCGTCTTCCTCAAAATACTAAATGTCGTTACAAAAAGCATTCTGTGTCAGAAGGTAATAAAAGAATAAAGATCATGAAAAAAATTACAACTCCTCGAGTTATTTATTCTGCCTGGATATGTGGGTTTTTTGTCCTTGCGATTACTTAAATATTACACTATGTCTTTGATTTCTTATATTTTCTGAATTTGCATGACATCTAACATATATATATATATATATATAGTAATAATAAATTTGAAGACTAAAATCCAAAGAGGGCTCGATAAGGATAAATATATATCAAATATATAAGAACCGTAGAGCAAATATTTGTGAGCGCTTGTTATATACGTATTTATTTATTTATATACGTTTATTTAATTATTATTATACACGCACACACACACATTTATATGTGCGTGTATTTGTATACCTATGTATTATTGTGTATGTACCTATATGGATGCGTGTATGTATTTATTTAATTTCAATTACCTCTGTATTTTATTTACTTTATTCTTAACTCTGAAGCCGAGAATCATTCAGTTTCCTAGTTAGAATTTTAGTCTACGACTTCTGCTATACCATTTACGTGGTTTTGTCTTTGCGTGCAATTGTTCTCCACGGTCCACATATTATCTTCGTTTTTTCGTTCATTGCCAGAGAACGTCTCTATGAACCACCTAATAGAATATTAGTCTACGACTTCTTTTATACCATAAACGTGGTTCTGTCTTTGCGCGTAATTGTTTTTCATCGCTCCTATAAATGACGTATTATATTCGTTTTTACCCATTCTTTGCCAGGGAACGTTTCCACGAACCAAAGTATCGTCTTGCTGTGTTCCTCCGGTTGTAACGTTTTTTTAAATATTCACTTCTGCGTTCACAGTTTCAGAAGATCCCGTTAAGGGTGAAAGCAGCGATTCTTTGCTTAAACTTTAATCTGTTATTTTAATAAATATATATATATATATATATATATATATATATATATATATATATATTGGAAAATGTGTGTAATCCTTGGTACAGTTAGGTATATTAAGACAGGGGGGAAGAAAAAATGGCTTCACTTGTGCTTTCAACAAATTTATTTTCTTCACAAAATCCCAAAAGAATTTTTCTTAAAAAAAATTATTTTATAAATTAAGTTGTTGGTTGTTGGTTAGGTCTTAGGAGTTCTTGGTTAACGTAGGAGGTATTGTTTCGTTTTTAGAAAGACCTTTCACGCTGAGGTGCGCTTGTCAAACTGATGTGTATGTGGTGTGTTGTTCTATATATAGGGATTTAACATGGCTGTGGTGTGGTAGGGGTTTCTTTTCTCCCCCTTTGCTACATGTGGTATTTCTGACTGTGGGGTCTTTAATCTGTTGTTTATGTACCCGGACTCTATCTTGTAATACCGTTCCGGTTTCCCCAATGTAATACTCTTTACACTGTGGACATTTTGCGCAATATATTACGTTTTTCGTTTTGCAGTTCATGTTAGCATTGACCTTGAAATTATCATGGTTTTTGAATGACAACTGTTTGCCCTCTTCGATGAGTTCACAGGTTCCACATCTAGGGTCCCTGCATTTCGTCACTTGCATTGATTCCATGTTGGTCGTAAATTTTGCCTTGGTAATTAGTTTTTTAAGGTTGGGTGCTTGGCGTCTTCTACAGGAAAATCACTAAAAACGAAGAAAGGAAATCGAGGAACCAAATAGGCAAACTAACAACAAAGTACCAAAACAACCTAACACCAAAAGAAGTAGATTACCTAACCAACTTCGAAATGAAAACCAGCAATTTCTATGGATTACCAAAAATTTACAAATCCATAGAAATCCAAAACAACATAAAAGGGAAAAATACATCATACATCGAAGCACCAAAACCGACAGACTTAAAATTACGCCCCATTATTGCTGACCCAGCCTCAAGCACACAACGTCTAAGCAACCTATTAGACATCATACTCAAACCCCTATGTAAAAAAGTTCCAAGCTACATCAGAGATGATATGGAATTCCTTAACTATATCCCCCAAAAAGTACACCAGGATACAATCCTAGTCAGTTTTGATGTAATAAGCCTGTACACTAACATCCCACACGACCTAGGGATTGAAGCTGTGGACTTCTGGATTACAAAACACTCAAGTCACATTTCAGAAAGATTCCCCAAAGAATTCATCTTGGAAGGACTTAAATTAGTATTGGAAAACAACCACTTCCTCTTTGACAACGAACTTTATCTACAAATAAAAGGAACAGCCATGGGTACCAAAGTGGCCCCTACATATGCAACGCTCGTTATGGGTCACTTAGAGGCAAAATTATATTCCCAACTACAGATAACATTCAGTCACGACTTCGCCTTCTACATTAATAAAAACTGGAAACGTTACCTAGATGACTGCTTCATCTTCTGGAACAGAAGCCAAACAGACCTACAAAAATTTTATTCGATCCTAAACAGGCTTCATGAAGCTATACAATTCACTATGGAATGTAACGAAAAGGAACTGCCCTTTCTAGATATCCTCATCATTAAAGAAGGGGAAAATGTCATAACAGACCTATTTTGCAAACCCACTGACACACACCAATACTTAAATTTCCGGTCAGCACACCCCTCACATACGAAAAGGAACATTCCCTTCAACATAGCAAGGCGCATCTGCACTATAGCAACACACCCCGTACTACAAGAAAAAAGATTATGTGACCTGAAAAAATTCCTTAAAAAACAAGAATACCCGATGAAACTCATCAACGCAGCCATCTCCAAGGCTAAGAACATCCCAATAACAACACTGAGAAAACCAAACCAACAACATAAGAATGAAAACCCTGCTATCTTTTTTGTCATCACTCACAACCCAGGGAACATCAACATTGTGAAAACTGCTAAGCAGTATCTCCCGATTCTACAGCAATCTACCAAAATGAATGCACTCTTAAAAAACACACAGATAATTTATAGCAGACGCCAAGCACCCAACCTTAAAAAACTAATTACCAAGGCAAAATTTACGACCAACATGGAATCAATGCAAGTGACGAAATGCGGGGACCCTAGATGTGGAACCTGTGAACTCATCGAAGAGGGCAAACAGTTGTCATTCAAAAACCATGATAATTTCAAGGTCAATGCTAACATGAACTGCAAAACGAAAAACCTAATATATTGCGCAACATGTCCACAGTGTAAAGAGTATTACATTCGGGAAACCGGAACGGGATTACATGATAGAGTCCGGGTACATAAACTCAGATTAAAGACGCCACAGTCAGAAATACCACATGTAGCAAAGGGGGAGAAAAGAAACCCCTACCACACCACAGACATGTTAAATCCCTATATATAGAACAACACACCATATACACATCAGTTTGACAAGCGCACCTCAGCGTGAAAGGTCTTTCTAAAAACGAAACAATACCTCCTACGTTCACCAAGAACTCCTAAGACCCAACCAACAACCAACAACTTAATTTATAAAATAATTTTTTTTAAGAAAAATTCTTTTGGGATTTTGTGAAGAAAATAAATTTGTTGAAAGCACAAGTGAAGCCATTTTTTCTTCCCCCCTCTCTTAATATATATATATATATATATATATATATATATATATATATATATATATATATATATATATATATATATATATGCATATAAATAAATAGTATTAAAATGATTGGGGGGCATATGCAGTTGATATAAACTTATTAAAAAGCTTCTCTATACAATTTCAAAAGATTCAAATGATTCCTCAAAAATATTCTTCATTTCATGATACGCGGGCGGCAGAGTGTGCTAACGTTCTTTCTATAATAACGGGGCCCTGTATCCCGAAATGAGAACAAATTTTGAAATTGTTTGGAGGTATTTTTTAAATACTTGTCACATTTTCATGATATTTGACATTGTTTTATAGGAAAGTTAAACTATCCGACAAGGTTAGGAATTGGTCGGATTATATCGATCTAGCTGTAGTCCTCAGAGGTAAAAATAAACCTAAATCAACTGCATATCACTTTCGATCTGTTTAATACTGTATAATACTGAAGCTTGTACCATTCATTTAGGACGTATATATATATATATATATATATATATATATATATATATATATATATATACATATGTGTGTGTGTGTGTGTGTGTGTGTGTGTGTGTGTGTGTGTGTGTGTGTGTGTGTGTGTGTGTGTGTGTGTGTGTGTGTGTGTTATGCGTGCGTGTGTGTGTATATTTATGAGCATGCACGTGTGCGTTAGAATACAATGATGATTGAACATTTTGAAAATAGAATGAGGTTTCACCTCTGAAAATAGTCTAATAATAGGACACACGAACCCCCATAACAATGAAAGTTTCTAATTCAGGTTTCAAAATGTTCAATCACCATCGTATTCTAATTTACACCTGGTAATACATCCCCCAATATTATTAACCTAATAGCTTCAATAATCCACTAGTTTGCTTATCGCGAAAATATGAGGTGATGCGCACTTTTTCCGTTAAGTGGCTTCATATTCCCTAATATTAAATTATATTCTGTAGCCAATATACGCTGGAGGCTTCTAATACAATATATATATATATATATATATATATATATATAACGGAGGAAATGTGGTAAGGAACCAGGTGGACCATAACGCACCAAAGTACTCAATACTTGAGGTAGTAGAGTGGGTAATAGGAACCAGTAAGACCCCGACAGCTGAGCTCAAGCCGTTTCGACGGCTAATTCTGCGTCCAGAATTAGCCGTCGAAACGGCTTGAGCTCAGCTGTCGGGGTCTTACTGGTTCCTATATATATATATATATATATATATATATATATATATATATATATTTATTAAAATAACAGATTAAAGTTTAAGCAAAGAATCGCTACTTTCACACTTAACGGGATCTTCTGAAACTAACAAAGTCAATCTGTAAACGCAGAAGTGGATATTTCAAAAAACGTTGCAACCGGAGGAACACAGGAAGACGATACTTTGGTTCGTGGAAACGTTCGCTATGCAAATAAGTAATGGTATAAACAAAACATATACTTAGCTCCCACATCAAGACGTAAAATATCCCCGTATAGATCGTACTATCCGTTAGGGTATAACGTGGGGCTGTAATACAGGAAAGTTTTGTGCAATTTATGTTTACAAGCCGAAATTGCCTGAGATTTTTTGTTTAAGATGTGGTCAGTGGCGTAGAGTATTTCCAGGGCCTCAGCGGCGCAGAGGTCACATGGTCTTTTATTTCCGTTATACGATCTAGCCCTAGCTAGGATCTCCCAGTGTAACTTATATTGGGTGTCGTTGTCTTTTAGACTCCAGATATAAGCTGAAAGTGACGTCATATTCCTTCTTAGGGGGTAACGAAAAGAATGGGTATGCATGTAAAGACGCTGCTTGAATCTATTGGCGGTTAACCCTATGTAGGCCCTACGGGACGTGGGTGTTACAACCTTACATTTGTAGACAATGTTACTAGAGAGGCATTTCCCGGATAGGGGGCAATCAACCCGATTCCTACAATTACAGTTAGTACTATCTATAGGGTTGCACGTGTTCCTACGGCTATGTAGTTTAGCTAAATTTGAAGCTGTGATGTTATGTGCAAGGTTAGGAGTCGTAGAGTAAGAAATGTTAATAGTATTTCTATTAAAAATGTTACTACATTTATGTGTAGGGGGGAAAATGCTTCGTAATAAGGGAAAGAAAGATCTTAGCTAATGGTGTGGCCACCTCCATATTATATGGTGGGTTATACCAACAAATGCGACGGGATCTATTTCTTCTAGGTCTATTTTCGTACTCTGTATATGCTACCTTATCGACAAATCCACTTCGAGCAAGAGCTTCATTGTAATAAGTGGAATGGTCGTTGAAAATACGCTCGTTGGTGGAAAGACGGGAAAGCCTCAACGAAACGCTTCTTACCAGGTTCTTGGTTATGCTGGCAGGATGGTTGGAATGCTTACTTATGTAATTAAGCGTATCATTCGGCTTTCTATACGGGTAATACAACCCATTCAATAAATTGAGGGTAACGTCGAGGTAATTAACGACCGAGAAATTGGCCTCAACCTGTATAGAGAGGTTGAAGCCTTTAAAGAAGGCTGTGAGTTCTTTTCTGAACCTGTCGCAAGCACGAGCTCCGCACTTAGTCATGGTCAAAAGACCATCGTTACGGTTCAAACCACCGCCCGCGTTGGGGAATTCATCCTTGATAGAGAAAAGAAGGAAAAGGCCGATAAGATCAGTAACCTCCGCAGAATCACTGGCACCCATACTCACGTCGAATGGGGTACTATTGGATTTTTTAATCAAAATAGAGTCGTCGAAATTAATCACCGACTTTCGGGCATTGAGGATGACATCAACTTCGAAATCCTTAACCACTGTGAGTGTTTTAGCGAAATTGATAGCTCTAAGGAGAAGTGGTAAAGTGATGGAGGAGTAGTAATTGTTGATGTCGAATTGGATAAAACGGCAATGTTCCTTGTTGCATATGCCGTTGAACCAATCAATCACCGCGAAATAATTGTTCGACAGTGCAAGAGGGGCCAAACTTCTAATTTACGGTATAATTCTATCAAGAATCGTTTTACTAAGTCTGCCTAACAACCCCTCTATTCGGCTTATTAACCCTACGAATTACGATTTAGGTAGACTTAGTAAAACGATTTGTAAAACGGCTTGAAAACATAAATTGCACAAAACTTTCCTGTATTACAGCCCCACGTTATACCCTAACGGATAGTACGATCTATACGGGGATATGTTACGTCTTGATGTGGGAGCTAAGTATATGTTTTGTTTATACCATTACTTATTTGCATAGCGAACGTTTCCACGAACCAAAGTATCGTCTTCCTGTGTTCCTCCGGCTGCAACGTTTTTTGAAATATCCACTTCTGCGTTTACAGATTGACTTTGTTAGTTTCAGAAGATCCCGTTAAGGGTGAAAGCAACGATTCTTTGCTTAAACTTTAATCTGTTATTTTAATAAATATTTGCTCTACGGTTCTTATATATTTGATATATATTTATCCTTATCGAGCCCTCTTTGGATTTTAGTCTTCAAATTTATTATTATTACTATATATATATATATATATATATATATATATATATATATCTTGTATTATAAGCCTCCAGCGTATAATGTCTACAGAAAATAATTTAATAGAATGAAACAGTTCTAGTCCTGTAGAATCTCATCTATATTAAAAAAATGTTATACTCTGCTATGTATTGAGTACCTTACTGACTGTGGTTACCTCCGACTCAATCCGGAATAACTTACCTTATATATATATATATATATATCCAAAGTATCAATGGAGATTCAATCTTCTTTCATAAAATAATTGCTTTTAATCTCTTACAAATATTTCGAATGAACTGTGGTCTCCGATTATTCAAATGTTGTTGGGAAATACATCTTACATCTTTATCAATAGAATAGATATGAATTTCGGATGACAACTTCACCACCTTTTCTTGATAATTAAGCAGTGAAGCTATTGTTTAGCTTTAGTATGAGACATCTTAAATAATTCATCTTCATAAGAACCAACAGGAATATAAACTGAATTTAATGTTTTCGGGTTTTGTTAAATTCCTGAATGTTGATTGTTGCAATAGACCATTGATATATACATATATATATATATATATATATATATATATATATATATATATATGTGGCGGGGTGTACAGCAGCCATCTGACGTTCATCTCACAAAGCATTAGTTAACGTGAGGGTGTATTTGAAGACACCCACGTTGTCATGGGAGTGAACGTAAAGCCAAGTAATTGCAAACCGGACTCCTTAACTCCACTCACCTGCCTGCATCTATAGATGTATATATTTCCCCACTGATAAAATTAATCCTGCACTTAGACTTCATTGAAGTAAAAGCTCTAAGAAAAACCATAGACAGAGAGACAATGGATATTTGCTAACGTAATTTACTTGGAAATCTGTTTCAAAGACATTAAATTTCATCTCAATTACGAGCAGGATAATTGGAATGATAGACACTATATCCTAACTAAAATATAAGTTCGCCTTCGCTACACAGCTCATATTGTAATGTCGCACCCCATTAATAGGATTAGACAGTTGTATTCTTCCGAGGTAATGATTCTTCCATTTGTTTTTATCTTTTCAATTTAAAACCTATTCTTTTAAGAAACCAGCTTATCCGCTTTGTGCACTCAATTATCGAAGAATTTACTTCATGCATATTTTTCACTCTTCGAATCTTTTTATAATTAAAATACTATCCAAGTAATTCTCATTTCGAATTTAGCCAGTATCAAATCTCTACTTGCAAATCTTCCATTTCTTTTCCTCATCTCATCATATTGTTGCTCTTTTACTGTCTATATCTATTTAAATACATAATTCATTTTACGACACATTTATATAAATACTTTGGGGATATGTATATCTGCTAAATTCTATAATGGAAATTAAAATCCTCAATTTAGTATAACTGCGCAAAACCATGGTTATAGATTTTCTGTCAATATTCTATGCTTTGAAGTTTCGATTCTATTCCCGCCTACCCAGATACATTTAAGTGCATACAATGCATGGAGATACATACCAACAGAAATGTAGCTTGACTTTAGGGAATTTCTATTGAGGAAGTACATTTGTGGGCAACGATTTGTGAATAACAGTTTGGATTTGAATGTCTTTATATAAATAATCTATTTTATTCTGGTCTCTTGACGATAAGGTTTCACCAATGGCTCTCAAGCTCATCTACCTGTTGAGACAATTTCACTGAAGTTTCAATTGATACATTCAGCTTTATTCTGTAGTTGACTTCATGATTGTACACGGTATTCATATCGCAGATTATTAATGCTGCCTTCTGTTTATATATATATCCGCTTCACCCCAGTAGAAGTGGACAAATATTAAAAGTAATAGATATGTTAACATCTTGTTTGGCAATAGAAGATCAACTATCACGATCCAAATGATTAATGATTGTTGGAGATGGAGAGACAGGATTACCAATGCAGAATGTCATGGCATCTCAGTGATTCATTGGTTCCATAAATAAGCTCATTATACGATCCTAAGTCATCCATTATTCTATTTGTGAAAATAGTTACAATAACTATATTATAACATGATGAAACTTCTGATTCTTTAAAAGAAAGTTAGAGCTATGTCTACTGTAATCAGTTTGAGAGTATTAAATGAAGCATCGCGAATTGCATGACTTAGTTTTTTATGGTGTTGGTTTCACGATCGCAAGGTTGCGAGTTCAATTCCTGGCTACACCATGCTGAAACACAGCTGGCAAAAGGGAGTTGTACCTGCATTTCAAAGAGATAGCTTTGTTACGAACTATGTCACGCTGAATTACCCCCTGAACCACCTTAAAGGAATATGCGTCTGGGCAATGTGCAGCTAAATGAATGTGTTAATTTCTCTAGCAGGCTGTTCCGTTGCTCGAACAACTGGAATGCTCCTCGTCGAAACCGACCGTCATCCATCACTTAACAAATAAAATATTTCTAATCGTGAATAATTTCCCTTACTGGGAAAGATGTGTTAACAAATTTAAGTTATTTCACTAAGAAACTTCGGGGTCATGATGCGGATGATGTGTGCGTAGAGGGTACGGCGAAGATTCTGGATAATGTGGATGGTTTCAGTGATAATACTTCAAAGACTCTGGATGATGATGTGAATGGTTTCATAGAGAGTACTCTACTTTCGGCATATATTATAGGTACAACTCATTTTCTCTAGCTGAGTTGACGGAAGCAATAGGAAATAAAGCGATACGCCAGCATGTATCGAAGCCACATGAACTTACGATTGTGAGCCTAACAAGCTAACCATTAATCCACACGTCTTCACAACTTATACTAATGATATTTTGGCATTTAGTCGCTGTCGACGACGAGTATTCTAGTTGGTAAGACCAACGGAAGAAACTGCTCATTAAATTAACGTGCAAGCAGTTGAGCATTCCACAGACAAGTGTAGAACTTAAGATAGTTCTGAACGATATTCCGCTTAACACATTCCTGAGAAGGCTGACCTTTTCAATTACAGTTACAACTCAGATTTGCCAGTTTCATGAACTAAAACAAGGCGAAATAAAGTGTCTTACTCAAGGACACAACAGGTCCTCAGAAATAGAAATTACATTCATAAGATCAAGTGCCGAATTCCATAACAACTAAACCTCGCACCTTCCTATATTAATATTAAAGAATAGTACTATTGAAATATACGCTTGCTTTACTTGCTTACTGTGTGGCAAATTTGAAACATATGCAAACGATACTAGTGCATATGACATTACCAAATGCAATCCATTCACAACCTGAAGGCAATTTCCGTTTCAATAAAAGCAATCTACTCCATTATTTATATATTAATTTTTTACTATTTTTCACGCGTTATTTATATATATGTTTTTATCAAATTTAAATACTTTCCTTTTACTTGGAGATTGTTAATGCTTGTTTCAATTCTAATGGAATTATAAAATAGCTTGATTCGATTGTCTTTCCACATCACTTGCTTCTATATTTTAATGAATTCATCTTTAGTAGAAGTAGTAGCAGCAGCAGCAGCAGCAGCAGCAGCAGCAGCAGCAGCAGTAGTAGTAGTAGTAGTAGTAATGTTGGTGGTGGTTGCGCTTGTCGTCATCGTAGAAATAATAGAAATGGTGGTGTTCGACTTGATGATGGGGGTGGCGGTATTATTGGTCTTGGTGGTACAGGTAGCAGTAATAGTAAGTGATGGGGCGGGGGGGGTAATGGTGATGGTAGGTGTGATCATCGTCGTCATCCTCGTCGTAGTTGTCGTCGTCGTCATAGTAGTAGTAGTAGTAGTAGTAGTAGTAGTAGTAGTATCCGCCTCATTAAGTAAAAATCATGTTAACAACTGCATCCTACACTCAATTAACAGACGTTAAACACTTGTGGCCTTTATTCCTATTGTAGGTGGAATATTACTATTTCAATTAAGGAAAAAATAAAATAAAAATTTTATAATTCTAAAATATATATCGAAAAATCAAGGCGAGGTCTCTCGGTATTTCATACTGTTTAGCCTTTAGCTATCAAAACGTATTTTAGTCAGTAGATTTTGCTGACATATTTCCAATAACCCCAATTATATTCTCTATCACAGTAAATTACTATTAATTTTAGATTCTGCTTCTTAGTAATCGCGAAACTTTTCTATTTTGGTTTGTATTTTCTCAAAATGTCAACCTGGATCATTTAATAAAGCAAATAAGTATAAAAAAAATCTGAAAGACAAACTCGAAACTCAAAAGCGAAAACGAAAAAAGAATCAGGTGCCGGCATGGATCTATGGTTAAGGTAAACGCTTTACAATCACAAAGTCCTGGGTTCAGTTCCATTGAGCGACACCATAGGCAAATATATTTTACAATAGCTTCAGTTAGACCAATAAAGGTAATTCGGTAGATGGAAACTATTTTGTACCTCACCAGACTGACCGTAACTGTTATTCACAGGGCCAGCCTTGTCACACTCTGAATCTCTGAATCTCAGAGAAAATTATGTTATGGTACACGTGCCTGTAGAAAGCTTAGGGACTTACTCATGAATTTCCTAAATAGACTGTTTCGTTGATCGAACAACTGCAACACTCAGCGTTTTAATCAACGAAGGCCCACCGTCAGTATAACTTTTACTATTTAAGTATGCTGATGAGTGTATATGCTGGAAGTCCCTTCAAAGACATGCAATCATCCATATATATTTGTTCATTGAATTTTTTAAATCTCAGAACAAGCGGCGAGATGTGGTCTTGAGCAAAACGTTTCATTTCACATTGCTCACGTATACTCAGCTAAAACTTAATACCAGCAATAACGTGTGTCTCAAGCAAGGAGACTCGTCAAACCGGTGCTTATCACAGTTTCGTGGCGTGAAGTGACTGAGAGTACAAGTCTCACCAACCTGGACAGCACGCCAGTCCATCGCCTGGTTAAACCCCTCAGTTATTGCGGGTTTTCATTTTCAACAAAGTATACTGAGGCAGCAACGTGAAATGAAGTGTTTTACTCAAGAGAACAGCACAAAACTCAGTCCAAGAATCGAACCAACGACATTATGATCATAAGTCAAACACCCTTACCAGTTGGTCACACAATTAATTGGTAGCTTGTATTGTACTTTTTATTACTTAAAATCAATGAAATAGGAGTAAATGGCGCCATGAGATTCGAGATTTGGGAGAGACTTAAAGTTTAAATTAATTAAAGCCATTATAGTAACTGTCTACAACGAATATGAACATAGACTTGCCACTCCACATCAACATTGAGTTCTCGCAGATAATATATTTCATGTTTAAATACTTAAGAGAGATAGTATTGGATAATTTCACAACCGTTTATTCTGTCTTCTCTTAAAATATTTAGAATATTTAGAATTTAACAATAAGCAATATATTTATTATATTTCGTAGATTTTACGATACATTCTTCTTTGAATGTTATCAATTGATTAAATGTACTTCGTCGTTTAACTCGTCTGGTAACACTTTTTAACACCTCTTGGCCTAGATGCTTCGGAAAGAGTCGTCGTTCTATAGTGAATTGGAAGCACTCTCCTGGTCTGATTTCATGTGATGTCAGAGTTTCCCTGAGATATTTCACCCTTATCTTCCCAGATCAGACTCTTCTCACCTGGAGAGCTCTATTTATTATATAAAGTCTTCTTTTTTTTCTACATGATGACACATTTTTGGTGCCCCAACTATGCTCCTGATCCCACAGTTGTTCTTTGTTCCACCTTTGAAAACACTTTCAGCTCTATTATATATATATATTGTTCACCTGTTTAGCTTGCTTCATCTTTTTTGCTCCGGTGGCCGATGGCTTCACGACCACTGTTTTCATTTTATTTGGCCTTTATAACGTATGTTAATTGCTCTGGTCTTCTTTTAGTCCATTGAGCGCTTGCCGCATATCTCGAGGATTGCATTTCGTTTGGTTTTTGGCCCCCGACGAAATACGATCTCGCTGAAATTATATTTGTATATATAAATATATATATATATATATATATATATATATATATATATATATATATATATATATAAATATATATATATATATATATATATATATATACATATATATATATATATATATATATAATACTTTATTATTGCAAATTACATGTTTTCCATTATATATATGTAACTCTAATATACTTTTTTTCTTCTCTTTGTAGGTAAGTGGTGTTCATTGCTTTCAATGTTACTGTGAAATATATACCGTACTTGTACAGACAATAAGCACTATGACAATAACCACCATAGGTCGATGATATTGTTGATGGTTAAATACTCGTTGCTGTTTACTTTTCATATGTATACGTTGTAGTATGTATATGAACAACTAACTACGTAAGTATATATGTTACTTTTTTGTTTTTGTATCCTTGGGTATGTCTCCCAAAATCTCAAGCATTTATGTTTATGCGACAGAGCTAGATATATCAACTCACGTGGGTATATATAAAGAACCCACACTATTCATTACGTCTTTGGGTATTTCCACAAATCGCCGGCCTTCATGAATGAATTCCCAGTCCCAGTTTTTATGTGATTACAACTGTACAAAAGAAACATTGGCTGTCATAATCTAAAATCACTTGATCCTGAAAAGCAACTGCTAACCCCATAAAAATCATTTCTTAACATACGTGTTTTTATACATTCAGCTTCATACTTATGTCTGGTGTTATTCTCCTCGTGAGCATAATTTGTAAGTTCACTTTCGAAATGTTTTGTTGCATATCTATATCTATATCTATTAATTTCTCTCTCTCTCTCTATATATATATATGAGATAACAAGTTATCGTTATAGGTAATCCAGTTAACGGCAATCCGGTTAAAGTACTCTACGTCGTGGATAGTTTTAACGTACGGCTTTGTTTGACACAACAAGATGTTTCCATAGTTATG
>OZ024742.1:188884005-188919005 GCA_964016885.1 Eledone cirrhosa
AAGGATGAAAAGCAAAGTTAACCACGGCGAGATTTGAACTCAGAACGTAAAGGTGTATAACTCTATGCTCTACTGATACTCCCAACTCACCGTACTCGTATGAGAGTAGCTCGATGTAAAATAACAAATATAATACAGACACGGATTATTTTATAAATAACAATCACAGAGTTTTTAATAACATTTAATTACTAACGATCGCTTCACCCAAGCACGAGGTCGATTCATCGGAGTACAAATCAAAAGTTAGAACACATCCTGGGATATTATATATGGGAAGGAAGCTAAAATAATAGATAATAACATACATTTAAGAGAGAAAGGCAAGACTCACATGAAAAGCATGATCATATAAATATGGGGTATATATATATATATATATAAGTATGTATGTATATATATATATATATATATATATATATATATATATATATATATATATATATATATTAAGACAGGGGGTAAGAAAAAATGGCTTCACTTGTGCTTTCAACAAATTTATTTTCTTCACAAAATCCAAAAAGGAATTTTTTTCCGGATTAGAAACATTTTTTTTCTTAAAGAAAATTATTTTATAAATTAAGTTGTTGGTTGTTGGTTAGGTCTTAGGAGTTCTTGGTTAACGTAGGAGGTATTGTTTCGTTTTTAGAACGACCTCTCACGCTGAGGTGCGCTTGTCAAACTGATGTGTATGTGGTGTGTTGTTCTATATATAGGGATTTAACATGTCTGTGGTGTGGTGGGGGTTTCTTTTCTCCCCCTTTAATAAGTGTATGGGTGTAGGTGTGTTGAAAAAGTGTTAATAGTAGTAATGAGTTGAGACGGTGAGTAGAGTTGGGTGGGGAGAAATGTAGCAAGTGCGGCCTGCCCCGGTCATTCTCGAATAATTCATTTATTCAGGGGAAAAAGCTTTTAGTATTGCTTTTGTGTTGAGAATGGTCACAGGCAAATCGCACCTGCCAAGTTTGTAAATAATAATTTTTTTATTTTTTTCTGATGAATTTTTCTACGTCCATCCCAAAATTAGTCCTTTGTTCAACACACACATATGTGCGTATATACGTACAAACACACACGGGCATATGTAGGAATATATAGGCACACACCATCAATCACACACCCATGTACAAATACATCCACATACATACACAAAAACATATAGAGACACATATAAAAACACATATACACACACGTAGACACACGAATATGTACTCATACCTCCACATGGGTATATATATACATATATATACATACATATACACATATACATACATATACATACACACACATATACACATATATATATATATATACACACATATATATATATATATATATATATATATATACATATGGTGGCTGCCAACTCGTTTTCGAGTACGGCCACTACTTTATATCCATGTAGGAGAACCCCTACCGATGCGCTGAATAAGTGTGACTTTTTAGTCCAGCCAGCGACTTGAAAACTCTGGTACAAACACTACACTTGTGACAATTATTGACACATAGTGCTGGGCCCATGGTACCATGTGACGACAAGTGCAGAGAGATCTCCAGATATAAAGCAATGCCTGTGCTGTGAAGCTTTTATAGTGAACAAAGGCACTGCACAAAGCCAGTCCCACTCTCTTAACCAAGATGATATTTACCAAAAAGAAGAACAAGTCAACATCATTGGAAACCATCAGGGTTGCAGGTGTTATATCAGAGTTTTCCTTCTCCTAGAATTCTGCCTTGACAAAGGCTAAGGGGTCATCTCTCCTGGTGATTTTGGATGGCCATTGACTCTTAAGAGCTCCTTTGCCCTTTGACAGGTTTTGTTTTTAGTCCTGCAGGATGTCCAAAGTCACCCTCCTCACCGAGAAACCTTGGTGGGGTTGCCAGTTTAGTCGCCAACGACCCGACCATGGGACAGGTTGTACTGGGATACATGTTACCAGTAGCACCAACTAGTGACCTGACATAATATACATACATATACATACATACACATACATACATATACACACATAAAGATACATAACTAAATATACATATATACACATACACGCACACATACACACACACACACACACATATACATATGTCCGTATATATACCTCCGTTCACACATACATTCATACACACACACACATACACACATACATATATATATACATATAGAGAGAGAGGCATATACACACACACATACATATATATATATATATATATATATACATACATACATACATACATATATATATATATATATATATATATATATACATACATATATATATATACATATATGTACATATAAACACATACAGACACATACACACATATACATACATATACGCATACATATATATCTATATTTATAAAATAATTTTCTTTACGAAAAACATTTTTCTAATCCGGAAAAAAATTCTTTTGGGATTTTGTGAAGAAAATAAATTTGTTGAAAGCACAAGTGAAGCCATTTTTTCTTCCCCCCTGTCTTAATATACCTAACTGTACCAAGGATTACACATTATATATATATATATATATATATATATATATATATATATATATATATATATATATATATATATATATATATATATATATATATATATATATAAAGTGAAGATGGGCATTGTTTGGTGTTCCGAACTTGCATGCTACACCGTTCATCCAATTTTCATGAAACCTCACACATATATAAAACTCAACGCGTAGCGTGGAATTGGCTACTTGAAATTTTCGAAAAATCGATAATCGGGCCCTATGACAGAATGTTTTTCGATTCCAATGAAATTTTATGTGAATTCGAACACAAGAACTCTTAGTTTACATCTGGCGCAATAAAAATAAATTTCATATGCCCATATAAGGACGTGCGTTATTGATTGGACGGCCAGCTACATATCTTCCCAGCTGTCTCAGTAAACGACCGACGATTAAAGAGTTTATCTTTTCATATTCAAATCTACTTCAGAGATCACGCATTGATGTAAAAAATCAATAAAACTGAAGCGGGGTTCGACTTTGCGCAAAAAAACAAGGCAAAGTTACGCATGGGAAAACTTTTTACAGGAACGTCCGATATTCTTGAAAACTGTCACAAAAGACTCGCCATTATGCCGCGGTTAAGATAAAAGACCTTTTAATTCTTCTTCTGCACATGTGAGCGCAAAAATTGAAAACAAAAAAAAACTGAAAAAAATCGACATTTTCACTCTGCGTCTACTAACGTATTTTTTTTCATTGAAGTTCAAAATTTTGAACCTGTGATGCGCGGGAAGTAACTTTCACACATTCTAACAGAGCAAAGGTCGACTTACACCCGGGCAACGCCGGGTACTTCTGCTAGTATATATATATATATATATATATATATATATATATATATATATATATATATATATATATATATATATATATATATATATATAAAACATATATATATATAATAAATGTAATCTGAGTTTTTCGAATATTAATAATAACATTCGATTGGTTTGCAATTTTGTAAACAGGCCTCAATTTTATAGCCATGTCAGGAGAATCAACACTTCATTGTTGATCTTATGTTGGCATGCGAATAGAACTGCAGACACTAATGTTTCTGGGTATCACCTTTCATCAGTACAGCTTACTGTTCACCTACCAAATTGTCAGAGCTAGTGAAAATATATGCTATTTTCAAAATTACACAGTGACAGAGGCCTCATTTGCATATTAGCAGACTGGCTGATCAGTCAGATCTGCATATTCGCAAATCCAGTGATCAGTCAGATTTTCATTATATATATGTGTGTGTGTGTGTGTGTGTGTGTGTGTGTGTGTGTGTGTGTGTGTGTGTGTGTGTGTGCGCGTGCGAGTGTGTGTGTGTATATATATATGTATGTATATGGGTAGTAGTCGTGATCTAGTGGTTTCGGTTCTATTACGTCTCTTTCGAGCCTCAGTTTGGTCTGAACTATAATCAGGCTAATTCACACAGTGTTGCGCTGATTCTACATGAGTTTTTTCTTAAGGGCAGCCATGTCTATGGAATACTGATTCATGAAGATGTTATTTGAGTACATCTTACAAATAATAACTGACAAGATCCATTTACTACGGTGATTTTCTTTTTATTACAGTTTTCTGTATATTATATTTCTCTTAAACATGGAGAAAATAACGTATTTGAAATATAATTCTGTTTCATGAAACCGGATCTTTAAGGATATAAGAGATTGTTTTCATATTATATCTATTGCTATTACTGTTATTGGTATTGTTACAAACATATTATTCTCGTTAAATAAATTGCAAAGGAATCCTTGAGACGGGAGATGATGGATTTACGCTAACATTTCCTGCAAACGAAATCAAAAGAAACATATTTAGCATTATAGATATTCGAACAAATCATTTCTAAATGCCAAAGCAAACGTAATAAAAGATGATTTTGCTTCAAGACATATGCATATATATATATTCTTACTGCAAGGCCGTTAAGAATATATATTTAGTGTTTCTGTAAAGCTATCGGTCAAATAGCAAGTAAAATGGCCTTAAGAAATAAAGCGTATAATGTATTGTATTGCGTATTTATATATAAAAGCATTTCTCCTGAAGCTAAATTACCGATAGCACTAATACAGTGTATTTCAGAATAAAAGCCTATACAATGTGTTTGTGTATATTACAAATAGATTTAGATTTAGGCTTGCTGTGGGTATTTTGAGTTGGGATCATATCAGACCTACACACATATCAAGTAAAGTGATGAGTATTTAGGTTATTCACAGTTGTTACTGTGTAACGGCAGACACATACATTGACGATTACGTGAATACCTCGTAGCCTTAATAAGGTTTATATATATATATATATATATAAATACAAACGCACACACCAACGTACACAATTATAATGATTTTGTTTTTTTTAATGCATACACGTTTACAATACACAGCAGAATTTAACATGGAAGAAAAAAACTATCCAACACAAAGGAAAGTGAATATTTGAAAACCTACTCAGACCGAAACCGGTTTGGGCAAAACTAATTAGATAGTCATTATTATCTCTGAAAATCCACCTATATTGAAAGCAATACTGCAATTATTTTCTGTGAGCAGAATTTACTTTCGTCTTGTATCAGAAACGTCCATATATATATATATATATATATATGTGTGGGGGGGGGGGGGGGTCTATGAAATTATGTACATCTTCATCCCTTTATTATTATTTTTCCTGTATTATGAGTGGTGGAATCGTATCATCGTTAGACATTTGGCGTTGGGGAGATGACTGTGGAAATTCAGAATAATAATAAATTAGTCGTGTTACTCAGTCCAGAATATAATTGATTATTCATGTTAGTCAGTCTCGATCTTTGTAATTAAGTAAAAGATGTTTCTAAATGTGCGGACAGCGCGGGAAAGGCCCATTCCTTGAATTTAGACAAACATTAATACGCAATTTTCTAAGGATTGTGATTATTTCTTGAATGCACAGCCCACAAGACGGATTCCCATTTCCGTAAGGCTTAGACTAAGTAATAACCTTCCATTGAATAAAGTAATCCACTCCTGTGCCCTTGAGGGACCATATGTGGCTCACAAGCTTCGTGGACGATCGTTTGTCAGGGTATATGAATGTCGACAGATGATTCAGGAAGCGTTCTTTAAACCGGCCCTCCGCCATACCTACATAGAATTTGACCTCTTGTTGAAGTGACCACAGCTTCGCAAATTACAGTGGGTGTGTTGCATTGTTGTTTAAAGGGCAACCTTCACACCTTCCACAAGAGCATCCTGTTGGGGTTCTGCGTTTCGGGTTGTTGGTGACGTGGGACTTCATATTCTTATCACAGGAGTAACCTAGTTTCTCCCTGTGTCTGTTAAAAATGTGCTAAGAATATGAAGAAAATGAATGGTGAATTAACTGTTGTGGAACTACTTCTACCAAACTTGCCCCATGGACTGAGTGCTCCACTGCTACGGATATAACCCACCAGTGTTCTACTATGGCGGGTTATATCCGTAGTAGTAGACGCCAAACAACCAACCTAAAGAAACTGCTTACCAAGGCAAAATTTACGTCTAATAACAAGTTAAGAAATGCCATGACCCTCGATGCGGAACTTGCAAACACATTGAAGAGGGTGGGCAAATCTCATTCAAAAAGAACCAGTTTTTCACAGTTAATATAAACATGAATTGCAAAACCAAAAACTGGATTTACTGTGCAACTTGCCCACAATGTAAAGAATACTACATTGGTGAAACCGGAACGGCTCTACATGACGGAGTTCGAGTACATAAACAACAAGGTAGAGACCCCTCTGTCAGAAACACCACATGCAGTGAACACTTCGCAACATGCGAAAACGGAAAATTCACAATTTTCCCCTTCCTTAAGATATGGTCGGACAACGAACATTTCCGAAAATATAAAGAATTATTTATTAGAAAGTACAAACAACTACTAAACACAAACAAATGCTATTCCATCTTCAAATAACGGGATTCTCCACCTCTCTCTTTTCTTTAAAATATTTCATATTGAAAAAGAAAAATATACTAGATCTACCAACTAATAATATTATAAAATTAAATCAAATTATTTAGAACTACAAGTGAAGAGAATCTTTTCCTTTTTTTCAAATATACCTAACTGTACCAAGGATCACACATATTTTCCAATATATATATATATATATATATATATATATATATATATATATATATATATATATATATATATATATATATATATATATGTATGTATGTATACAAACGCATTGATCTATTTAGTAGGTTGTCTAGAAAGGTTTAAGTCAAAATAAGACTACATAGGAATATTGATTGCTTGTGAAAAAATAGTCAATTTAGGTTAAGTAACCGTTAAGTTATATATACGTTTGATTTTAAATTACGTAATTTCTGCTGAAGAAATTTAATCGATAGCAGTTATAATTAACAAGAGATATTACCTACTATCCACACTTTCATCCCTAAAAATCGGCGGCAATTTATTTAGATATATGATATAATAGGTACATCAGTTTAAACGTTTTAGTTTGCAGCTCAATTGATTTAGAGAGACGCTCAATAAAAATACATTTCATTCACATTACCATTGTTAAAAGAACAAAGTGGTTTTCTCTTCTTTGAAGACTTTTATCTCAAACAGAAATGGAAATGAGACAAGTATCGCTTTAGTAAAACAACTAAAGAAAGAGATCATACTGCATTTAAAAGGAATACTACAGACTTAATGGAAATGGTGCGTACTGGAAATTTGAATTCACTTGACATTTTTCGTTTGATTTCTCCGCAACCAACTTCTAGTGGATATAGTAATAAAAGTTTCGTTCAGAATTTCATAACAACACTTTCTGATAAACATCTCCACCTCATCTTAACCCACCATACTTTGTAATGATGTGAGTAAAACGTCACGCTCCTTTCAGCCTGCATAGATGTGTCTGTGTATATATACACACACTTACATACATACACACACACATATATATATATATATATATATATATATATATATATATATATATATATATATATATACGCACACACATTTATATATACATGTGTGTGTCGGGGTATATGTGTGTGTATGTGCGTGTGAGTGTGTGTGTGTGGTGAGAGAGAAACTTGAATAGTGTTCCATTAAAGAAAATAGGGGAGACAATTAAAGTAAGTTAAACAATATCTCGAATGAAAAAAACTTTTTAAAGATGGCTGACTAAAACAAGACACGATTTCTCTTCAACCAAACTGTCCTCCGCTTTCTTCTTTTAAGTACGTCTATATTATGTTTTCCTTCTGTCTTCCGAACTTCTTTCCTCTTCTCTGACTCCAAAAAATGACTAGCGTACAATACGTTTAAGACAATGTTTCAGTTCTATCAGGTGTTAAACTAATATATCATTTATTATATTATTCTTCTGTGTTGTTTATATATATATATATATGTCCTACATATTTGTATTAGTGCTTATTTCAATACAGACATATAATCAGAACTTATAACTATAAATCCTCTTGTTCGACTATTTACCGTTATGTAAATATCTATCGGCAAAATATAGCTTGTTTCAAATATATTTTTCTCGTTTTCGCCAGTTTAGAGGTGAACTAAGTCAGCTCTAATGAGTATTTCATAAATACAGAAACTTCTGTTTTAACAGCAAAAGGTAATTTAGTCTGTCCACAGGTTATACTTTCGCAGCGAGACTAAAATAAATATATTAAATATGGTGTCTGTTAAATGTACACACACACAAACGCACACCCTCCCCCGCCTATATATATATATATATATATATATATATATATATATATATTTATATATATATATATATATATATATGTGTGTGTGTGTGTGTGTGTGTGTGTGTGTGTGTGTGTGTGTGTGTGTGTGTGTATATACGGGCGTGTGTTATTTCAACAGATTATATTTCAAATACAGACATGGCCGTTTCAACTTTTGCAAGTACGTATGTATGTTTGTATTATTATTATTAGGGCGGTGAATTGGCGGTATCGGTAGAGGGTCGGACGCCATGCTTTGACGCATAGAGTTACGGCCCTTTATGATCTGAGTTCAAATCCCACCGAGGTTAACTTGGCCTTTCATCCATCCTTACGGGGTCGATAAAATAAAGTGCCAGTAATGTACTGAGTAATTGCTGGCCTTTTGCCAAAAATAGAAAGAATTATTATTATTATTATTATTATTATTGTTCTTTGAGTCTCAGTCATTGATGTTATTTAACTGGAAAGTTTGTTGAAATGAATATCAAGCCGCTACCTGCAGCCTCAGATATTAAGCACGTATCGGAGGGTTCTTGCTGTTCCCAGCAAGCATGCCTTTTGAAGTGTTCCAAAATGCGGGGCTGGACTAATCTTCTTTAACCATCTTTGGAAACTCTTTGAGATAGTACCTAGTGCGTCTATGACAATCGGGACGACCTTGATTTCATGGCAGTTCCAAATCCTTTTTAACTCCCACTTTAAATCCTGGAATCGGTTAATTTCTCCTTCTCCTTTTCTTGCATTCTCGTGTCAAGTGGGCAGGATACATCTACAATTATTATTATTATTATTATTGAGTCTGAACGGACGTCTTTTTGCTCTCTCCCGTAAGTTTATTTATTTACCTGTCAAAACCTATTTGTTGAATTTTTTTGTTGTTGTGTGAGACTTTGCCCTGTGACGGGGAAAGAATAATACTTGGGCCTTTTAGCCCAAATATTTGAACTCTTTTGCATTTTTTAAAAAGTTATCGAAAAAAAAAAAAAAATACATGGTTGAGCCACGCAGTAGCGATATGTCTGCTGTCGTGCGACAACCACGTAGAAGTTGAGAGGAGCGCTACGGCGAAATTAACAGAAATTGATACAACAAACACCACCACAAACAATGTAAACAAAGACAACATCGATAACAACACTGAGAACTCTAATTTTGAAAAGAATGACAGTAAGAGCGACAACGAAATTACAGATAACAGAAAAAATGACAAATGCAACAACAATAACAACACCACCAACATGAAAACAAATAGCGACAACACCAACAGCAACAATACCAACTTCCCCAAGAAAGTCGGTGACACCAAAGACAACAGTGATAACAACGAGAGTGATAACAACAACACCAACAAGAACAACGACAACAACAACAACACCCCCAACGACAAGAAGAAGAACTCTCTCGCTGCGGCAGTAGCAAAAAAGAGGCTATGCTTCAACATGGACTTCTCAAACAAAGATGAAAAGTTGGCCCAGGCATGGAAGCTCATCAAGTAAGAGCAAACCTGGGCCAACTTAACGGTCCCGGTAGAAGCTATTGAGGCAGTGGAGCTCAGAACGGTGCATTATAGATGCATCTCAGCACAAACCAAAAGGGCAGCTTTAATCCTACAAGCAAATGTTGAAGTCGCGCTGAGGTGCATCAGAGAAGACACCGAATACATAGCGAGGGGCAGACAGTACGGCACCATTTCGGTGCTGTTCAAGTCAGAAGCCCTCGCTATGAAAGACGCTATGACTCCTTGCAAAACCAGCAAGGTCATAATGTACCCCTCCTACATGGGGAAAAAGAACGGCACGTCTCCGCAATTCAATACTCCCACCAGGACTTGACAATTGGTGTCTTCTGGGATGTGGCTACCGTCCCGATAGAAGTGACCAGAACGGTCAGAGAGCACTGGTCCTGGGTTGACCTGGAGATCCTTCTCCAGATCAGGTCTGAGAATGTGAAGACAAAACCGGACCACATCCGCCTTCAGAATGGGACTGTCATTCATATTATGACCGAGGGCAAAAGGCCGCATTGTTTTGTTTATGGGGAAAAAACCAATTTGCGAGCCTTCTGCCCTCAACTGCTGAAAGATGCAAGGGGTCGAAAGGCTCCACTGCTGCCGACTCCTGGGCAAAGACCACAACCAACACCACAACCACCCAGGGGGGAAACGAGGAAAGTTGCCCCCCCCCCCAAAAAAAAATACACAAACCAATAAAAACATAAACACAGACACGGACACACTTACAGACACAGACCCCTCATCTACCAGTAGTGAAGATGAGGGAAAACCAAAATCCCCAAAATACAAAAAAGGAAACAAAAAGGAAAAAAAAAAACTCAACAAAGCAAAAAATTACCCCCAATGGAAAATGCAGACACCACCCACGCAAACATCTCTCCAATAACACCAACATCAACACCACCATCACCATCACCAGAATCACCCAAATGCAAACAACCTAAACAGACGCAAGAACAAATATACACACAAACATCTGAAACCACAGACACCGCACTCACAACAAACACAGACACAACCAAAACAACACCACTAAAACCATCACCACCACAGCCACGCAAACAAATAAAATCACAGCAACAAAACATACGATACTTCGTGCCCGTCAGGAGGGCCAACAAGGAACTGATGACCCTCGTAGCACGAAGTGAAAATATACAAAAAGAGGGGGAAATTTTTAAATCGAGCACATTTCGCGTGCCGGAAGATTTGTTTTCTGGTGCGAATGTCGCTCGATTTATACAAAGAGATACGAGACAGCTTTCCTCGGGAGGTGGGAACCCCGAACGTAAAACCCACTTTTAAAGGGGTTCCCCAAAAAAACCCCACCAACTATGGAGGTTGAACCACCCGACCTTCACAAGAGCCCGGAAGGTAAGTAAACCTTTCCTCTCTCTCTCTTTTCAATCTGCCAACATGGCCGTATTAAGAGTAGGAAGTTTAAATGTTCGAGGCCTGGGATCGTCCTGGAAGCAGGGTCACTTGCTCAGGTCTCTAGAAATGGATGTAATTGCCGTCAACGAGACCAGGATTTCCGATACGCGCGTACTAGCCCCCATTTTCGACGACTATCAGATCTTTGCATCTGTTAGCCGGCCGGGAATGGGAGGCGGGGTAGCAGTGCTGTTTAGGAAAGGCCTGGACTTCGAGGTAAGGGCGATCTTCCGGGACCCGGACGGTAAGTTAGTGGTCCTGGACGTGAACAATAACTAAGGTGGTGCCTTTAGACTGGTGGCCGTCTATGCCCCTACTGGGGCAGGACGGCCAGACTTCTTTAGACGCCTGGAAGCCTTTCTGGGTACGTCTCGCCCTTTACTGTTAGCGGGGGACTGGAACGGCATCTTAGACGCACGCTGTGACTGTGTGGG
The DNA here is from genome assembly GCA_964016885.1 of Eledone cirrhosa. Lineage (NCBI taxonomy): Eukaryota > Metazoa > Mollusca > Cephalopoda > Octopoda > Eledonidae > Eledone > Eledone cirrhosa. Next base: position 188,895,690 of record OZ024742.1, read on the forward strand.
AGTATTCGATAGGAGCGGGGCGTGCAAAAGCCTCGAGAACCTGATCAGCCAGTTCCAACTGTCTGACAGTTACCGACCAGATTTCCTTAATGCGCCTGTGTGGACCTGGACTAACCGCATAGAGTCATCTAGATCGTATATAGACAGGATATTCATTAGGAAAATAGACAGAAATAGTGTAAGCTGTCCACGTTTTAAAACGGTCGCCTATTCAGATCAGAAGTTTGGGATCTGTATGGTCGACCTAGATAAGACCCGTAGGTTAGGACCTGGTTACTGGAAGCTAAACATGTCATTTCCGGCACGTAAGGCTTACAGGGACCAGGTCAACAATTTAGTTAAGAAAAAGTTGACAGGGGGAGTCGTCAACAATAGATGGTGGGGGGCTCTCAAAGGAGAGATTAGAGTAATGTCGATAGAGTTTAGCAAATAAGTAGCGTTAGAGACAAATAGAAAGGCGGGGGAGTTAGTAGATAAGTTAGACGAGGCTATTGGTAGTGGCATTGCAACTGACGTGTTAGCGGCGAGGATGGCATTGGACCATTTCTTCAAGGCGAAACACGAAGGTTGCATTGTCAGAGCTAAGGCGCGTGCTCTGAGAAACGAGGGAACCAAAGCTGTTCAATGGGCCAGCGTGGTAGAGGCGCAGCGTGGTAATAAAACCATGATTCGGTCTTTGACGGACCGAGACGGACACGAGCTGAGCGATTCCAAGCGGATGTGTGAGGCCTTTCGCCAACATTTTGCTCGGTTGTTCGGGGAAAGTGGCGGGTCAGAGACAGTGGCGGACTTCAGTCCCTACCTCGATGGTTTGCCGCAACTGTCGACGGCTGACAATTACTTCAGCCGAGATTCAGGATGCCCTTGTCGGCTGCATGAGGCGCAAGTCACCCAGTTTGGATGGTCTGCCCTACGAGCTTTACGTAAATTTGCAAGACTTGTTCTCCAATCTCCTCGAAACGCTCTACTGCAACTGGCAGCAGAACGGGAGTATTCCCAGTTCTGTGAGCCGGGGCGTAGTGACGCTGATAAGGAAATACGAGAACAAGAAGGACACTTTAGACAATTTCAGGCCCATAACTCTGCTCAACACAGAGTTTAAGATTTTGGCCAGGGTGTTAGCGAAGAGGTTGGCGCTTGTCGGGGATTTGATTGGGGGCACAAACTTGCGCAATCCCAACCAGGTCCATACACGACAACCTCCACCTAATGCGATACATCATAGAAAGGGTAGGGTGTAAACCTTGCTTCGGTGGGGCTCTGATCAATTTAGATCAATCGAAAGCATTCGATAGGGTCGACCATAGGTACCTGGAGGCTATCCTCAAGGCGGCAGGCTTCGGCCCCGTCTTCAGAAGCTGGATCGTTGCAATGCACAGCGGCACCTGCTCGGTGGTCAAAATTAATGGCCACCTCTTGGAACCGTTTCAGGTCTCCCGATCGGTCCGTCAAGGGTGCCCTCTCTCCTCCCTTTCTTACGTATTGACTCTCGAGCCTTTACTGTGGAAGCTGGAGCTGTTGCAGGGCATCCCGCTCGAATGGAACGCGGTAAGGCTGTATCGGCTTATTCGGACGACATCACCGTGATGGTGTCGGACACCTCAGAAATTGAGGTGGTTGGCAACTTATTGGAGGAATATGAAAGGTTGACGGGAGCAAAACGTAACCTGGAAAAGTCGGTGGGCTTGCAACTCGGCACCTGGAGAGGCAAGTCCATGCCGTCCAACAGTGTCGTTAGGTGCTGGACGGACGGACCGGTATAGTTGCTTGGGGTTTGGTTCGGACCAGACCTCCAGGTGGATTAGAATTGGGACAAGGTGAAGGGCAGGGTAGCCTGTCTCATCCAGAAATGGGCTGGGAGGAAGCTATAACTGAAAGGTCGGGTGGAGGTGGCGAATGCATACATCGCGTCCGTCATCTACTACCGTCCGACCGTCGTCCCTTGCCCCCGTTCGCGCCTCGCCATCTTGGAGCGGCTCCTCTTCAAATTCTTGTGGAGAGGTCATGTTCCACTAGTGAGGCGGTCCATCTGCTGCCAGCACCCTCTACGTGGAGGGCTGGGCATGCCGTGGCTAATGATGCGCAGACACGCGCTGAGGCTGCAGCATCTCCAGATAGTCTGCCTAAACGGTTAACAGCTGTGGTCGCTGTTTGTCAGACGGACCTTTCCGCAGCTCGTTTCTTTGACTGAGCTGCAGTCCTCGGTCAAGAAGAGACCGAGACTGGGTGACTGGCATCTTGAATGTTGCCAGGCACTCACTGCCCTCTACGAGGCGGGGAATGCGCTCAATGGAACTCCCACTCTCGCGTTCTATAGAGGATTAGTGGTGGGCAAGTGCGACGACGCACTCGGAGAAGCTCTGGGTGTCGACGAAGTCGAACTAACCAGTCTGTTCCGGCGGACTTTCGAGCCGGGGATGATGGATAATTTCCAAAAAATCCCTCGCTTGGCAGTGCTACCGGGGGTCACTGCCGGTTCGAGAAATACTCTACAGGCACGGAAGTGCTGTCTGATGGACCTGCACGAGATGCGCGCAAAGCGACGAAACCGCTCTGCACGCACTTGTCCAGTGTCCGTGCATTACTGACTTGTGGAGTAATGTCGAACAGCTGTTGTCGCGTGTAGAACGGATCCGGCTATCGGCCGAGTCCATAGTGGAGATCGACCTGCCGCCTTCTTTTGGCCAGGAAGGGCAGGCAATTTTCCTCTGTCTGGTGGCAGTAGCGAAAGAGGTTGTATGATGGACTAGGTTGAAAGGACTGAAGACAGACACTTTTGTCTTCGGCCAATCCCTCATCAACTTTTTCAAGTTTCACTTGGAAAGTAAGGTGAGGGTGGAGAGGGAAGTGCTGACCTCCAGTACATTTGCTGAAAGGTGGGTGAATCTGGCGAGAATGGCCCGTGTGAGTGGGCCTACTCAGGTCATGCGGCTGTAGGTGGGTAAATTTGAGGAGGAGAGCAGTGCCCTTCGAGGGTGCTCTCGAAGCGTCGGGTCGTTCAGGATTGGTGGGGTACCTGAGCGAACCCTGGGTGGTCATCTCCCCCCCCCCCCATTGGGGAATTTTTCTTGTTTTATTTTAATTGTTACTTTGTTATTGTTATTCATATAGTTTACTCGATTTTTCTGTAAAACCCCACTGTCCTAGTCTTTTGTATTGTCCCCTATATGTCGGCCCTTGTGGCCAATAAATAAAATGATTATTATTATTATTATTGTTATTATTATTGTTGAAAGATGGGTGAGAGAGGCAAGAATGGCCCGACTGAATACTCTGAGTATATGCCTGTAAATTGAAGGTCGAAAACTGGGAGAGGACAACTGCCCCGGTGGTCAGGGTCACCGTGGCTTTTTTTAATGGGCTTTCTCCAAGATGGTCCTCGGAAGTCTCCCCCACCCCTTTTGAGGAATTTTTCATTGTCCTTTTATTACATCCTCTGTTTTTTTTTGTTTTTCTACACGCAGAAATGCCCATTTGCACCGTCCTGTAATGTCCTGTACTGTCCTCAATGTCTACTTTGTGTAAACCCTTGTGGTTAATAAAGAAAGCATTATTATTATTATTATTAACCGCCGAAGTTGACTTTGCATTTCATCCTTACGGGGTCGATAAAATAAAGTACCAGTAATGCACTGGGTAATTGCTGGCCTTGTGCCTAAAGTAGAAACAATTATTATTATTATTATTGCTGACTTGTGGGTTTATGTCGAACACCTGCTGTCGCGTTTAGGACGGATCCGGCTATCATCTGAGTCCATCGTGAGGATTGCCCCACCCTCCTCCTTTAGCCGGGAAGGGCAGGCAGTTTTTATCTGCCTGGTGGCCATGGCGAAAGAGATAGTATGGTGGACACGTTTGAAAGGGCTGAAGACGAGCACTTACCTCTTCGGTGATGCTCTGATTGACTTTTTCAAAAATCATTTGAAAAGGAAAATCAGAGTAGAGAGGGAAGTGCTCTCTTCCCAGCATTTTGTTGAAAGATGGGTGAGAGAAGCAAGAATGGCCCGAGTGAATGGGCCTACTCTGAGCATATATCTGTAAATTAAAGGTGGAAAACTGGGAGAGGGCACTTGCCTTGGTGGTCAGGGTCATTGTGGCTTTTTACTGGGCTTTCTCCACAAATGTCCCTCCGAAGTCTCCCCCCTATTGGGGAATTTTTCATTGTTATTTTTGTTACATCCTCTGTTTTTTGTTTTTTACATGCAGAAATGCCCATTTGTACCGTCCTGCACTGTCCTTAATGTCTACTTTATGTAAACCCTTGTGGTTAATAAAGAAATCATTATTATTATTATTATTATTATTATTATTATTATTATTATTATTAACTTTTTCAAATTTCATTTGAAAAGGAAAATCAGGGTAGAGAGGGAAGTGCTCTCTTCCCAGCATTTTGTTGAAAGATGGGTGAGAGAAGCAAGTGTGGCCCGAGTGAATGGGCCTACTCTGAGTATGTGTCTGTAAATTAAAGATGGAAAACTGGGAGAGGGCACTTGCCCTGGTGGTCAGGGTCACTGTGGTCTTTTAATGGGCTTTCTCCACAAATGTCCCTCGGAAGTATCCCCCCTATTGGGGAATCTTTCTTTGTTATTTTATTACATCCTCTGTTTTTTTGTACACGCAGAAACGCCCATTTGTACCGTCCTGTATTGTCCTGTACTGTCCTTAATGTCTACTTTATGTAAACCCTTGTGGTTAATAAAGAAACATTATTATTATTATTATTATTATTATTATTATTATTATATGCCTGCTAAAATGAAGGGAAAAAGCTAACAAGAACAATATTCACGTACATGTTACTCTTTCATTTCTTCCTTGATTACCGTTAGTTTATTAAACGTATAAACATATGTCTAATTCATTACACAGTGAGGGAGAGAGAGAGAAAGAAAGAGTGTGAGTGTGTGTGTATATATATATATATATATATGTGTGCGTGTGTGTGTGTGTCTGTGTGTGTGTGTGTGTGTGTGTGTGTGTGTGTGTGTGTGTGTGTGTGTGTGTGTGTGTGTGTGTGTGTGTCTTTGTGTTTGTGTGCGTGTGTGTGTGTGTGATGTTAGAGACACAAAGAGGGAGAGAAGAAGTACGAAATTGTATTTAAAAGAAGGAGTTTCTGAAATGAGGTTCGCAAATCTTTGCATCCCAAGAGCAAGGTATAAATTTGTCTCCTTAATCATAGTTGTACTACATTGACTTCTGTGTTTATATTTATATTTCTTTGGGCAAATAAATTTCAGTGAAGGCAAGAATATAAACATGTGTGACATTTTGTCATTTCTCACATGCGTCTACCGTGGAATAGCTTGGAAACAAGCGAAATAATTAGATTCTGACGCTGTTTCAACGTTTCGATAAAACCATATCCTATCACAGCTCTGATAACCTTGTACAAACCACAAAGGTTACAATATCTCCTACTTCTCCTTGAACTAAATCACATTACCATGTATCTTGTCTAAAATAATCTCACCTATAAATGAACGTATATGTAATATATTTTATGTTTTAATGTTCATATTTACAATTAGAGGATTATATTGGTTTTAACATTATTGTTAATTAAGCAGATTATTGATATCAAAAATTATTCTCACCTGTTTTAGATGGAAAGATAGTGAAAAGGTTTTAAAACGTAAACAAGATTTAGAATTACCTTGCCGATCAAATGTATAAAATCTTATTATATGGATTGTAATGTATCTGCAGGGTGTCTCAACAAACGTATAGGCACTTCAACAACATTCTAATAAATATTGCCTGTACAGGTAATCAAATTAGGTATACACTTTTGGGACACCCTGAATGTGTTTATATGTAGTTAAGACCGCTTATTTCATTCAGATCCTTAAGTTACTCATAACTAACACTGTTTCCAGTAAGAAAAATCTCTTAGAAGTAATGAGCTAACTTGATTGTTATTTTAGGCACGACTGGGAATATATGTGAAACAAAGTTTAAAACAGAAGTAATCTTTCAGAGAGAGTCCTTGACTGTCAGGAAAATGTGTTTAAGAGACAGTTGGCCTGTGGTCGCTTGAAATGCTGAAAACTGTTGTCAAGTCTTTTCCTAATTACAACGTGTTGTCTGAAATAAAAGCTATATCATGAAATATTTTATCAATACGATATACAAAATGATTGAATTATAATGACATTTTGGGCCTTTCACAATGTATTTCTGCCAATAATTGAACTAAAAAACAAAAACAACAACATAATTTACGTCGAGACATTGAGCAATGGCTTCCTAAACGACGCGATATGCTAAACACAACATTCAAATTCCCACATTCAATGATTTCCACTCGCAGCAAGCAAGAATTATAAAATTGCATGATGGTTAAGAAGTGCCTATTTACAAATAAATGATTAGTTGAGTAAATAACATAAATGCGCTCCAAATAAAATCGATACATTTAGTGTTCGTCCATTCTAAACATTACTAAAACCTACTGTAAACCCAGATGAGATCAATAGTCAAATCAGTTTGTATACTTAACAGAATTTTACAGAAGGGAGTAAGAGTGAATTATCGTTCCACGTCAGATTCTCCATGCTAGCATCGGTTGGACGAAGCTCGGATCCAATTCCGGGAAGCCAGAGATAACTGGAGCAACGCAAAACAAATTACTTCTTCAACGCCACAATGTATCACCTGGTCTAGGAATTGTATTCACAACCTTCTGATCTTGAGCGCAATAACCAAACCACCATTTCACGTGCTTTAATTCAGTGAATTAGCCTCTGAAATTGACAGTAAAATATTTAATATTACAATAAAGTGTTTAATTATTTTACAGTTTTAAAGCAATTCCTATAAATTACATCATTATCTATATTTAATCCACATATAGGTGTTATTCTTCTCCGTGTTCTTTTGTTCCGTTTCTCGTCTTCGTCAAAGTTATATTTAATTTAAGAATAAATTAATTAAATGACATATTCACAATGATATGCCCAACACGATCAAGTAAGTAAAGTTACACCTCGGCTAAGCTTTTCTCAATCATTATCTGTTATTCCAGTTCTATTGACGTATTGTATATTGAAACTTATTTGGAACACACGGAATCTGCTGACTAATGACGATGTGGCGTGTTGTTTCTTTGACTTCATTGCACGTTGTTACAGTACAATCAGCTGAAAAGGTGAGTGCCAAAGCCGCTGGGCTGAACGCTGCAACGAACTAGCGTCCTATCAAAAGAAGGATACATTTACTCCCTGTAGCATAATTCAAATTGAAGCCTAGTTAGAGCATCTGCTTGAATAAAAGAGAATGGGTGACTTCGTTTACTAGCTCCTATTTCACAATTTATAAGTCAACGTTGATTGTGTTTTATCTACTCCGGATATATCTATGTTAATATGAATTTAGATAAGTTGAGACACTTGTATACCAATAGATTGAGTAAATGAAAGTAGAAACCGAAGTAAGTCCAGTGTTTAATCCGTATCAAAATATCTATCATAGGAATTTAATGTGAATTACAAAGTGACTCAATAGTAATTAATCTCTAAGATGTTATGTTAAATTTCTCAATAACTTTAGAAGTGATTACAACTGACACAGAACTCAAATATCTTGGTGGTTTTAGATTTCAATACCTGTGGTTTCATATTCCATCAGAACAAATTGGAATTAAAATAAACATAAAGTAAATAATAAATAACGATAGTGCGTGTGTGTGTGGTGGTGGTGGTATGTGTGTGTAGGGTGGGGGGGGGGGGGGGCGTTGGATGAAATATGTCTTTAATTATGCCTTAACCCATTGCACATTCTACTTGGTATTTTCGGACATTTACATGATCTCACCTTGACTGCGCACAACATATAACAGTGTCAAAACCAGAACAATGGATCTTGATAATTCCTTTCCCCATATAAAAGCAACTTTTTGATAAAATTCTCGAAAAAGCAATGTCATATTGATATATATATATATATATATATATATATATATATTGGAAAACGGAATAGAAAATGCTGACAAATTGTTCACAGTGAAAAATAGTTTAATTAGGAATAAGTGAGAATTAGTAATAGCATTGGTTAGTATTCAGTTTTGGTTTTAAGTTTTACCGGTTGCGCATTTCTAATGGTTTTCAAAAATTATTTTGAGATAGAGCGTCCGTGATGTTTGCTATATATATATATACGAGGTTCGACTGAAAAGTTTATAGAGTGACCAAGATAGTCTCATGGAATAACCAAATGAGATTTAATTTTCAACATAGACCCTGAAATAAACAATGCAGTTATTAAGAAGAGTTTAAATTAATGCATGCATGATTTCACAGCCCTAACATCATTCCTTCGTAGTCAGCATGTGAACCTTTCAGCCGACCCTCTCATGTACACGCACACACACACACACACACACACACACACACACACACACACACACACACACACACACACACACACACACACACACACACGCAGACCGCCCCCCCATCCGCCTCCCCCATATATATATATGTAAGTATTGACCTTTAGAAAAATAGTCAGCATGAATGGGTAATGCCTTGAGAAATGTAGCATATATCGTACTAATATAACCAAATAAAACATATCTACTAGATATGTAGATGTCATCCATTCACAGTCTGCCTGTTGGACGTCTCACGCTGGAAAAACAAAACAAGTCTACGCTCGAAATATAGTTAGAAATTGAATGAAAGTGGAAACATGCGCATCATATTGTTTGTGGATGTTTACAAATGCGTCAGTTGCACGTCGTTTCTACTCCACTCTAATTATAAACAAACTATATTGTAAGGTAACCTCTTCAAGCTTGCCAAAACTTTATTGGATCCAATCACATGTGGTAAGGCATGAAACTAGGTTACTGAGTTTGAAGCCACAGAGGACGAGTTTTAGTGGCAGCCATCCTTTACCATATTTCGCACATAGCTGTGAGTATTCTCATTGCAAATACAAACAACCAAGAAGGCTACTTTCAAGAATATACATAGGTACGTATATAATATATATATATATATATATATATATATATATATATATATATATTTATATATATATATATATATATATATATATATATATATATATGTGTGTGTGTGTGTGTACGTGTGTGTGTACGTGTGTGTGATTGTGTGAGTGTGTCTATATAAAGCACACACATACACATACACATAAATATATTTGTATATGTATACTAGCCGAATTACCCTTGCCTTGCTGTTTTGTAAGAAAATGATGATTGATTTTAAATCAGTGATATAATTTATGGAGAAAAGCACTGCATTTGAATATTACTCAATGTAAAATGTAATGCATGAAAAATTGGGAAACATTATTTTTTGTAATATATCAAATCAAAAGTATATTATTAAGTCTTATACTTATTTTGTTTCTTGTAAATAATTTTTTAAAAATATCAATTCAAAACTTTTGGGAACAGGCATCATATCTTGTTATTTACCTATGGTTTAAATTTCATATAAATCGAAGGGACAACATTTTCAGCATGGGTTTGTTCCTCCGGGTAACCCTTTGATTAAAATTAAATATGCTTATCCAGGTACCCTCGGCAATGTAGTTTCAGAATATATATGATTATGGGGTCTATCTCCAAAACCAAGGGAGGAGTTCGTGAACAAAAGAAACAGACAGACAGAAACTACAACTTTATATATATATATATATATATATATATATATATATATATATATATATATATATATATATATATATATATATACATATATATATATATATATATATATATATATATATATATATATATATATATATATATATATATAGTAATAATAATAAATTTGAAGACTAAAATCCAAAGAAGGCTCGATAAGGATAAATATATAACAAATATATAAGAACCGTAGAACAAATATTTATAAAATAACAGATTAAAGTTTATGCAAAGAATCGCTGCTTTCACCCTTAACGGGATCTTCAGAAGATCCGTTAAGGTGAAAGCAGCGATTCTTTGCTTAAACTTTAATCTGTTATTTCATAAATATATATATATATATATATATATATAAAAGAAAATGTTGCTCTCTCTCTCTCTCTCTATATATATATATATATATATATATACGATATTAAACAAATGGAAACTATATTTATAAAACCATATGTATTTCGTTATATATATTTCTGGGATATCATATTAAAAATATGGTATGCCTTCCTCAGACAAAATACAATACACAAGCTGTTTTATAAATAATTTTGACGTACCTTATAATAATGCAACTTCCATTTAAAAAGTTGATTTGGTAGTGAAACTGTTATGACAGTTATATAGAAAGAAAAACGAAGATGAAAAGAAGAAGATGAAGAGATGTATGTAAATAAAAAAGAAGAAGATGAAGAGATGTATGTAAAGAAAAACAACAGATCTATGTATGAATGTATATATATATATGTATATATATATATATATATATATATAATTAAGCGTCAGTCATACAAAAGTGAGTTACAAACGAAACGAAATTTAATTTCGTTTCGTTATTTGTTTTTATTGTGTATATATATATATATATATATATATATATATATATATATATATATATATATATATAAATATATATATATATATATATATATATATGTATATATATATATATATACATATATATATACATTCATACATAGATACATGCATATTTACATATTTATATGTACATTTCATAATATAATAAAGGGAGGAGTGCGGAACTGTGTCCTGAAAATATATGTTTATCCCGTTAGTAAAATAAGTTGGGTTAATTTGAATAAATAATTAGTTCCACTATTGGCACAAGGCCAGAAATTACTCAGTACATTACTGGTACTTTATTTTATCGACCCCCGTAAGGATGAAAGGCAAAGTTAACCTCGGCGGGATTTGAACTCAGTTATGATATAATGACGTTATATCACATATCGCTTATATAAACGGTCATATATTTGCATCGTTCATAATGATTATATTCGTCGATAATTTTCTGCTTAGTTTTCATTACATTCCACTGTAATGCAGTTTATATATAATATAGTCTTTTTTAAATATATCATGGATTACTTTACTGATTACAGAAGAGAGTGTAACACAGTCTCTCTATAATTTCTGTGAATATTTTCAATTACGATTCTATTTGATGTATCATATCTACATGAATGTATATTTGCGTTTAATATCAATATGCACACTACACATAATAGGAGAAATCCACACGAAGGGTGGTTTTTGTGCTAGTATAGATAATCATGCATAGATTCATACATATACGTGAGAGAGCATGGGTGGGTCAGATGTGTGTAAAACAGTGGCATATATGTGTGTGCATATGTATGTGCTTATGTATGTACTTGTATGTATGTATGCATGTCTATTTCTGCACAAGATACTTCTTAATACAAACCAATCTCAAACAACTCAAAATATCAACCCGGGTTCCCTTGAAAAGATCTACCAAAATATGAACCTCTAATATTCTATTTTGCTAAAAATCGTTCATTTTTACTGGACCAAGCGTCTCGATCAGCTCTTTATATATCCTTTATATTTATCTTAATTGCAATACGGGCATAAGTTTCGATAAATATTTTGCCCACCCCCAGACACAGCACACACCATTTCAAAAATGAAGCTTCAATTTCCTGCTTCTTGCTATTCAATAGAGGCGAGGGGGAAATTGTTACCAGTAGCGAAAGAAAGATGAGAGGATATTAATTTCCCCTCGGAACATTTCATTTGATGGGCATTTGAAATATTAATAGCAGTAATGATAATTTCTATAATACTACATTTATTAGAGATTGATGCCATAGCAGGCGCAGAAACCGCTGTAATTATGACGAATATATGTAGAAAATATATGACAACTCTTTCAGAGTATCAATTTCAAACCTTTTTACATCCATTCTATAACACAGTGTTGTTTTTTTTAGCAGAAATACGCTGTACAAAATAACTATTTTCAATTAAAAAAATGGCGAGGCAGATACATAGATATAATTACTTGATATTACAAAAATCTCACCGTATGCAACGATGTTCATTAATGTAATAAGGGACACAATTCTCAAAATATATTATAACTGAATATACGTTTTGGTAAAATATTTTCTTTAGGGTTGTGTTATATATTCAAAGGACTATTTTGTTAGATCATATTGTTATCCCTATCAATTTTCTAATTATTACATTCATACACTGTTAATTAATTATTCCCTACATTCTATATTTTTTTCATTGCTACAAATCGTTTGTCACTAGGTGTTCATAAAAAGCTACATAATATGTATCTTTTCCCTATATCATGCGAGTCTATATGTCCTTGTTGTCTTGTCGCTGTTGCATAGTTTCCCTCCAGCTTCAACTGAAAAGGTATCTACTTTCAATTGCTCATCTGCACCGCCACGCTCTAGATGAATTCATCTGACATATATTTGAATCAAATCCTCTCCAAAGACGATGTAAACAGCGAAGAGAAGAAGTTAAAACATGGCATTGCCTGATTAAGCTGGATCTTATGCTAATACCTCGTTCACACATATATGGGGTCACCACTGAAATGATGACTGACTGACAATATCCATTTCGGATGTTTGTGATTGCCGTGCATAGGTTGCTTCTTATTGCGATGATGTGAATTGTCTACTGACCACTGAATTACGTATAAATAAAATAGAGTTTACCATGGGGTTTATTTACGCACGAAGTGTTGTTAAAACTGGTGTTGATTTTATGCACCGTCAGCCCGATACTATGGCGGAATTTATTTACTCAACGTGCCGGATAGTGAGATTGAACAAAGAACCCGTGGTGGTGACCACATTTGCACCCTAAACAATATCAGTTTTAGCAATTCAAAGAAATGAAAATTTTCAAGAAAATCGAGCCAATTACCTAAATGCTATTGTATTCGACTCTCTGTGGGATTCAAGCACATTAAAAAACTTCAGTATAAATACATGAATAGATACACGTTTATATTGTGTTGATAAAAAATAGCAGAACTTGATGAATTACAAATAGGGTTAATGCACATATAAAACTGACATTTTTATATACGTATTTTTAGATAATCCAATATATTTCTAGTTTCTAATGCACTACCTATTTATACAAATGCACTTACAATTCTTTATAGATACGTTCATCATATTAACAAACACAAAATCAAATACATGGACGAACACATGGAGTCAGTGAAGAATTGTTCTAAAGTAAAGCGATTGGAATGAGTTGAAAAGCATGAAATAGGTTATCATAGAGCAACCAATATAACATTACTGTGTCTCGAATAAAATGCGTTTGTTATTTTCTTAAGGGTGGTGGATTGGCAGTATCGGTAGAGGGTCGGACGCCATGTTTTCCAGCGTAGTTACGTCCCTTTACGATCTGAGTTCAAATCCCGCCGAGGTTGACTTTGCTTTTCATCCTTACGGGGTCGATAAAATAAAGTACCAGTAATGCACCGGGTAATTGCTGGCCTTGTGCCTAAAGTAGAAACAGTTATTTTCTTAAGTAGATTTAGAGCAAATGATAGCATATGATGGTAGTGTACAAAGTCGATAACACCTTGGGTAAGCTTCAGCTAACAAAATTAATGTAAGGTCATTTAGATAAGGTTGGAATTGACTAAGTAGAACGGAATTGAGGCACTTTTTATATGTATACATACATATTGTATATATATATATATATATATATATGTATATATATATATATATATATATATATATATATATATATGTACACTCGCTCGCACACACACACACACACACATACATTATTAGTACAGATTAAAGTTTAAGCAAAGAATATATATGTGTGTGTGATTGACGTAACCAACACGGGGGGGGGGGGGGGGCTAAAGGTGATCACTAATATAGATTCATAGGTGTACTTGTGTGTGTGTTTGTGTATATTCCAATGCACACATGTGAGCACACCTAACCTTGTATATAAAGGCTGTCTGAAGTCAGAATGTTCATTACACCCGTTTCTGGCGTGAAGCGACTGAGAGTACAAGATTCCCCGTTGGACAGGACGTCAGTCCATCGCAGTGTTAAATCAGCTATTGCTGCTATTCATTTTCAGCTGAGTATACTGGAGAAACGTGAAATGAAGTGTTTTGCTCAAGAACACAATACGCAACCCAGGAATCGAACCCATAACATTATGATCGTAGACCACATGCCTCCATGTTAACCTTGTATATATATATATATATATATATATATACATATAATTAATACAATAACAAAGATAGTTTAAAGCTAATCTCTGACTGGTAACCATCTCACTCAACAAAAATTAGGTTATATTTTAATATAAACCCAATTTAAGTGTTTGGAGTGCTAACAATATGTATTATGTGGAAAAGCCAGTTGTATTATTTTATGAGATATAATTAAAGTTAAAATATATCTCTCTTTCCAAACAATTGTTTCATTATAAGTTTTCTACAAATTCGGAGAATATTTCCAGTTTATGTAGAAGCCTAATATACATTCATGTAAGAATATATTTAGGTGGGCGTTTATAAATCATCAGTGGAAGCCCAATAAACTTTGATATAAGAAAAACATTTCTTACCACAGTTAAAAATCGCGTCTGTTAAGTAGCTCCTTCCCGCATCGAATGACCGGCAAATTTGAAATTCCAGCAGTTTTTGACTGAGGAAGTATTATAGCGTCACTAAGCGGGAAGGGGAGACAACTACGATCCACGAAAGGAGGAAAAAAAATAATATACACGCGGGTTAATCAGTTTTTCGAAAACATTATCAATCCAACGTGTTAAGAACTCAATTGAAATTAAAAAAATGAATATATGCGTGTATAAATTACACACGCATATAGATATTTTCTTAGGCTAAAAACAGAGGTTGTACCTGAATAAGGAACCGCATCTCGTAACCGTAGTAAATACGGAAAGTTATTCTTTAAAGGGCAAATGGCAATGTAAATCTCCGGCCGAATTAAGAGTAAAATATAAAACACACGCGGGTTAATTAGTTATTTCAAAACTAATATCAATTCCTCGTGTAAAGAACTCAATTAATTATATATATACATATATATATATATATAAATATATATATATATATACGTATATAT
Source organism: Eledone cirrhosa (assembly GCA_964016885.1). Taxonomy (NCBI): domain Eukaryota; kingdom Metazoa; phylum Mollusca; class Cephalopoda; order Octopoda; family Eledonidae; genus Eledone; species Eledone cirrhosa. The sequence continues at coordinate 188,910,801 of OZ024742.1, forward strand.
TTATATATATATATATATATATATATAAATGTAAATATGCATGCATGTATACGTGCATACATATATGTATACAGACGTACAGTAGTATGTATATATATATATACATACATGCACACATATATATATGCACGTATCGGTTTACCGAACATTTATTATAATGTATATATATATATATATTTATATATAGGTACGTCATTCCGGGTTGAATCGGAGGTGACCACAGTAAGTAAGGTACTCAATATATAGCAGAGTATAAACATTTTAATATGCACAAAATATGCACAAAAAGCCCGATGGCTAAAAAGACTCCACTTCTTTTTTTAACGCCAGCCGACAAAATAGCCCCTCTACCACCTTCCCAACCCACGCCTACCCCTCCACAACCTGAAACACGGCCACTATGGTTATGTAAGTACCTCTTACCTATGTGCATTTTTTGCTTGTAGAGCTGTTTTTATGTGCCTGTGTATATGCGTATATTTATGAGTACATATGTGTATGTATTTGTATGAGAGGTTGTTCGTTTGTATGCATATCGCTGTGTGTAGGAACGTTCACATGTCATCAATGCGTGTATGTTTATATGTATGTATATATGTATTTGTGTATACGTGTGTGTGTATATGTGTGTATATATATATGTATGTATATATATATATATGTGTATATATATATGTATATATATGTATATATGTATATGTATATGTATGTATATGGGTATATATATGCATATATATATATATATGTATGTATATATATATATATGTATATATATATATGTATATGTGTATTTGTATGTATGTATATGTATGTGCGTATGTATATATATATATATATATATATATACATACGCACATACATATACATACATACAAATACATATATATATATATATACATATATATATATATATATATATATATATACATACATATACATATACATATATGTACACATAAACACATACAGACACATACACACATATACACATACATATACACATACATATATATCCATATACATATATATTCACATACATATACACATATATATATATATATATATATATATATATACACATACATACACATACACATACAAGTACATACATACACACATACATACATACACATACATGTACATACATACATATATATATATATAGAATATTGTAATAAGGCCAAGACAATGCAGATATGGACATAGAAAAAAGAATGCAATAGTGAAAGATATTGATGTGAATTCGTCTTTCACCTTGAATTTATTTAAATGTCCTTAATTTTCGAGATAATATCTCTGCTTCGGAGGGAAGTAAATGTCTCAATCCAGCGTCATTTGAAGCCATTGGCTTCATTAGAGATTTAAAGACGCTGGACTGAGACCTTTACTTCCCTCCGAAGCAGAGATATTATCTCGAAAATTAAGGACATTTAAATAATTCAAGGTGAAAGACGAATTCACATCAATATCTTTCACTATTGCATTCTTTTTTCTATGTCCATATCTGCATTGTCTTGGCCTTATTACACATATTCTAACGTTTATACCTCATTACACAATGCTTCAAGTGAACTATAACCTCCTCCCATATATATATATATATACACATATACATACATACATATATACATATATATACACACATATATATACACATACATATAAACATACATATATATCCATATATATATACATATATATATATATATATATATATATACACACATATATATACAAACATAACACATACATACATGTACATATGCACATATATACACACATACACACATACATATATATATATATATATACATATATATATATATATATATATATATATATATATATATATATACACACACATCCATACATATATATATACACACATCCATACATATATATATACACACACACACACATACACACACCCACATACATATATACCCACACGTACATACATCCATACATCTCTACATACACATATGTGTGTGTCTCACCGTTCACTCAGATATTCATGTGTATACATAAGAAGGAGGGGGGGTTAGTGAAATGGAATTTTACCTCCGAGTGTTAATTTATTTTTTCGTATTCAGTAGTGGTTTAAATTTTTCAATGAAGAATTCTTCTTTATATCTGCGGAAATGTTCGGTATCCGACCATATCTTGAAGAAAGGGAAGATTGTGAATTTTCCCTTCCCGCATGATGCAAAGTGTGCGCTACATGTGGTATTTCTGACTGTGGGGTCTTTAATTTGTTGTTTATGTACTCGGACTCTATCATGTAGTCCCGTTCCGGTTTCCCCAATGTAATACTCTTTACACTGTGGACATGTTGCGCAATATATTAGGTTTTTCGTTTTACAGTTCATGTTAGCATTGACCTTGTAATTATCATGGTTTTTGAAGGATAACTGTTTGCCCTCTTCGATGAGTTCACAGGTTCCACATCTAGGGTCCCCGGCATTTCGTCACTTGCATTGATTCCATGTTGGTCGTAAATTTTGCCTTGGTAATTAGTTTTTTAAGGTTGGGTGCTTGGCGTCTGCTATAAATTATCTGTGTGTTTTTTAAGAGTGCATTCATTTTGGTAGATTGCTGTAGAATCGGGAGATACTGCTTAGCAGTTTTCACAATGTTGATGTTCCCTGGGTTGTGAGTGATGACAAAAGAGATAGCAGGGTTTTCTTTTTTATGTTGTGGGTTTGGTTTTCTCAGTGTTGTTATTGGGATGTTCTTAGCCTTGGAGATGGCTGCGTTGATGAGTTTCATTGGGTATTCTTGTTTTTTAAGGAATTTTTTCAGGTCACATAATCTTTTTTCTTGTAGTACGGGGTGTGTTGCTATAGTGCAGATGCGCCTTGCCATGTTGAAGGGAATGTTCCTTTTCGTATGTGAGGGGTGTGCTGACCGGAAATTTAAGTATTGGTGTGTGTCAGTGGGTTTGCAAAATAGGTCCGTTATGATATTTTCCCCTTCTTTAATGATGAGGATATCTAGAAAGGGCAGTTCTTTTTCGTTACATTCCATAGTGAATTGTATAGCATCATGAAGCCTGTTTAGGATCGAATAAAATTTTTGTAGGTCTGTTTGGCTTCTGTTCCAGAAGATGAAGCAGTCATCTAGGTAACGTTTCCAGTTTTTATTAATGTAGAAGGCGAAGTCGTGACTGAATGTTATCTGTAGTTGGGAATATAATTTTGCCTCTAAGTGACCCATAACGAGCGTTGCATATGTAGGGGCCACTTTGGTACCCATGGCTGTTCCTTTTATTTGTAGATAAAGTTCGTTGTCATAGAGGAAGTGGTTGTTTTCCAATACTAATTTAAGTCCTTCCAAGATGAATTCTTTGGGGAATCTTTCTGAAATGTGACTTGAGTGTTTTGTAATCCAGAAGTCCACAGCTTCAATCCCTAGGTCGTGTGGGATGTTAGTGTACAGGCTTATTACATCAAAACTGACTAGGATGGTATCCTGGTGTACTTTTTGGGGGATATAGTTAAGGAATTCCATATCATCTCTGATGTAGCTTGGAACTTTTTTACATAGGGGTTTGAGTATGATGTCTAATAGGTTGCTTAGACGTTGTGTGCTTGAGGCTGGGCCAGCAATAATGGGGCGTAATTTTAAGTCTGTCGGTTTTGGCGCTTCGATGTATGATGTATTTTTCCCTTTTATGTTGTTTTGGATTTCTATAGATTTGTGAATTTTTTGTAATCCATAGAAATTGCTGGTTTTCATTTCGAAGTTGGTTAGGTAATCTACTTCTTTTGGTGTTAGGTTGTTTTGGTACTTTGTTGTTAGTTTGCCTATTTGGTTCCTCGATTTCCTTTCTTCGTTTTTAGTGATATTCCTGTAGAAGTTTTCGTCATTCAAGTGTGCTAGGACCATAACTTTGTAGTGGTTTGTGTCCATGATGACGATTGCTCCACCTTTGTCCGCTTCTTTTATTATTATTGAGGAATCTCTTTGTAGCTTGTTCAATGCTAGTAGTTGGTATGTAGGGATGTTGCATTTGTGTTTCGTCTCGGCCGTATTTGTATGTGCTGATCGGCGAAGGCAGGTTATGTATTCCTCCAGGTATTTATCTCTATTTAGCGGGGATGTGAAGTTCTTTTTGTTTTTCACCAGTGATTCTTCCTCGTATTGTACATCCTGGAAGAATTCTCCTAAGCGTAATTTTCGACAGTATTCTTCTGTGTCTTTTATAACATCGGCTGTATCTGCTTTCGGAGTGGGAGTGAACTTCAGTCCATTTTCTAACAGTTGTATTTCTGGTTGTTTTAATTTCTTGGCTGATATATTGATTATTTTTGGTTCGATTGGTTCTTTCTCGTCAGGTGCCACTTGAAAGGTGGTGCTTTTTTCTTTTTTTCTTTCATTTGGTGCGAGGCCCCTAGTCCTAAAAAATGGGTGCCATTTGGGATAGGGGTGTTTCTGTTGTGGTGAAACCTTTGGCCCGCCGGAACTTCATGTCGGTAACTGGTTGGGCGATAGACTCTTGCGTGGCCGTTGCTGTATGGGGGTCTGGTTCTTCTGTTGATTCGTTCAGTATTCATGTGTCTTTGATTTTGTCTCCGGTGATTGTTCTTGGTGTTATGGCAGTGGTTGTATCTGGTTCTGGTGTTGAGTATTGGGTCTGTATGTAGTTGTGTGTTTGGGGTTACCCAATATCTGGTTGTTGTTGGTTTATTGTGTGGGGGTGCTTCATTTCTTGTGTTGTTGTATTTTCCTGAGTTCTGGGGTTTCCTATGGGTTTGTTTTCTGGGTTTTATTTGGTCTTTCCCATAGTTATCTTCATATTCTTGAAACCATTGAGTTCTTGACTCCAAGATTTTCTTTGATTTTAACTCCTCTCTAGTTGTATCTGTCTGCCATAGGTTAAGGAGTTTTTCACGTATATTGCCGATGCTTCTTTTGTTATTGATTTTGTGTTGAGAATGGTATGTGTATATGTATGTATGTATATATATATATATATATATATATATATATATATATATATATATATATATATATATATATATATATGTGTGTGTGTATGTATGTGTGTATTTATGTATATATGCCCATGTGGAGGTATGAGTACATATTCGTGTGTGTACGTATGTGTATGTGTGTTTTTATATGTGTCTCTATATGTTTTTGTGTATGTATGTGGATGTATTTGTACATGGGTGTGTGATTGATGGTGTGTGCCTATATATTCCTACATATGCCCGTGTGTGTATGTACGTATATCCGCACATATGTGTGTGTTGAACAAAGAACTAACTTTGGGATGGACGTAGAAAAATTCTTCAGGGAAAAAAAGAAAAAAATAATTATTCACAAATTTGACAGGTTCGATTTGCCTGTGACCATTCTCAACACAAAAGGAATATTAAAAGCTTTTTCCCCTGAATAAAGGAATTTTTCGAGAATGACCGGGGCAGGCCGCACTTGCTACATTTATCCCCACCCAACCCTACTCACCGTCTCAACTCATTACTGCTATGAACACTTTTTCAACACACCTACACCCATGCACTTATTAAAGGGGGAGAAAAGAAACCCCCACCACACCACAGACATGTTAAATCCCTATATATAGAACAACACACCACATACACATCAGTTTGACAAGCGCACCTCAGCGTGAAAGGTCTTTCTAAAAACGAAAGAATACCTCCTACGTTAACCAAGAACTCCTAAGACCTAACCAGCAACCAACAACTTAATTTATAAAATAATTTTTTTTAAGAAAAATTCTTTTTGGATTTTGTGAAGAAAATAAATTTGTTGAAAGCACAAGTGAAGCCATTTTTTCTTCCCCCCTGTCTTAATATATATATATATATATATATATATATATGTGTGTGTGTGTGTGTATGTATGTATGTGTGTGTGTATATATATGTGTGTATGTGTGTATATTTGTATATATATATATACATATATATATATGTATATATGTGTATATATATATATATATATATATATATATATATATATATATATATATATATATATATATATATATATATAGAGAGAGAGAGAGAGAGAGAGAGAGAGATAGTAAAATATATACGTGTGTGTATGATTGTGTATAGAAGATTATATTAATAAAAGGACTTCCAACTTTGTCTGATTTACTCGTTTTATTTACAATCCTTTAACAGTTATATATGGTATTAGAATGAAATAGTATGGTAGAATATTAAATGTTAAGTGTTAATTGAACAAGTACTTTCATGCTTTCTCAATCTTCAGGTTCATAATGTGTGGCGACACTCAAGTTTGAAAATTGCAAACTTGACTGTCACCACACATTATGAACCTGAAGATTGCGAAAGCCTGAAAGTACTTGTTCAATTAACACTTAACATTTAATATTCTACCATACTATTTCATTCTAATACCATTATACATTTTAAAGGATTGTAAATAAAACGAGTAAATCAGACAAAGTTTGAATTTCTTTTATTAATATGTATATATGTATATATGTATGTATATATATATATATATATATATATATATATACATATATATATATATATATATATATATATATATATATATATATATATATATATATATATATATATATATATATATATATATATATATATATATATAATCTTCTATACACAATCATACCAACCCGTGTATATTTATCTATCTATTTATCTATCTATCTATATATATATATATATATATATATATATATATATATATATATATATTTAAAAGTGGATGAATACTTCAATAGACACTATGTACTTGTAGAAATATGCAAGGTGTTTATAATATTTGTGGTTCGATGGTACTAATTTGAGGCACCAGAAGAATATAAAAATAGCGGAGCAAGCGGTTATCAAACAATTCTCTAAATAAATTAGAAAACGATTTAAATAATCACCTGTTCTATTGTTGTTACCGGCGGTTTCATCATTCCAAAAGATTGGAAATCCAGAGAATTTCCAATGGAAAGAAATGAAACTTCAAACAGCTTATTTCCACACTATATGGTTGCCAGCCCTACAGTAAGAACATTTTTCGCGCCCTGCCCAACGCATGCGGTCAAGCCGTTAAAATGACACACACGCAAAATCAGGTCGCAGATAATAGCTGTTTATTATAAACGTGTTGATATTGCCACTAAAATTAGCAGCTTATTCAACGTTTTGTTCTCTACATGAGAAAAATTATAAAAGTCGATGAATACTTCAACAGTCACTATGTACTTGTAGAAATATGCAAGGTGTTTATAATACTGTGGTTCGATGGTACTAATTTGAGACACCAGAACAATATAAAAATAAACGTTGAATAATGCTGCTAATTTTAGTGGCAATATCAACACGTTTATAATAAACAGCTATTATCTGCGACCTGATTTTGCGTGTGTGTCATTTTAACGGCTTGTATATATATTGTATATATATTGTATATATATATGTATATATGTATGTATATATATATATATATATATATATATATATACATATATATATATATATATATATATATATATATATATATATATATATATATATATATATATATATATATATATATATATATATATATATATATATATAATCTTCTATACACAATCATACCAACCCGTGTATATTTATCTATCTATTTATCTATCTATCTATATATATATATATATATATATATATATATATATATATATATATATTTAAAAGTGGATGAATACTTCAATAGACACTATGTACTTGTAGAAATATGCAAGGTGTTTATAATATTTGTGGTTCGATGGTACTAATTTGAGGCACCAGAAGAATATAAAAATAGCGGAGCAAGCGGTTATCAAACAATTCTCTAAATAAATTAGAAAACGATTTAAATAATCACCTGTTCTATTGTTGTTACCGGCGGTTTCATCATTCCAAAAGATTGGAAATCCAGAGAATTTCCAATGGAAAGAAATGAAACTTCAAACAGCTTATTTCCACACTATATGGTTGCCAGCCCTACAGTAAGAACATTTTTCGCGCCCTGCCCAACGCATGCGGTCAAGCCGTTAAAATGACACACACGCAAAATCAGGTCGCAGATAATAGCTGTTTATTATAAACGTGTTGATATTGCCACTAAAATTAGCAGCTTATTCAACGTTTTGTTCTCTACATGAGAAAAATTATAAAAGTCGATGAATACTTCAACAGTCACTATGTACTTGTAGAAATATGC
>OZ024742.1:188921505-188944774 GCA_964016885.1 Eledone cirrhosa
TATGCGTATACATATACCCACTCACTTATACATACATGCATCTAAAAGTGGCTAGTGATGGTATGTAAGTGGAATGGCTTTTGGAGGTGATGTGTATATATGTACACATGCAGGTTTGTGTGCATAGAGGGCTTAATTGATAGTGTTGTTGGGCCGATGGATCAAATAGGGTGGATATACACCTGTGTGAGGGACAATGTAAAGATTACGTGTGTGTAGAAGTCTATATACGTGTGTGTGTTGCTTGGTATACACAGATGTGTGTGAATATGTGTATACTGTTATGGTGGCTTATGGCATATATATATATATATATATATATATATATATATATATATATATATATATATATATAATCCTTATCGAGCCCACTTCGGATTTTAGTTTTATATATATATATATATATATATATATATATATATGAATGTATATATAATGTATTTTGCAATACACTTTATGATTAATTAAAAACATTTTGAAGACCGTATGCTATTGTTTTAGAGTAGTGACAAACTCACTTACTTTAATCTCAGCAAACAATTATTTACTAGAATTCTATAAGAATATAACATCAGTGATCTCAGTAGACAGGAGGGAGTAGTTAGCCTTGATAAGCATCAATAAATGCGAAACAAGACATTTTCGGCTTATCTCCCCTTGTTTGCTGAGATTAAAGTAAGTAAGTTTGTCACTACTCTAAAACAATAGCATACGGTCTTCAAAATGCTTTTAATTAAGCATAAAGTGTATTTCAAAATACATTATATATACATTCATATATATATTGGTATTTCAGAGCTCCAATTCTAATTTATATATATATATATATATATATATATATATTTATATATATATATATATATATATATATATATATATAGATATATACATATGTATGTATGAATGTATGTATGTGTGTATGCATATATGTATGCATCTGTATATGTATATACATACATGTATGGCTGTGCACCATGAAGAAAGCAATTATCGTCAGTTTTCAATAGTTGATATATGTATGCCTTCAAATATTCTAAATATATATAGAAATAGCTTCGCTGTTTACTATTTTTTGACATAATTATTTAAAGACATTTTCAGAATATTATCATTCTAACTAACTGAATATCTTCAAGATATTTTCATAAATTGATCAACTCTCTTCCCCTCTTCCTCTATTTCTCTCTATATCTCTGTTTCTTTTCTTTCTATCCTTCTCTCTTTGTTTCTCTAGTGAGTTTTGTTTATGTTACGATTAATTTGTCTCTTTATTCTATTACTTAATTTCATCGTTTTTTTTCGTTTTTTCCTCTCTTTCTTTCACACTCATTCTCCTTTCTCTTGTCCTCTATGTCTTTTTCTCCCAATTTAACTGTTTATTTTACTAGTTCTCTCTTTCTCACACACACTCTCTCTCTCTCTCTATCTATATATATATATATATATATATATATATTTGTGTGTATGTGTGTATATATATATATATATATATATATATATATATATATATATATATATATATATATATATATATATATATATATATATATATATATATATATATATATATGCATATATATACAAAATTAATATCGACACGCTACTAATGTATTCATTGCTTCACTTACTCTGATTACCCCCGATTGAACCATGGACACACACACACACACACATACACATATTTTTATTTATATATATACTAGCTAAACTACCCGTCCATTGGACGGTTCAACTAGCTTTCGATGTAGCTCATTAAACTAAACAAAGTAAATTTGAATACATATGTAGAAGAAAAAAACGTACTTTATGTAAACATGAAAACCTTAGGCACTATTCCAGCGAACTAATTAATATGTGAGCACGGTGTCTTTTTTGACAACAGTAAAAGCGCATCATGAAATCGAGAAGTGAAGTGAATAATAGACACTATTATGTACAAAGCATAATATCGTAAAAGTTATGCCATCACTTAATGTATGAACATCAAGCTTGAAACGATAAATTATACAATGTCAAATCTATAACTTAACTTAGTAATCTGTTAGAAATTGCTGGTTGTGAAATATACAAAATGATATTGTTAGTCTCAAGGAAGCGTACCTTTTGTTTTAAGTTCAAAGAGTAAATTAAAATCCGAATGAGCCGAATTACGAAAGATAACTCTTGTCTCACTTAAAGATTACTCTTGGCTTACTTAATCACGAAAATTGACACAAATAAGCGAAATTTGTTAATGTCTCCAAAGGCCCCAATATCGATTTTTGAAAGCCTTTGTAGATCATGTATAGGTGTTGTGCAAGGAGAAGCTCTGTAAAAAATTTCAAAGAAATCGCATGAATGGTTTAGAATATATGAGCCCTCATAAAAAATTGTCCACACACATACAAAAAACTTCGTCTTTATATATATACAGATATAAACATATATATATATATATATATATATATATATATATATATATATATATATATATATATATATATATATATATATATATATATATATATATATATATATATATATATACATATATATATATACATACAGCCTGGGTCCCAAGTTCATATTGAAACAGAGACTAGACGACAAATTATGGCTCGACATAGAAACGAATTTCTGTCGGGTCGCCCACCAACTAAAATGGATATCGACTCTCGGCAACAACACCACGGAATCTAACACAACCAGATTACCGATATACCTACTGGACTTCCCACTCTGTCCAGCGCCAGCCAAACGCGACCTGGAAGAAACACTCTCGAGGCTAAAACATTCCGTATCTAATATCTTACGGAAACAAAAGAAGATATCCCCAAACCTCTTCAGTAGGCAACAGCTCGCCCTGAAGAACCTGCGGAATAGGGAACTCATATACTTACCATCCGACAAAGGTAAAGAGTTTTGTGTCATCTCTCAAGCCACATTCAACAACCTAGCTTTTGAACACTTAAGCGACAACGAACTGTATACAGAGGTCCAGGACATAACTGCAGCCCAGATGGAAAAACAGGCCAACTCCGTCTGGTTTGACATCTGTAGTAGAAGATAACTCCCCAATAAATTTAAGTTCAATTACACTCCTAGAAATAGCAGTCTGCCCACTTTCTATCACCTGATCAATACCAACAAGAATAGTACTAAGACACAAATAAGACCCATCGTCTCTACATATTTGGGCCCCTATACAAAATCTCCTGGCTCTTCTCCCAGGTCCTAAAGCCTCTACTCTCCACCTTTCCCGGGCATGTCAGTAGCTCCGACGAGGTCATACGTAGACTACACCAACTCCAGCCAGAACAACTTAAATTAAATAGATACGCCTTTAGCCTCGACGTTGTCTCCCTCTACACCACTTTCCCCGCTCATCCAGCTGTCGATTTATTGACGGACTGCGTGGTCGCAGAAGACGTCCACTGCTACGGCCTCCATCCGACGGACATACACCAGCTTTTGTCCTTTACAGTGGACAAAACATACTTCACCTTCCATTATAATTGGTGCTCTGAAATAGCGATATTTATATGAATGTATATGTAGTGTATTTTGCAATACACTGTATGCTTAATTAAAAGCATTTCGAAGACATTACGCTTTTAATTAAGCAAACAGTGTATTGCAAAATACACTATATATATACATTCATATATATATCGCTATTTCAGACCACCAAATCTAATATATATATATATATATATTATATATATATATATATATATATATATATATATATATATATATATATATATATACTGTATAAATATATATATATATATATATATATATATATATATATATATATATATATATATATATATATATATATATATATATTATTTTATGTAACCCATGTGCAAACACGCAGTATCCTTCTTCCCATATTTTTCATACATATTTACCTAGACTGCTATTATCTGTTTTTCTCTTTCTCTCTTACTGCTCCCCCGTTCTCTCTGTTTTCTTACCTTCTTTCGCCCCCTCTGTCAGTTACACTTTCTCTCAACTGACCTCTTCCTCGCACTTCCACTCACCCACTCTCTGTTTCTCCCCTTCTCACTTCCTCCCGTTCGTTAGGAGTGGGATTCTTTCTTTCCTACATCCCATTCACGGCGAAAGGGCTGTATTCTGAACGCTCATGAAATTCACCCAGCTTATGCTGATCGCATAACCATGTTGCTTGTTTTTTTTCCCATCTTCGGTTTGCTTTTCCTTCTATGTTGTTTACTTGTCTCACTCGCTTTACGCGACTCACTTGTCCCAATAGCTTATTTTAGTTATTGCTCGCACCAACCTGAGGTATATGATTTTTAATGCGATGAAATACCAATGGCGGTTGGCAAATCACTGATGAGGGACTAATTTTATAATATGTAACCCATGTGCAACCACGCAGTATCCTTCTTCCCATATTTTTCATATATATATATATATATAACATTCTCTTTTCTATCTATCATTCGATATATCTCTCTCTGCCAGAATTTAGATTTGATTCTCCTACTTCTCATTATCCCCCCCGCTCTCTATCTCTAACTCTCTCTGTATCTACTTTATCTCCATCTATTTCATCTCCTTTCTTTTCGTCGTTCTCTATTAATTTCTTCCTTATTTTATTTCACTACTTCTATATCTTTCTCATTTCTTTCTCCAATCTTTCCCCCTCTTTTTCTGTCATTTCTTTCCTTCTCTATTTGAGCTACTCCTAAACTCTTTCACCCCTCTCTCTCTCCTTCTCTCTATCTCATCACCCCTCTCTCCCCCATCTCTCTATTTCTGACTATCTCTTTAACCCATCTCTCAACCGCTCTCTCTACTTCTCTCTTTCTCTCTCTTTCTGCCTCCCTCCCCATCTCTCTCTCTGACTAGATTAAATTGGTAAAATGTTCTTGTTACAAATACACATATAAACACCGTCTCAATTAGATTCCCAGTTATGTTTGGCAATCATTTGGCAGCGCAATTTTCAATACTGTTTGTTGTTGTTGCCGTTGTAAGTACCAGTAATGCACTGGGATAATTTTTAATATACGCTGTGTTGTGCATAAATATTTGTTGTTTATGCACTTGTGCCAAAAGTAGAATCAGTTATTATTACTGTTGTTGTTTTTGATGTTGGTGTTGTTGCTGGTGATGTTGATGTTGTTGATGATGATGTTGGTGTTGTTGTTGTTGATGAACTTGGTGTTGTTGTTCGTGTTCTTGATGACGATGCTGTTGTTGATGGTGTTGTTGTTGATGTTAGATTTGGTGTTGTTACTGTTGTTGTTGTTGCTGATGATGTTGGTGTTATCGATGATGATGTTGTAGATGTGGATGTTGGTGTTGTTGTTGATGTTTATGTTGTTATTGATGTTGTACCTGCTGCTATTGTTGCTGTTGTTGATGTTGTTGATGTTATTTTGCTGCTATTATTTCTTTTTGCATTTCCATTTTTGTAAATTCTTTTTAACAAATAACAAAACTCGTTTGCTTCTCCAACGTAGCTAAATAGGTTTCCATTATTTCACAAATAAGCATGATATGCCGAGAGAAAACAGCAGAGTATTTCTTTTTTTTGTTTTTAAAGATGACAGATAAGAATAACACTACATTAATAACACAATAGTAATAACACAACAGTAATAAAATAATATTGATAACACAACAGTAATAACACAACAGTAATAACACCACACTATTAAACACAACAGTAATAACACAACAGTAATAACACAATATTAATAACACAACATTAATAACACAACAGTAATAACACAACAGTAATAACTCAAAAGTAATAACATAACACTAATAACACAACAGTAATAAAACAACAGTAATAACACAACAGTAATAACACAACACTAATAACACAACAGTAATAACACAAGAGTAATAACACACTATTAATAACACAACATTAATAACACAACAGGCATAACACAACAGCAATAACTCAACAGTAATAACATAACACTAATAACACAACAGCAATAACACAACAGTAATAGCACAACAGTAATAACACAACAGTAATAACACAACACTAATAACACAACACTAATAACACAGCAATAATAACACAACATTAATAAAACAACAGTAATTACATAACACAAATAACACGACAGTAATAACACAACAGTAATAACACAACAGTAATAACACAACACTAATAACACAACACTAATAACACAACACTAATAACACAACAGTAATAACACAACGGTAATAAAACAACAGTAATAACACAACATTAATAACACAACAGTACTAACACAACACACTGATAACACAACAGTAATAACACAACATAAAAATAACACAACAGTAATAACACAACAGTAATACCACAACAGTAATAACACAACACTATTAACACAAGACTTATAACACAACAGTAATAACACAACAGTAATAACACAACAGTAATACCACAACAGTAATAACACAACACTTATAACACAACAGTAATAACACAACAGTAATAACACAACAGTAATAACACAACACTTATAACACAACAGTAACAACACAACTGTAATAACACAACAGTAATAACACAACACTAATAACACAACAGTAATAACACGACAGTAATAACACAACAGTAATAATACAAGACTAATAACACAGCATTAATAACACAATAGCAATACCATAACACTAATAACACAACAGTAATAACACAACAGTAATAACACAACAATAATAACACAACAGTAATAACACAACAGTAATAACACAACAGTAATAACACAACACTAATAATACAACCGTATTAACACAACAGGAATAACACAACAGTAATAACACAACAGTAACACCACAACACTAATAACACAACAATAATAACACAACAGTAATAACACAACAGTACTAACACAACAGTAATAGCAACACACTAATAACACAACAGTAATAACACAACACTAATAACACAAGAGTAATAACACAACAGTAATAACACAACAGTAATAACACAACACACTAATAACACAACAGTAATAACACAACACTAATAACACAACACTAATAACACAACAATAATAACACAACAGTAATAACACAACAGTAATAACACAACAATAATAATACAACAGTAATAACACAACACTAATAACACAACAGTAATAACACTACACTAATAACACATCACACTAATAACACAACAGTAATAACACAACACTAATAACACAACAATAATAACACAACAATAATAACACAACAGTAATAACACAACAGTAATAACACAACAATAATAATACAACAGTAATAACACAACACTAATAACACAACAGTAATAACACAACACTAATAACACAACAGTATTAACACAACAGTAATAACACAACAGTAATAACACAACAGTAATAACACAACATACTAATAACACAACTGTAATAA
This sequence comes from Eledone cirrhosa, assembly GCA_964016885.1. Classification (NCBI taxonomy): domain Eukaryota; kingdom Metazoa; phylum Mollusca; class Cephalopoda; order Octopoda; family Eledonidae; genus Eledone; species Eledone cirrhosa. Next base: position 188,928,889 of record OZ024742.1, read on the forward strand.
CACAACACTAATAACGCAACACTAATAACACAACACTAATAACACAACAGTAATAACACAACAGCAATAAAACAACACACTAATAACACAAGAGTAATAACACAACAGTAATAACACAAAACACAAATAATACAACAGTAATAACGCAACAGTAATAACACAACAGTAATAACACAACACTTATAACTCAACACTAATAACACAACAGTAATAACAAAACAGTAATAACACAACACTAATAACACAACAGTAATAACACAACACTAATAACACAACAGTATTAACACAACAGTAATAACACAACAGTAATAACACAACAGTAATAACACAACATACTAATAACACAACTGTAATAACACAACACTAATAACACAACACTAATAACACAACACTAATAACACAACAGTAATAACACAACAGCAATAAAACAACACACTAATAACACAAGAGTAATAACACAACAGTAATAACACAAAACACAAATAATACAACAGTAATAACGCAACAGTAATAACACAACAGTAATAACACAACACTAATAACTCAACACTAATAACACAACAGTAATAACAAAACAGTAATAACACAACACTAATAACACAACAGTAATAGCACAACAGTAATAACACAACAGTAATAACACAACACTAATAACACAACACTAATAACACAGCAATAATAACACAACATTAATAAAACAACAGTAATTACATAACACAAATAACACGACAGTAATAACACAACAGTAATAACACAACAGTAATAACACAACACTAATAACACAACACTAATAACACAACACTAATAACACAACAGTAATAACACAACGGTAATAAAACAACAGTAATAACACAACATTAATAACACAACAGTACTAACACAACACACTGATAACACAACCGTAATAACACAACATAAAAATAACACAACAGTAATAACACAACAGTAATACCACAACAGTAATAACACAACACTAATAACACAAGACTTATAACACAACAGTAATAACACAACAGTAATAACACAACAGTAATACCACAACAGTAATAACACAACACTTATAACACAACAGTAATAAAACAACAGTAATAACACAACAGTAATAACACAACACTTATAACACAACAGTAACAACACAACTGTAATAACACAACAGTAATAACACAACACTAATAACACAACAGTAATAACACGACAGTAATAACACAACAGTAATAATACAAGACTAATAACACAGCATTAATAACACAAAAGCAATACCATAACACTAATAACACAACAGTAATAACACAACAGTAATAACACAACAATAATAACACAACAGTAATAACACAACACTAATAACACAACAGTAATAACACAACACTAATAATACAACCGTATTAACACAACAGGAATAACACAACAGTAATAACACAACAGTAACACCACAACACTAATAACACAACAATAATAACACAACAGTAATAACACAACAGTACTAACACAACAGTAATAGCAACACACTAATAACACAACAGTAATAACACAACACTAATAACACAAGAGTAATAACACAACAGTAATAACACAACAGTAATAACACAACACACTAATAACACAACAGTAATAACACAACACTAATAACACAACACTAATAACACAACAATAATAACACAACAGTAATAACACAACAGTAATAACACAACAATAATAATACAACAGTAATAACACAACACTAATAACACAACAGTAATAACACTACACTAATAACACATCACACTAATAACACAACAGTAATAACACAACACTAATAACACAACACTAATAACACAACAGTAATAACACAACAGCAATAAAACAACACACTAATAACACAAGAGTAATAACACAACAGTAATAACACAAAACACAAATAATACAACAGTAATAACGCAACAGTAATAACACAACAGTAATAACACAACACTAATAACTCAACACTAATAACACAACAGTAATAACAAAACAGTAATAACACAACACTAATAACACAACAGTAATAACACAACACTAATAACACAACAGTATTAACACAACAGTAATAACACAACAGTAATAACACAACAGTAATAACACAACATACTAATAACACAACTGTAATAACACAACACTAATAACACAACACTAATAACACAACACTAATAACACAACAGTAATAACACAACAGCAATAAAACAACACACTAATAACACAAGAGTAATAACACAACAGTAATAACACAAAACACAAATAATACAACAGTAATAACGCAACAGTAATAACACAACAGTAATAACACAACACTAATAACTCAACACTAATAACACAACAGTAATAACAAAACAGTAATAACACAACACTAATAACACAACAGTAATAACACAACAGTAATAACACAACACTAATAACACAACACTAATAACACAACACTAATAACACAACAGTAATAACACAACAGTAATAACACAACATTAATAACACAACAGTAATAACACAACACTAATAACAGAACACTAATAACACAACAGTAATAACTCAACACTAATAACACAACAGTAATAACTCAACACTAATAACACAACAGTAATAACACAACAGTAATAATAGTGTTTGTGGTTATGATTATGAAAATTTGAGGCGATGTGATGAATGATAATCATTGTAGTGATGATGATGATAGCAGTAGTAGTAGTAGTAGTAGTAGTAGTAGTAGTAGTAGTAGTAGTAGTAGTAGTAGTAGTAGTAGTAGTAGTAGTAGTAGTAGTAGTAGTAGTGGTGGTGGTGGTGGTGGTGGTGGTTTAATAGCAGTAGTAGTAGTAGTAGTAGTAGTAGTAGTAGTAGTAGTAGTAGTGGTAGTAGTAGTGGTGGTGATTTAATAGCAGTAGTAGTAGTAGTAGTAGTAGTAGTAGTAGTAGTAACAGTAGTAGTAGTAGTAGTAGTAGTAGTAGTAGTAGCATTGGTGGTGTTTTAATAGCAGTACTACTAGTAGTAGAAGTAGTAGTAGTAGTAGTAGTAGTAGTAGTAGTAGTAGTAGTAGTAGTAGTAGTAGTAGTAGTAGTGATGGTGGTTTAGTAGCAGTAGTAGTAGTAGTAGTAGTAGTAATAGTAGTAGTAGTAGTAGTAGTAGTAGTAGTAGTAGTAGTAGTAGTAGTAGTAGTAGTAGTACTAGTAGTAGTGATGGTGGTTTAGTAGTAGTAGTAGTAGTAGTAGTAGTAGTAGTAGTAGTAGTAGTAGTAGTAGTACTAGTAGTAGTGATGGTGGTTTAGTAGTAGTAGTAGTAGTAGTAGTAGTAGTAGTAGTAGTAGTAGTAGTATTGGTGGTGTTTTAATAGCAGTAGTAGTAGTAGTAGTAGCAGTAATAGTAGTAGTAGTAGTAGTAGTAGTAGTAGTAGTAGTAGTAGTAGTAGTAGTAGTGATTTCATTTATTGGCTTGTGTATCGGTATAACATCTGCCAGAGCAAAATCGTTACGAATGATAATAAGAAGTAGAAGATGATGGTAATGATGAAGTCAATGATGATGATGATGGTGATAATGATGATGATGATGATTTATGATGATGATGATGAGGATGATGATGATGATGAACAACGACAATAACAGCAACCATAACAATATAAAAATGAATAAATAACACGCAAGAGAGTTTTCGGAGAAAACATCCATTTGTTTCTGGAGAGAAATATGACTTTTGAAGTTTAAATTGAGCAGAAATGTACTGAATAATTTATTATTCATTGAAATGGAATGGATCATCTTCGTTTCCGATAATGTGTGCTCCAGTTGTTCGATCACCGTAACAGACTGTCCGTGGAATTAAGGTGTAAGAGCTGCGCATTAAACAGAACAATGTACGCTTAACGTAACTCATTGTGTGGTAAATCTTCGGCCTTCTAATCAGCTTCCGCTTAAGTAATTTCTCACACAAAGCGCGGATCAACTTGAGGCTAGGTTAAATAACAATGGCTCAAGATGGTATGGTTAGTAGTGGTAGTGACGGTAGTAGAGGTAGTGTGGTAGTGTTGGTAAAGGTGGTAGTGGTGGTGGTAGTTGTAGGAGTGTTGGCAGTGGTGGTAATGGTGGTTGTGGTAGTGGTGGTAGTGGTGGAGGTGGTGGTAGTGGTGGTGATAGTTATGGTAGTTCTGGTAGTGAAGGTAGTTGTGGTGTGGTAGTGGTAGTTTCGGTAGTCGAGGTGGTAATGGTTTTGGTAGTGGTGATGGTAGTGGTGGTAGTGGTGACGGTAATGGTAGTGGTGGTAGTAGTGGTGGTGGTAATGCAGGGGGTAATCGTGGCGGTACTGGTAAGGGCGGCCTTGCTGATGGTATTGGTGGTGGTAGTAGTGGTAGTGGCGGTAGTGGTCGTGGTAGTGGTAGCGGTGGTGGTGGTAATGGTGATGGTAGTGGTGGTGGTAGTGGTGATGGTAGTGGTAGCAGTTCTAGTGGTAATAATGTTGGTAATGGTAGTGATGGTAGAGGAGTTGGTAATGGTGGTGGTAGTGGTGGTGGTAGTGTTGATGGTAGTGGTAGCAGTTCTTGTGGTAATAATGTTGGTAATGGTATTGATGGTAGTGGAGTTGGTAATGGTGGTGGTAGTGGTGGTGGTAGTGGTGATGGCAGTGGTAGCAGTTCTAGTGGTAATAATGTTGGTAATGGTAGTGATGGTAATGGAGTTGGTAATGGTGGTGGTAGTGGTGGTGGTAGTGTTGATGGTAGTGGTAGCAGTTCTTGTGGTAATAATGTTGGTAATGGTATTGATGGTAGTGGAGTTGGTAATGGTGGTGGTAGTGGTGGTGGTAGTGGTGATGGCAGTGGTAGCAGTTCTAGTGGTAATAATGTTGGTAATGGTAGTGATGGTAGAGGAGTTGGTAATGGTGGTGGTAGTGGTGGTGGTAGTGGTGGTGGTAGTGGTGGTGGTAGTGGTGGTAATAATGTTGGTAATGGTGGTGGTAGTGGTGGTGGTAGTGGTGATGGTAGTGGTAGCATTTCTAGTGGTAATAATGTTGGTAATGTTAGTGATGGTAGTGGAGTTGGTAATGGTGGTGGTAGTGGTGGTGGTAGTGGTAGCAGTTCTAGTGGTAATAATGTTGGTAATGGTAGTGATGGTAGTGGAGTTGGTAATGGTTGTGGTAGTGGTGGTGGTAGTGGTGATGGTAGTGGTAGCAGTTCTAGTGGTAATAATGTTGGTAATGGTAGTGATGGTAGTGAAGTTGGTAATGGTGGTGGTAGTGGTGGTGGTAGTGGTGGTGGTAGTGGTGGTGGTAGTGGTGGTGGTAGTGGTAGCAGTTCTAGTGGTAATAATGTTGGTAATGGTAGTGATGGTAGTGGAGTTGGTAATGGTGGTGGTAGTGGTGGTGGTAGTGGTGGTGGTAGTGGTGGTGGTAGTGGTGGTGGTAGTGGTGATGGCAGTGGTAGCAGTTCTAGTGGTAATAATGTTGGTAATGGTAGTGATGGTAGTGGAGTTGGTAATGGTGGTGGTAGTGGTGGTGGTAGTGGTGATGGTAGTGGTAGCAGTTCTAGTGGTAATAATGTTGGTAATGGTAATGATGGTAGTGGAGTTGGTAATGGTGGTGGTAGTGGTGGTGGTAGTGGTGGTGGTAGTGGTAGCAGTTCTAGTGGTAATAATGTTGGTAATGGTAGTGATGGTAGTGGAGTTGGTAATGGTGGTGGTAGTTGTGGTGGTAGTGGTAAAAATGGTGGTAATGGTAGTGATGGTAGTGGAGTTGGTAATGGTGGTGGTAGTGGTGGTGGTAGTGGTAAAAATGGTGGTAATGGTAGTGATGGTAGTGGAGTTGGTAATGGTGGTGGTAGTGGTGGTGGTAGTGGTATTAGTGGTAGCGTTCCTGGTGGTCGTGATATGGCAGTGGGATGCTGTATTTTTGTTGTTGAAGTTGTCGTAGTGGTGGTGGTGGTATTGGTGGTGGTGTTTGTGTGGTTGTTAATGGGTAGTCATGTTGTTGATGCAGTTGTTGCTGTTACCGTCGTGGTCGTTAATGTCAGTTTGTGTCTGAATTTAGAAACTGTGAGTTGACGCAGTTCAAATAATGTATCTTAAACTATATATATATATATAGAATATCTAACATATCTTCTAATAAAAACATCTTTGATGCTAACGCCAATTACTATAATAACGCACTTTCTAAAGCCGGCTATCCAGATAAAATCAAATATAATAAAGAAACAAATTCTAGGAAAACTTACAGTAGAATATTTAATCATAACCATTCCAATAATTTTAATAAAAGACCTAGATACAAAAGCATAATCTGGTATAATGCTCCTTTCTCCATCTCTATTAATAACAATATTCCTAAATTATTTTTTAGTGCCTTAAATAAATGCTTCCCTCCCTCACATATCTATAGTAAAATATTTAACAAACACACCATTAAATTTTCGTATTCTACATCCTCCAATATTTCCAACATCATTTCTAAACACAACAACAAAATATTAAATACTAAATCTCTTCCTTCCAATATTGAATCTCATAATAACAATAATAGTACTCCTGACGTCATTGTAAACCCTAGGCTAACTTCTGTAAACCCAAATGCAACGTCAAACACAACTTCGCTAAATGTTCATAATCCAACTCTAAATCAAGAAACTATTATTCCTATTATTCCTATCGCAAACAACTTCTCCAATCCAATTCCTTCTATAGATAACACTAGATCACTCATTAATAATCTCTCTAATTGCAACTGCCGCATTAAAAATAAATGTCCTCTCAACAACCATTGCCTCGATAAAAACTTAATTTATGAATGTAAAATTATAACTAGCACCAACTCCTTCACCTATTTTGGCTCCACTTCCACCTCTTTTAAAGCTCGTCTCTATAATCATCATTCATCTTTCAAATACAAACTTAAAAGAACTAACACTGCTCTCTCAGAACTCATATGGTCCTTAAAAGACAAAAACATTAAATATAACATCTTTTGGAAAAAGATTTCTTCTGCATCCTCGTACTTGAACAGTTCTCTATCTAAAATCTGTAATCTCTGCCTAAATGAAAAATTTACCATTATCTCTAACCTAGAATCCATAATAAATAGACGCTCGGATTTGTTTTCCATCTGCCTGCATAAATTCCATAGAACTTTTCACAAAGTATACAGTTAATATTCAATTCTTTATCAATTTAGAATCTTTTCTCAAAGGCACATATACATACACCTCTTTAAAATATACCCATCTACCTTACTTTAAAGGGCATTATACACTCTATAGTACTCGTTTACTCATTTACCTCATCCTATCTTCTCGTAAAACAATAACATTTGTTTTTGACATTTTGAATATTCATCCGCAATCATTATTATTTTTTTTTCCCTCTATCATAAATCTTTTTAATCTCAATTTCATCCTTAATTTATTATTATATATTTTTTTTAATATATACTCATATATTCTTTAAAATATACCCATCTACCTTACTTTAAAGGGCATTATACACTCTATAATACCCGTTTACTCATCACCCTCATTATATCTCCTCGTAAAACAATAACATTTGTTTTTGACATTTTGAGTATTCATCCGCAATCATTATTATTTTTTCTCTCTATCATAAATCTTTTTAATCTCAATTTCATCCTTAATTTATTATTATTTTTTTCTCCCCATCAACGAACTCATTATTAATACATATGAATTCAATATAAAAACTCTAACTTCACATTATTTTTCTCAAATCCTATACATAAACTTTTTCTCTTTGCTAATTTTAAAATTCCTACATTTCTCCTTTTGAATATTCACCCACAATTATTATTTTTTTTTTCTCTCTATCTCCATACATAATCTCCCTTCGTTATTTTTTTCTCTCTATCTCCATACATAATTTCCCTTCGTTAATTTTCAAATTCCTTTAATTTATACATTATCTTCCAACGGTTCCCAACCTCTCTATATTAAAACATTATATCTTTTTCTCAGTTATAAAAACTATCTCTTTCTCTCTATCACCCATCTCTCCCTTTCCACCTTCACTCTCATCTCCTCCCCTTTTTTTCATCCTTTCCACCCCCACCCCTCCCTAAATATAATATATTTTTTCCTCGCACATATCCTCCCTTCGTTAATTTTCAAATTTTTTAATTTATACAGTATCTTCCAACGGTTTTCAACCCCTCTATATAAAATATATCTCCTCTCTGTTATAAAAACTATCTCTTTCTCTCTATCACCCATCTCTCCCTCTCATCTCCTTCCCTTTTCATCCTTTTCTCTCCCCCCCTCTCTAAATAAAATATTTTTCCCAATATCACACATCAATCTAAAACCACTTTTCATATGTTGATTTAAAACTGCACTATCAACAAGTGTTTTTTTAGCCTTCATATCATGTTCTCCTGTTTTATCTGATGAAAACACAAATATTATTGTTTGATGATGTTTGTTTTTGAAATGCGCATAATAAAATATATTGAACTCCTTTAACCATCTTTTGATCTTATATTATATATATATATATATATATATAAGTCAATGCATATATATATATATACATATATATATATATATATATATATATATATATATATATATATATATATATATGTATGTATGTATGTATATGTATGTATATATATATGTGTGTGGTGTATATATACATATATATATATATATATATATATATATACACACACACACCAATTACTGCAATCTATTTATAATGGACCTCTGCTCTTTATAATGCATGTGAAGAAAACTCCATTTCCCTGTAGCTCTGCCTATACGGAATATATACACTTCTCACTATATATTCTATTCTCTTAATTTTCACACAATTTCCTCATTATTGCCCTCTCTCTCTCTCTCTCTCTCTCTCTCTCTCTCTCTCTCTCTCTCTCTCTCTCTCTCTCTCTCTCTCTCTCTTTCTCTCTCTCTCTCTCTCTCTCTCACTCTCTCTCTCTCTCTCACACACACACACACACACACACACACACACACACAGACTTTTACCAGCGTGTGTATGTGTGTATATATATATATATATATATGCCTAATTAAGGATGGTTTGCTTTTCCGAAGAGGAACAGTAGGGAACATCAGTGAAATAAGGCACTTAATACATTAGTATAAGGGGTTTATAATTATTTCATATGGAAATTACTTAATTACTTCCACTGGAATAGATCTGGTGATTTCAAGGGAATGAAACTTTTTGTTTGCGTTAAAATCATATATGTGATATTTTTCAATATGGCGAAGTATTGTTGTATTGGGTGGAGCTGTGTTTAACGATTCTTGCATAGTATATTCTAAATTTACCATTGTCAGTCAGTGCAGATTTTAAACAGAATCTAAAACCTCATAACAGCAACATGTTTTCATCCACTTCCTTACTACTAACTAAATGATATTGCAGAGAACATTTTCTTGTAAGCAATCCAGCCTTGTTTCCATATATTTTTTCATCTTTCTCTTTCCTACGAATCTTGGACGCTCTGACAATGGCTAAGATAATTTATCTTCCTGTTCCTCGCTAAGCGATAGAGCAAAGTCAGGTAAAAGAATCAGTTTGGTTTTTACCTCAATCTATTATATTAAAGTCTAACGAATAATGGAATGTATGAACAATCGCTCTGATCCCCTCTCCTCTTCTCTCATTTCTCATCACATGCATTACATTCTATTCCTTTCCTTCTCTCTCTCTTCCTCTTTTTCTTTTTCTTTTTCTTTTTCTTTATCTTCTTTATCTTCTCTGCCCGTTCTGACCTTCCTTCCATTCATAAGTGGTTATATTTTAACTCGACCCTTTCCTATTCATAATAGCATCTGGCTGATTTACAACTATTTCCCCGTTCAGAATCCTACAATTTTATGAAAAATGTTTACATACTCATCACTCCAATTTATTTTCTATCAAGTTTAGATATTTGCACTGTTATAATTTGCGAGGTTCATGCTGGCAATATCTGTTTCAATACATGTTTTCAAATAAATAATCTTGCAAAATGAATACAACCCAGAATGATGAATTATTTTTAATCTTATTTTTAAATTTTAGATATTGCAGTGGGTATCCTATTTACAATAATTGCACTATAACTCTACAAGCAGTAAGATATTCACAACAACAAATTGAGTCCTGAAAGGGTGTCTGGCCGAAAAACTTTGCCTCAAACAAAACACCATGGTTAGTATGACATCTGTCATGGGGTCAACAAATCTAACCCATTCTTTAGCAAGAAATAAGTATTATGATGCTTTTTCTGTGTTGTGTGCGCAAATGGGCGTGTGAATCAGTATGTGCCTGTGTATCTGCGAGTGTGTGCATGTGTTTTAAAGTCCATTGTATCAGAATCTTGTCAAAGCCATTCAATAAGGAAACAACAAATCTAAAAATATTAAACAATGAAAGAAAAGATGAAATGGATGGTAGAGCTAAGTCTTCAATTACTTGACATACAATATTGACATTTTTACATAAATTATATACAATAATATATAAAGAGTACCTTAAGACAAGAATGCCTTATTTTTCTATAGATGTAAATATATAGTATACATTACTAGAGAATTGATAATAACTGCAGTCAAAGCAGAATATATGTAAACGCCAGCATAGCTCTGTGGTTATAGAGTTAGGCTCGCAACTATGTGGCATCGGATTCATTCCCACCGCGTGGCACGTTTGGGTATGTTTTCTGCTATTGCAATATTTTTAAGAACGTCTTGTAATTCAAATTCAATGGACGGGAACTGTGTAAGTGTATGTACGTATATGTGTGTGGACAATAAGAGATCGATAAAAACAAATACTATACTGTAAATAGAAAGGTCCAGAGGTAGATATGTCCTTCAAGGTGATTCCCTAGCTTGGCTCCACTCCAATGATAGAAGCCAGTAAAAGAATAAAACATATATACGAAATCAATTTCTTTACATAAATTTTATACATAAATCATATACAATAATATATATATATATATATATATATATATATATATATATATATATATATATATATATATATATAGAGAGAGAGAGAGAGAGAGAGAGAGAGAGAGAGAGAGGGAGGGGGAGACAGAGAGAGAGCGTCTTAAAAGAAGAATGACATGTTTCTATAGCAGTAAAGTAATTATGTGGCATAAATTACTTCGAGACAATTGGTAATAATTAAAGCAAACAGTAAAATATATATAAGTATAGTTTTGCCACGGCTTGCTTATGTTTTTCAACAACATACAACAGATGTGAATACGATATTGGATGCAAAGCACGCCATAAATAGATTTCAACTAAGCTAGTTTGTAAAGGTTTCAGTTACAGATATTTTTTCCAAGCCTAAAGAGATAATAATCAAATAGTCAGATTATTTAACAGATTTTGTTAAAAGGAAATTGTTTTAAGTATTTTTTCATCCATCTATTTCGCTTAAATGTAGAAGTCATGCATACATGGAATGGACATCTGTCTGTATCGACGATGACTCTACCAGTGGTTCGATTAGCGTTTTTGATTTGGTCACCGGCCCCCTCACTGGCACATAATACCTTTAGCGTCCCTCACCCCTATTTCCAGAGACACCTGCCTACATGCAAATTGTAAGTAATATATAATAAGTAAAATTGTTAATTTATGTATAATAAATAATATATATATATTATATATAAATAGATATTATATATTTTTTATTTTACTATATTTATATATGTATCATTTGATTTTAATTGACAATTATATCATCGCTACCGACTTCCCGACTTCCACTCTTGACGAAAGAGTTAATAAAACAATAGTGAGATTATTCAAAAGATTTCTTTAAAAGTGAAACACACCCCTAACAGGTAGATTGTTCGGGACTTCAACTCGCCCCAGTTGAGACAATCACCAAACAAGGACACCATAAATACTTTACTCAGTAACCTTTCTCCCACAACCACTACTTCACCTATGTCTCCAATTAACCTACACGTCAATTAAATTAGCACCCCGCCCCTGAAAAGACGGGGTTTCGAAAGAGCTGAAAGAAAATATAAATTCGGTTAAAGAGGTCAGCCGTCGGGCAGTATCTCTTTAAAATATATATATATAAACGAGTGAAAGAGAGAAATAAATAGAAATGCTTATCTATTTAGTCACGTATGTCTTCATGTGTGGGTATATATATATATATATATATATATATATATATATATATATATATATATTTATATATATATATATATATTATTATTATGTAATAAACAACATAAGGCAATTATTCCATTTACCAGTGGTTTCTTAAAAGCAAAAGGTTTTGCTTTCAATCCTCAGAATGAAAAATCCTGGTTTGTATATATATATATATATATATATATATATATATATAAGATCAAAAGATGGTTAAAAGAGTTCCATGTATTTTATTATGCGCATTTCAAAAACAAATATCATCATGCAATAACATTTGCGTTTTCGTCAGATAAAATATGGAGACATGATATGAAGGTTAAAACACACTTGTGAATAGTGCAGTTTTAAATCAACATATCATATATATATATTGATATATATATGTTGATATATATATGTTGATTTAAAACTGCACTATTCACAAGTGTGTTTTAACCTTCATATCATGTCTCCCTATTTTATCTGACGAAAACGCAAATGTTATTGCATGATGATATTTGTTTTTGAAATGCGCATAATAAAATACATGGAACTCTTCTAACCATCTTTTGATCTTATATATTATTTATACTCCAGTCCTACAAACTGTAGAGTGCTTCTTATCTGATATCTGCATTGCTTTATTGTACTACAATAAAACTCACCTCCTACATATATATATATATATATATATATATATATATATATATATATATATATATATATATATATGGCTGTATGTATGCGCGTGTTTACATATTTGGTTAAAAGAAACATAGTGATATATATAGAGAGAGGAGAAGAAGAAGAAGAAGAAGAAGAAGAAAGAAAGGAGGAGGCAGAGGCGGAGTAGAGGGGGAGAGGAGGGAGGAATGAGTGCATACGAAGATTGTTTTCAATTGTAAAGAAAATAAAATATTGCTGAAGGCTTGTACAGTTAATTCAATGTTTATTTTGATTTAATCGTAAAGCAATTTTAAGTAAATCAAAACGTGACTTCTTCCATCCTTATCTTTGGGATGAAAGACCAATCTTGATACCAATTGCTAGATCATTGTGAGATATTATGATTTCATCAGATAACAAAGTTCTACTATAAAATATCTAATGATATGTAGAATTCTTACATGCTATCAGGTATTGCAGACGTAAGAGCTATAATTTGATCTGAAAACAGATAAAGAATTTGCAGTTGAAATGGGAGAGATGAACGTGCAATGATTTAAAGAGAGGTAAACTAGTTTCTATTGGCGCTGATATCGTTTGTTGTTAAGCAGAGTTACGTTACATAAGTGATAATTAAAATTGTACAATACTCTGATACTTAGTACAGTTTTAGGCATACGTGTTAGATCTGTGCTAAATAAAATTGCAGAGTACTGTAGCCATGTAAGCAAGGAGATTAACCCGCTTTCCTCCGCTGCAAGAGATTCAGTGTACAAGACACTCACTTAAAACAGATTCCAGTCAATGACCGATCTCACCCATGACTTCTGCCTGTATTGATTTTGTTCTGAATGAAACAGTACAACATGAAATAAAATGTTGCTTTATCATGGACAAAACGCGTTAGCCGGTCTCTGAATGGAAGCAATGACTTTTCAGTTTTTTTTTTTATTTCGGTTCTGTGTTATAAAGGACATCGTTCGATACTCAAATCGCTGCTGTAGCAAATTAGTATTTCTATGAGAGCGGATTGCTAGCTCTTCCCATCAACTCTTCTATAAATCAGGCAAAGGGTTGCCGTGAGTGTCCACATCAACCTAACCTTATTTAGTAATTGAGAAATGTTGAAATGTAGAGGTTCCCATTGTTGTATTTGAACAATTCAAACAGCACATGTAACCGTCAAAGTTTCTGTTAAGAATTCAACCCTAACAACTAAGCCACACACGTTCATGATTGAATAAATAAATATTAAATATAAGTGATATATTTTGTATGAATCTCAGTTGAAATATATAGAAACATGAAAGGGATGATTGCCATTGAGGAAAGGGATTCTGTATCGTCTCTCTATTGTAGATATTGTGTCGGGTTTCTATTCTTTGCTGTTCTATACATTCGACTTCGGTAGCAGTCTGCTTCTTTTTATCAGCGTGATTGATCCTTCATCGGTTTCGACGACAAGAATTCAATCGTTCGAGCAACTAAACATATGACTCGTAAATTAACATGTAAGTGTTGGAGTATTCCACAGACACAGTAGAACACAATACGGGAAAGCCTGGAATTTAGAATTATTGGGAAATTCCATCTAATATATTTCCACAGGAGTTCTGCCTACTCAATCTCACCCCACAAGTTTTGAACCAATGCAACAGACTGCTCAAGAATCTAATGTATAAATAGCTGGACATTCCACAAACACGTGCACTCTTAACGTAATTCTCAGACAGTTTCAGCCTGATATAATTGTTTCTACTTGTGGCACAAGGATAGCAATTATCCCAATGCATTATTGGTACTTTATTTTATCGGCCCCGTAAGGGTGAAAGTGAAAGTTAACCTCGGCGGGATTTGAACTCAGGCCGTAAAAGAGCATAACTCTATGCTGCAAAGCATAGCGTCCGACCCTCTACTGATACTGCCAATCCACCGCTCTTGGTTTCATCATAATATAATTGTTTCTACTTTTGGCACAAGACCAGCTATTACTCCAGTGGTACTTTATTTATTACTGGTACTTTATTTTATCGACCCCGTAAGGATGAAAAGCAAAGTTTACCTAGGCGTGATTTGAATTAGAATGGCAAGGGCCATAACTCAATGCGTCAAAGCATGGCGTCCGACCCTCTACCGATACTGCCAATCCATAATGTGTAGCAGGTAGGGTCCATTCGACAGTCATCCAGACAATTTCCGTCTACCCAATTTCACTCGAAAGCCTGAGAGGTTACGGCATATCGCAAATGATATTTACCCAACATGGTTCACACTGGAATAGAATGCGGAGGATAATGAAGCGAAATTTATAACTATTCGACGTCCTAAAATCTATAACAGTTTCACACGAATATCTTCAAAGGAATTTCGTTACCAAATATAGTTGTGAGTTCTGATTGCATATAGCAATGATATAACTGTCAGAGAGTGCACAGGACTAGGATTAATTGAACACATACATGCACACACACACATATATACATGTATATATATACATGTATATATATATAGAAGAAGAAGAAGAAGAAGAAGAAGAAGAAGAAGAAGAAGAAGAAGAAGAAGAAGAAGAAGAAGAAGAAGAAGAAGAAGAAGAAGAAGAAGAAGAAGAAGAAGAAGAAGAAGAAGAAGAAGAAGAAGAAGAAGAAGAAGAAGAAGAAGAAGAAGAAGAAGAAGAAGAAGAAGAAGAAGAAGCAGCAGCAGCAGCAGCAGCAGCTAATGTGGATGAGACTGTTCTATTAGTGGAAATGTGAATAATTCGTCATTTAAAACGCTGTTCATTTAAATATTAAAATGCCTGTTAGTTGAGTTAGTTATTTTAGTCTGTTTTAATATATGCTCATATTTAAGAATATAATTTCATCAATATTTTAATCGTAATTCCATTAGGTTGATACATTGCCAAAATCTTGCCTATTTCTAAATCGATGTCCTTAGTATATCTATATATTTGCCTATCACCCACACCCACACCCACACACACACGACACATACACACTATATTATATATATAGTGATGTGTGTGTGTAATAATAATGAATTTCTGCCGGCTCAATTTTTTAGCAAGTATATGGACAATAATATTTAAAATATGATTAGAAACTAACTGTTT
>OZ024742.1:188944974-188949974 GCA_964016885.1 Eledone cirrhosa
ACAGACACATACATACATATAT
This sequence comes from Eledone cirrhosa, assembly GCA_964016885.1. Taxonomy (NCBI): domain Eukaryota; kingdom Metazoa; phylum Mollusca; class Cephalopoda; order Octopoda; family Eledonidae; genus Eledone; species Eledone cirrhosa. The sequence continues at coordinate 188,944,997 of OZ024742.1, forward strand.
ATATATGTGTGTGTGTGTGTGTGTGTACATACATAAATGAATTTATTTTTGAGGCAATTTTTTTGAAAGTATTATGGCAATCAATATAATATTTTAAAAAAATATATTAGAAGCCAAAACAGTTAGTTTCTAATCATATATACATATATGTATATAGTAAAAAATTGAGCGGGAACAATATACACACACACACACATATATATATATATATATATATATATATATATATATATATATATATATATATATATATATATATATATATATATGTATATGCATATATATATATATATATATATATATATATATATATATATATATATATATACGTGTGTATGTGTGTGTGTGTGTCTGTGTCTGTGTGCCTGTGTGTCTGTGTGCGTATGTGTGTATAGATATATCTAAATATATATGTGTGTTTGTGCCTGTGTATATTTACAGGCGTAAGTGAAGCTAACCATAAACTAAATTTAAAACGAATCTTAGAACAGAGGCTACCCAAATGATCATATCAATCCCTAGGTAGCTAAGTGCTACACAAGTGAGTCTGAAATGTGTATAAGTAATGAATACAGTAAACTACAATTGCTTACACACTTTTCTGACTTATACATAATTAATCTAAATTGTCTACTCTCCTTCTTCTTCGCCCATCTATTCCTGATAGGGTGATGGTGGCAGAGTCCTCAAACAATCCTTCTAGCCGGTTCTGTCAGAAGTAACCGTCTGCATCTGATCCGGCTGGATCCCCAAGCGAGACCAGACAATCTCATGACTGTTACCCAACCATCTTGCTCGGAGTCTATCCCTGGGTCTCCTGCCGGTCGGTGTTGTCCGTAAAATCTGTCCAGCTGTTCTTTCATGAGACATTCTAACCAACTAGATGACCATAGTATCAGTTCTGGAGTCTCCCAATTCATTGAAGTAGCGGCTGTACCTCGAGTGATACTTTAATCTCCGAGCTAGGCACTCTAAGGAGAAACATTACCCTAAAGACCCTTAGCAGGAATTCCATTTCGGCCGCTTCTATTTGCACTCCTATATTTTCGGTAATTATCCAAGATTCATGACCATAGGTAAGGGTTGGCACAAATATCGAATTGAAGATAGCGAGTTTGGCTTCTACACCTACCTCCCTTCTTCTGATTACCGAATGCTGAAGATGTTATAGCCTATATATTTTATAATCTAGATACAGATTGATCTATATACTTATTTATTTTTATATACCCTCGGGGTCAATGAGGCCTAGATTGAATATATCCAAATGTTCGGTTATTATATCTGTTTACCATAAGTAAGGTAACAATTCGAAACATCTAGAAGGCTTGCTAAATCATTGCAACTTTAATAACCATTCTGGGATAATATCTTACAGAATAATTAGAAAATTAAATAATTAAGATGAATATCACTTAAGAATTAAAATGAAATATGGAGAATATAATTAGTTCCTAAATATAAAAGCTTATAATTATACGTAATATTGTATAATATAGGTCCAGTCGTACAATTAACTCTTAACGTAATTATCTTGTATGTATAAAAAAAGACAAACACACACATATACACTCACAAACATACATATATTATATATATGTGGGGGGGGCGCACGTGTGCGTGTGTGTGCGTGTGTGCGTGTGTGTGTGTGTATCCGTGCCTCGAACAGTTTTTCCCCCCGCCCCCGCATATTAAATTTTGCTACTCTATCCCCAGCGAAATTATATTTTAGGTGGTAGCATTCCTGCGACAATTAATTGTCTTCATACATTGCGCATGACAAAAAAGTGCATTACTAGAAAGCCATACGTTGTAAAATAGATAAGATCAGTTGGGATTAAAATATATTAATTAAACGATCGGTTCTGGGTTTTTAACCTCGAAAAATCACCGATTTTCCAACCCCACCACTTATTCCGCAACCCGGGCTTATTTCAACTCCCCTGATTATTCCAATATTCTCCATGCTTATCTCCCCTCACAAACACACCTATTTTGGGGACGCGAAATATGTATATATATATATACTCGAACACTCGGACTAAACGCATACAATGGCACTACTATCATTGTTGCTTCGAACGCCATGCTTTGCAGCATAGAGTTACGACCCTTTACGATCTTAGTTCAAATCCTGCCGAGGTTCACTTTGACTTTCATCCTCACAGGGTCGATAAAATAAAGTACCGGTAATGCACTGCGGTATTTGCTGGCCGTGTGCCAAAAGTAGAAACAGTTGTTGCTACGAATTCTATATCTACACCTACATTGTTGGTCATTGAAGAATATGGAAGTTTTACAGCGCCACATTCAATTATGTTTCTTACCACAGTGTGGCCTCATCTGTGATATTAGGCTGCAGAATTCGAGATGCTTCTTGAAAACATCTACATCGAGTCCATAACGAACTCAACATACACGTGATTTTTTTCCAAAATATTCTTTAATCTGTTTCTTCCTCGTCTCACTCTCCTCCATATTTCTATTTCATCTTTTATTTCGCATTCTATCTTCTGAACAAGGATTGACGTCCGAAAAGTTAATAATCTATATTCCTACTATATCAAGCGTTAAACTAATATGTATTTTCATTTTACTGTATTGTTTGACTTATCGTCTTCCGTTCACATTTCGCACACACAGGCACACACACACACACACACACACACACACACACACACACACACACACACACACACACACACACACACACACACACACACACATACAACCCCCCCCCCCCCACACACACACACACACACACATATATAGATGTGAGAAAAACCACAGACCCTCCATCTCAACTCACCTTTTGAAAAGCAGAAGAACTGCGAAACCGGTAAAGGAACCAAATAAATATATATATTTTTAAAAAAAATAAGACTTCAGTTGCATTTTCGATTTCATCTCTTTTTCTTTATACTTCCACTCGTGTAGGACACCTCGGTTATTTTTCATTTTGTAAAAAAAACCTCACTTTCTAATATATATATATATATATGAAAAGATTCCGCAGCACGACGGTTGAGCTCCAGCCGTTTCGACAGCTACATCCGTCGGGTCGGGGTCCTCAATATTTTCATACGGGGTCCTCAATATTTTCATATTATCCACTCTACTGCCCCAAGTATAGAGTACGCTGGTGAGTAATGATCTAGCTGGTTTTTACGACATCCTATCTGTCCAGTTGAATAATCGTCTTGCTAGTAATTTCATTAGTGTCATTTTATTCGTATATATATATATAAATATATATATATATATATATATATATATATATATATATATATATATATATATATATATATATATATATATATATATATATATATATATATATATATATATATATATGTATGTATATATATATATACACACATACACGCGAATAATACATATAATTATATATATATATGTGTGTGTGTGTGTATATATATATATATACATACATACACGCGAACAATAACCTACTAATGAAATTACTAGCAAAACCATTATTCAACTGGACACTGACTTTTTAATAAAAAAAGAGTGTAAAGATTATTTATTACTTATAAATATTCTTGTCAACCACAAACCGTTATATGTCATTTGTACAATTACGTGAATACACACACTTAATAGCACACATACACACACATACACACACATACATACACACACACACATACTCATATATATATATATATAAATGAGGATTCTTTACGCACACGTAACCCTCTTATTTTATTTTTATTTCTACTTTATATATTAATAATTTCATTATCTCATCTCAAGTTCCGAGGATCTGCTCCATAATATTATTTTATGTTACTTATCTTTCTCTGCGCCAAATCAGTAACGATCTTACCTTCGATTGATCCAGAAATATATGGAGTAGTGAAACAATTGTAAACTGACATTCTTATACTCTCTTTTTTATATTAAACTGCACTTAATGTTGATACTCATTGACTAATGTCTTCTATGTGAGTTTGTGGTCTTGATTTGCTTAACTACTGAATATATATATGTATGAATGAAGTAATTCCGTCGGAAAAGTCCAGGAAAAAAGAGTGCTCTATGTAGGTAACAGAGCTTAATAGTTATGTAATAAACAACATAATATATATATATTTATTAAAATAACAGATTAAAGTTTAAGCAAAGAATTGCTGTTTTCACCCTTAACGGGATCTTCTGAAACTGAAGATCCCGTTAAGGGTGAAAGCAGCGATTCTTTGCTTAAACTTTAATCTGTTATTTTAATAAATATTTGCTCTACGGTTCTTATATATTTGATATATATTTATCCTTATCGAGCCCTCTTTGGATTTTAGCCTTCAAATTTATTATTATTACTATATATATATATATATATATATATATATAAATATATATATATATACATATATATCTGTGTGGGTTTATATATATATATAAGAAAACACACACACATACACATATATATATATATATATATATATATATATATATGTGTGTGTGTGTGTGTGTGTATGTGTGTCTGTGTGTGTGTGTGTGTGTGTGTGTGTGCGCGTGTGTGTGTGTGTGTGTGTGTGTGTGTGTGTGTGTGTGTGTGTGTGTGTGTGTGTGTGTGTGTGTGTGTGTGTGTGTGTGCGTGTTTTCTTGCAATTGCATACATGTCATATGAACATATATAACGTTTATACGAAAGAATTCATCTCCACAATCTCTCATATGATTCTATGGAATATATATATATTCCAACTTTCCCTTTGAAGCACATATTTCTATGTATATTTATATATATTTGAATAGAAGTTTATTTACATTATATATATGTATACATCCTCACGCAAACAGAGGCCTACCGATTTCTAAAGCAGTTGTGCATACATATGAATAACCTCTCACACATTCAGATACACAAATTTCTTTCAAATATACTACGTCTAGAATATCTCTTTTATCGGTACTTCATTAGAAATTCGTGTTGTATTGGCTGATAATGGATTAA
>OZ024742.1:188954974-188957474 GCA_964016885.1 Eledone cirrhosa
TTATAAATATAGTTTCCATTTATTAATATCGTATATATATATATATAATAGAAAAAATGAGGAAGTATTGTTTACATATGAAAACTATTTATTGCATATCGACCGTACAACCCTCTCTCTCTCCCTCTCTCTCTCCTTCTCTCTCTCTCTATATATATATATAGATAATCGTGTGGTTGTGTATGTGTACATGTATCTATGTGCGAATTGGATGTTTGTGATCGTGTTATTTTATATACGGATTGGCAAAATCGGTAGATCATCGGACAAAATGTCATGCAGAATTTAGTTACCGCTTTCTAGGCTCTGAGTTCAATTCGGCAATGGTCATTATTGCCTTCATTACTCCGGGGTTGATAACATAATTTAGTTCTCAAGTACCGGGTCAATTTAACCATCTTTATCGCCACCTACATTTGCTGGCCTTCTGCCTAAATAAGAAATCATTGTTTAGTGCAACCAAACAAGATATTTGCAGTCCATTTCTAATGTAATATTAAAGACTTGTCCAAGCCCAGAGACTGATTACCCCGACACTTCCCGTCGCAAGTATAAAAACCACACCCTTGACGTTTCTGCTTCAAAATTTTCTTGCAGATTGAACTGGATCAAGGCGGAAGTAAGTGTATTGCTGAGGGGTTCTAGGCCTCCGTATCCGAGATCTTATAATCGTAAGCTTAACAACCTATCCAGTTGGCTTTATCTAGGGTAAGCAACGATATAATCAGTTATGTGACGTTCCGGAGTTATACACCCTTTCTGTTTGAAACTTTATAAACAGCAACAATCACATCATCAAACTGTATAAGCTACAATTGTTGAAATTTAGAACAAAAATGCTTGTAATATAAATACATAGGCGGAATTCTATTTACAACTTAATCTAAAGCACATTATCTCATCATCTTGGAACTTTAGATCTTTCAACATTTTGGTAAATTCAAGACATGCTCTAGACAAACAATCTGCAAGGGAATAAATATTATATGAAGATGTTGCTTCATTCTTCCTAATCAGATTTATTTCAGTTCAGTTCGTTTTATTTTTATTTTATATACGTCTTCTTTTCCTCTTCAGCTTCTTCTAGTATATATCTTATAGATATTTTCCCTGGAGTTTTTTATTTAGACATTTTAAATCACGTCTCGTTTTTATTCTTTATACATATATATATATATATATAGAAAAGAAATAAGATTTCGCTTCAAGCATAGCTTTATGCAATATGTATAAGAATTTCGTATGTCAAAAGAAATACGGTTTTAGGAAGCCGTAGCTATGCAAACACCGGGGGGGGGGGTAAAGCCCTCTGGTGATGTCCAGCAGAAGCAAGGGGCACAACCGTCTATGCATTTCAAGCTTAACTGGCCTTCGTCAGGACGATCCCTCCCACCGCTTGCTACTGCTGGACAAGAAGACAGCCGAGAATATATAGTTATCTCGTGTGTGTGTGTATGTGTATATATATATATATATATATATATATATATATATATATATTGTTTACGTTATATTGTAAAATACAGAGAAGAATGGTAGTGTTCCATATCTGTTTCTGAATTCAAGCAAGAGTGAGAAGTTAACAAAATCCGTTCGCAATCTTGAGATATCAGTATCGAACCAACTGTGTGGCGTCTTGGGCAAGTATATATAGTATAGCTTAAGTCCGACTTAATACTGTGATTGAAATTGTGTAGATGGAAACTGGGTGGAAGCCTGTATGATTGTGTCTGCAATCCAAGGGTCCAGCTTTAACCTGTATAGTTAAGAGTACGCATGTAACTGGCATATTCAGTCATTTACATCTTAATTTACGATTTGAGGTCTCAGTTGGTTGAACAACTGCTCAAGAAATCATCATGCATGTGGCTCAACATACCACCGACATGTGTACACTTAACATAGTTGAATAGAGTTTCAAATTGACTCAGGTTTTGAAACTTCTGGCACTTTGAAATGCAGACACTTCCATTGATGGACGCTGAAATATAGGAAATATATGAAATATAATTTCTTGCTTTCTGCATGAAATGCATATATGGCACTTCTGCAAATTCTTAAACGCTTATTGCTATAATTAAAACAGTTTCTTTTCTGAACTAATCCAATATGTGAACAACAACAAAAGTACAAATAAATAATACGTAAATAAGCGTTGATGTTATCTCTCTTTCAATCACTGCTTCCATCTCTCTCGCTCTGCTCTCCCCATATCTCACTATTATAAGCAAATGGAGGCCCATACGCTGGCCGCCCCGCGGCTCCTGCGGGAAGAATAGTAAGGACGTCCACAATAATCCGGTATTTGAACTCTATATTTGAACTTTATTATACGATCGGCGTTCGAACAACCCTCATGGCAAACAAATCATATTTTTCCAACCATTGATATCAGTCTGACAATTAGTTTGCTACAGAGAAATATCAGTAAAAAGAGTTCGTGAATAGAAATGTCGTTATATTCATAAATGTTTACCATTATATTTTCTAAATGGTATTA
>OZ024742.1:188959974-188974974 GCA_964016885.1 Eledone cirrhosa
AAATAATATATACATATATATATATATATATACATAATTGTTTCTAGTTTTGGCACAAAGCCAGCAATTATCTAGTACATTACGGGTACTTTATTTTATCGACCCCGTAAGGATGAAAGACAAAGTTAACCTCGGTGGGATTTGAACTCAGAATGGCAAGGGCCGTAACTCTATGCGTCAAAGAATGGCGTCCGACCCTCTACCGATACTGCCAATCCACCAATAATAATGATAAGTTGACGAGACTGGCATGTCTTTCAGTGCTAGTACCGGTTGCATCTCAGTGTACTCAATAGGTAATGTTAAGTAAACTCCCAAAGTAGACATAGTTATTCGCTTTAACGCAACACACCTAAAAGGGTAGCTTGAATCTATACCCGTACTAGTGTTTCGGCCAGACGTAATGCAGCAATAGAGTGCACAGCATCCACTGTCTGCATTTATTATGCAACAATGCACAATCTGAGTATGTGGCTTCATCAGCGGGTTGCGCCTAATCAATAACCAATCCATCGCCAGAATTCGAGTACAGTCCGTGTCGGCTATGACTGAACGTGACGGCCAACGCGATAAAATATTAGCAACTGAAATCCCCACGCGTCATCTCAATGCCATTAGCCGATTGGCCATTGGCTCAGAAATTTAGGTAACGGCAGGAGACGAAATTCAAATAGTTCCGCTCTTGCCATAGGCTCTCAGCCAACGTGTCTCAAATTAACAGACGACCGAAAGACGGGGATATATATATATATAAATGAGTAATTAAATATCACTGTAGGTGGCACCTACTTCAGCACTATATGCTTATGCATGAATTTGATATTCAGTGTTAAAAGCGGTCGAAATAATACACGCATTTCAGTTGAACGTAGTGTGATTCTAATCTTCACTGCATTTAAATGACAGATTGGTTGTGGAGTCAAAGCTCATTGTAATCGATTACGGCTACGAGCTGATCATTTATGAAATATATATTAAACTGAAATTTTGATCCCTCATACTCTCTTTCATTATATTCAAATCCCGCCGAGGTTAACTTTGCCTTTCATCCTTACGGGGTCGATAAAATAAAGTACCAGTAATACACTGGGATAATTGCTGGCCTTGTGCCAAAAGTAGAAACAATTATATATATATCTCGATATATATATAGTCCTGACGTTTTCCCCTTATATATATATATATATATATATATATATATATATATATATATATATATATATATATATATATATATACTTAAAGATATATATATTATTTATACTTAAAGATATATATATATATATATATATATATATATATATATATATATATATATATATATATATATATTATGCAACAATGCACAATCTGAGTATGTGGTTTCATCAGCGGGTTGCGCCTAATCAATAACCAATCCATCGCCAGAATTCGAGTACAGTCCGTGTCGGCTATGACTGAACGTGACGGCCAACACAATAAAATATTACCAACTGAAATCCCCACGCGTCATCTCAATGCCATTAGCCGATTGGCCATTGGCTCAGAAATTTAGGTAACGGCAGGAGACGAAATTCAAATAGTTCCGCTCTTGCCATAGGCTCTCAGCCTTTATATATATATATATATAAAGGAAAAACGCCAGGACTCCGAAGCCTGAGCTCCGGCCGTTTCGACAGGTAGATCAGAACTGAGTTCAGGGTCCGGGCATTGTTCCTATTACCCACTCGACTACTCTAAGTATTGAGTACTCTGGTGCTTTATGGTCCACCTGGTTTCTTACCACACTCTCTTTGTTAATATATATATATATATATATATATATATATATATATATATATATATATATATATATATTGGTAAACGGAAAAGAAAATGCTGACAAATTGTTCACAGTGAAAAATAGTTTAATTAGGAATAAGTGAGAATTAGTAATAATATTGGTTAGTATTCTGTTTTGGTTTTAAGTTTTACCGGTTGCGCATTTCTAATGCTTTTCAAAAATAATTTTGAGATAGAGCGTCCGTGATGTTTGCTCTAATCTCTCTCTCTCTCTCTCTCTCTCTCTCTCTATATATATATATATATATATATATATATATATATATATATATATATATATATATATATATATATATATATATATATATATTTATATATATATATATATATATATATATATATATATATATATATATATATATATATATATATATATATATGTGTGTGTGTGTATATATATATGTATATGTATATATATATAATATATGTATGAGTATGTGTGTGTATGCGTTTTTGTGTGTCTATGTTCATTGTTGATACGAATTTCGTTTTCCTCTACATTTTTATTTATCACGAAGTATATCTCCACTGATTTTAGAAACATGACCTGATTCCACATTGCCATTTGCAGTATATCACTTTAGACTTCAGCAATAATATTATATAGTATAATATAATATAATATTGTATAATGTGATATAAAAGAGAAAATCGCAATAAAGACTGTACGATAAACTACTTTACTGTTTTGACATCTAGTTGAAGATAAATTAAAATATCTTCTTGCTTCTGTAAATTGTCAGTCAGACATTGAGGTGTGTACAAGACATTACAATGCACTATAACTTTTTTCTAGACTTTTTTTTCATTTTTAAGGATTTGTTTTAAAGGTTATATTTATTTCATTTTATTTTTAGAGAATAGATTAGTGAATACACAATTGTCGTCACACTTTCAGAAATAAAGCGAGATATTTTCTTCTGGAAAGTCCTCTATAAGCTACACTTGGCCATATGTTATAGTCAAATTGGTTCTCATGAATCAGGCAGCGTAAAATGCTGCCTATAAACACGCACACACACAAACCACGCACACACACACTCAAACAAACACACATACACACACATACATACATTTATATATATATATATTCATGTAGAGTAGTGTGCACATATAAATATATGTACACATACAAATCATACTTTATATATTGTTTGTCAAGTTATAGTACACCATATTTAGCATAGCATGATTAAACCAGGGACATGGCATATTTTGAATGGCATTAGAATGGTTTTCAATTTAGGTACAAGGCTAGTGATTTAAGGAAAAGAAAGGTCGATTAAATAAACCCCATTACATTACTGACATTATATTTCATCGACGCTAGAATGATTAAAGGCATAGTTGACCTCGACCAGATTTCAACTCAGGATTTATAGAGCCGGAACATATAACGCTAACGAGTCTTATAATCCAGCGATCTCGATTCTATTTTAATATGCCACCTTTGCTTATCATGCATTCGAGAGCGATAGAAAATATACCAGTCTCGTACTGGTGTCGATTATTCCCCTATATCTCTTCCTTTCTTCCTTTCTCTCAATCTCTATACTTCTCTGGAATAAATCTGCTGTACTCATGCCTGATGTGGGAATAGGCTCTACCAGGTTTACAACAAACCTAAGAGACGCCGTATGTCAATATAGCGCCTCTTCGGCTCCCTCTTCGAGGAATCGTGGAGGTATTGCTAAAACGCATTAGCTGGTTTGGTGGCCGCTCAAGAGGCATGTAACCGCGATCATATCATCGCCGAGCACCTTCTTATTTTTTATTAATGGAATATACTAGTGTTTAGGATGTTGGTCATATGATCACAATGACGTGTGTTCCATTATTCGAGATGGTGATGCTTTGATTTATTGAGCAAATAATTTATTTCAGGATTCCCAAGTCGAATCAGGTGAAAAGGATTTCCACCTGCAGCTGCTGGTAATTAACCCTGCAATAGACTGGCATCCTATCCAGTGGGAATCTTGTATTCTGAATCCCTTAAGGTCAATGAAACCGATATAAGCTCTGATGTGATGACCATCCAGATTTGTAAGATACTTTAACGCTTGAACAGATAAATAATGATGATGGTAGAATTTCATCGATTAAATCTTGATTAATGTATACCACATATATTGATGCAAAATTGTCGAATAATTAAACATTCCAATTTACACGCATAAGGCCACAGGTTCGATTCGATTACATTGTATTTGGGGTCAACTTTCATTTTCCATAGTCTCAAGTCAACTCACACCTGGAAAGAATTATGTGGAGGGAAACTGTGTAGAAGCTCGTCAGATGTTTTGTACCTGTATTTCGAAGGGCCAATCTTCTCAGGCAATGTCATTCTGAAGCTCGCTGAGAATTAACTGTATACGTGTGTGGAATCTCTGTCATTTGCACATCAGTTGCAGGGGTAGTCTCTTCTGATGAGGGACAAACTGGATGGTCCATTCCACATATCGCTTCATTGGAGTGATGCTTAAAGAAAACTAAAAGTACAGGTATATATAATTTCTTGGAACAGACTGTAAAAATCTGAGAAGCAATTTGTAATAACGAACACAACATATTTTCACTGTGTGTTACAATAACATTTGCTCCAAAGAACATTTATTGCCAATTAACGAACAGTAAAATTTCGCATAATGACAAAGTCTTTTTTTATCTTGTATAATTTAATTGAATCTAACATAACTGCTGCTATTTTAGTGGAAAGAAAATGAGACTTTCTTCAATTCAATACATATATGTCTGTAGGTGTGTTTTACTGCCGATATGATGAGTTATTCACTGGGTAATTGCGTGTATGTGTGTGGGTGTGTGTATTTTCATTATATATATATATATATATATGTATATACATCAATGATTTAACGATAAGTTAAATGATATATGTATATATATATGCATATACATGATATATATATATATATACACGTATATATATATATACACATATATATACACACACACGCACACACACACACACACACACACACACATATATATATATATATATATATATATATGTGTGTGTGTTTGTCATGTCACCACTTAGTCATGTCACCACTGTGTATTCCATCTAGACTATACGGTTCATTATCTGATACAATCACGAACAACGTACATCATCTTCCATACTTTAATTATCCTTCAGTTAATCTATGTTCACGAAATAGTTTTCTTCCCTTTCTCGCATATGTTTCTCATTTCATTTATATTTCGTTCATGCTGTCATGTCTTTCTTCGAATCTGTACTAACAAAAGATATCGATTTAGCAATTACAATGTTCTCAAATTAAAAAAAAAATTGTGATCGTATCTTGACATACTTTTCATTCTGAAGCCATCACAATATACTTCCTCTTAAAATATTATACTGATTAAATGTCAAATTTATTCTTTGGGTTATTAGAGAAAATATGTAATGAGTTTGATATGTAAAGATAATTAATTATATACATATATATACTTTAAATTTACTGGGGAAATAATATTTTCCGCTTATGGGCCATAAATTGTAGGACTTATGCAAATTCTTTTTCGATTACTGTAGCAAAATTTGTATAAAGTAAACCGAAATTTTACAACTTTTGTCTTTCGTTTGCTCCATGAACATTTATCCGATAGGGAATTTAAAAAATGAGCGTCACCGCTTGTTTATAAACAAACTAAACAGAGAAGGTCCTTTTCCTAATCAACTGCATTCCTCATCCACTGAAAATGTATATATAAATACACTTAGGCATACATATGTAGTGAAGAACAATGCTTAGCTAAAACAAGGCGCGAGGCTTAGGGGTTGGGAGTATTCTCCAAGCATAGCTGCGTTCGCGAGTTCGATTCCCAGGTTCAGGGCAACATAACTTATTTCACAGCAACATAATTTATATTATCATCTTGCCTCAGTCCACTTAGCTGGCAAAAATGAAATGTATCTGTAATTCAAAGGACAAATCTTGTCATTCACCAAGACTCGCTGAATCTTGTTGAAAACGTTAAAAGTTCACGTGTCAATGGAATATTCAGCTACTTGTACGTAAATTTCATGAGCAGTGTGTTCTCTTCTTTTACATAAGCTGGAACATTTGTCGACAGAACCTATGGAATTTCAATACACGAGAGGAATAACGGTTACAAATATGTCAACGAGGTACCGGTTGGTATGGCAGCAACCAATTTATCTTGGCGTGGTTCTTTACCACGTTCATGACTTGTTGAAACGTAACGATGAATAAAATAAGATATGTCAATAGCAGTGGTGATATTTTGAGTTCTGTTGAATACTAAGGACGATTGACATCAACTTAACATCGACTTTATTTGACAATTTGAATATACAGCCGTATTTATATGCGTTGGTTATGCACAATCCACAGCCATCCATCAGCTATAGAACTGTATCCTTCTCTTCGCATTCAAAACTAAAGTTGTGATGTGCTCCGCCATTTTAAATGGCACGATTTATCTCAGTGTGGTGCACATGAACCTCCATCGAAATTTAAGAGCCTAGGGGAACGTGATCAAATGATAATCCTAACCAAATTAAGTCATGTATATATAATAGGCTAATGATCGGGGGAATTTAACAAAAGAAGAATTTTTTATAACAATTTCATTTTTTTTTCTCCATTTATTGAGTCTGAAATTGGTATTATTTCCTGAGTTTACGTTTTACTAAACATTTTATAGCTTGGATTATTACAGCTATTCTTAATAGCGGTTCGATTATTGCTAGATATATAGATGTTTTCTCATAGGAAGTGAGAACTAATATTGGCGACGACAACAGTAACAACAACAACAATGACAATAACAACAACCACAACAACAGTAACAATTATAACAGCAACACATTACAGAATTGGTAATATCATTGTTGTTCTTAAAGTTATTGTTGTTTCTCGTTTAATGCCCGATGGGTGGAGATTCTTATAGAACAATTCAGCTGGATCTGATAACATAAATTCTTAGAAAACATCTTTAAAGACAGAAACTAGAAATTAATAACCTTCCTATCGCTCTACTTACATTATTTTATGTTATATTATAATATATTTTATTTTTCCTTCAGTGTTTACTGCCTTTCTATATTGTTTCACCTTATAGTATTTTCCTGTTATTTTCTTTCCTTCCATTACACAGAGGAGACGACAGTTTCCAATATTTCGTCATTGTTTTTAATTTATTGCAGCTTTTTTTCTTCTTCTTCTTCTTCTTATTATTATTATTATTATTATTATTATTATTATTATTATTATTATTATTATTATTATTATTATTATTATTATTGTTATTGTTATTCCTTGAATCTCAGTCATTGATGTTGGTTAACTGGAAAGTCCGTTGGATTGAATATCAAGCCACTACCTGCAGCCTCAGATATTCAGGACGTATCGGAGGGTTCTTGCTGTTCCAAGCAAGCATGCCTTTTGAAGCGTTCCAAAAAGCGTGAAGGGGCCGATTTTCTTTAACCATCCCTGGAAACTTTTGGAGATAGTCCCCAGTGCGCCTATGACAATCGGGATCACTTTGACTTCATGGCAGTTCCAAATCCTTTTCACCTCCCACTTTAGGTCCTGGTATCTGTTAATTTTCTCACTCTCGTGTCGAACGGGCAGGCCACATCCACAATCAGGCACGATCTTTTTTCTTTGTCCACAACCACCAGGTCAGGTCTATTGTGTTCCAGTTTTTTGTCCGTCTGTATCCTAAAATCCCACAGCACCTTCACCTGATTGTTCTCCATCACCGCCTCTGGCCTATGCTCATACCATTTCTCAGAATGTGGTAGATTGTTTACTTTGCACAGGTGCCAGTGGATCACCCTGCCCATCACATCGTGTCTCCAGCCCTTATAGTGGGTCTGGGCTAGGTGTTTACACTCGGACACAATGTGAGCCACAGTCTCCTCTCTCTCTCCACAGATCCTGCACAGTGGGCTGGCCTCCTCCTTGTAGATATGGTGCTTCAACCACTTCGTTTTGAGGGCCTGCTCCTGCGCAGCCATTAGCATTCCTTCTGTAGCCTTTTTGAGGTCTCCTCTTCTCAACCAGTTCCATGTCTGTGGATCTCTAAATTCAGTTTTCTCAAAGAAGGTACTATGAAGGGGTTTTCCCTTAAGGCTGCTCTTCCTCCTTGATGTTATTTCCTCCCTGGACATCCCCTGGCCTACTGTCCCCTCCTTCAGTACAGCTCTGAGCATTGGCTCCTTACTATAGGTCACGTATTTGTATAGGTTGTTTTTCTCCATCTGAACACAGTCCTCTATGCTGATAAGACCTCTTCCACCCTCAGATCTCCTTAGGTAGAGTCTATCGACATCACTCCTCTTGTAGAACATGTTGTAGATAGTCAATAGCTTCCTAGTCTTCCTATCCATTTCTTTTTGTTCAGCAACATTCCATCTCAGAATTCCCGCACTGTACCTAATAATAGACACAGCTCGGGAATTTACTGCGCTTATGGCATTTCTGCTGTTCAGATGTGACTTCAACACGCTCCTTACTCTCCGAATGTATTCAGTTCTTAACAATTCCTTCATTTTTTTGTTCTTTATGCCATCAGCCTCCAGAACGCCCAAATACTTGTATCCTTCCTCAGAGTCAATTTCCTTTATCATCTCACCTGTTGGTATCTGGATCCCGTTACTTCTGCTCAACCTACCCCTCCTCATCACAATGACTCCACATTTACTAATACCAAACTGCATACATATATCACTGCTGAAAATACGGACAGTGTCAACAAGCACATCCAACTCTTTCTCACTTTTCCCGAAGAGCTTAAGATCGTCCACGAAGAGGAGGTGATTGATGGTAAGCTCTCCCTTTCCCAACTTGTATCCTGCTCTCACTTTTCGCAGCATAATGGTCAAGGGCATCAGGGCAAGGACAAACAACAGAGGGGACAGGCTATCTCCCTGGAAGATACCTCTCTTGATCTTCACGCTTCCCAAGGATACTCCAGTTGATGTCAACTCTGTCTCCCAGGACCCCATACTCCTGCCCAGCAACTGTCTGATGTTATCTGCCACCCCGAAGATCTCCAGGCTTTTGGTGATCCAAGAATGAGGCACCATGTCAAATGCCTTTCTGTAGTCTATCCATCCCATGGCAAGATCAGTGTGTCTCCTCCTGCAATTCCCCATTACCATCTTATCAATAAGTAACTGGTCCTTTATTATTATTATTATTATTATTTGCATTTATCTTGCTTTATGTTTATACGAGTTATCACCAAGTCACAACCAGTGACCTCAAGAGACAACAAGGTCCGCCATGTTCAAGAAAGAACATACATATTCACACATGCATCCTTAGTGTTTAGACTTGTGATGTACTTATATTGACAGGATCTTCCTTAGTATATGGGCAGTTCCCATTAGTACTATCTTTTGTATTTCTCCTATACGCGGGTTTCCTGGGATTTGCGATAAGTAGTCGTTAGACCCCTTAGGTATCATTCCCAGAGCGCCTACAACCACTGGTATTGTTTTAGTTTTCAATTTCCACATTTTTCCAATTTCTAACTCCAGGTCCTTATACTTGCTCAATTTTTCAAATGTTTTTATAGATACATTCTTGTCTATTGGAACAGACATATCAATTAGCAGGCATACCCTCCTTTGAAAGTCCTTCAATATTATATCAGGTCTATTTGCATCTATTTTTCGGTCTGTTTGGATGCTAAAGTTCCACAAGATTGAGATGTGATCTTTTTCAAGTGTGGGAGGTGGTTGATGCTCCCACCAATTCTTTTGATGGGGCAGGTCAAAATGCTTACACATTATCCAATGTATGTATTGTGCAGCTCTGTCATGCCTGTTTAGGTATTCGGTTGGAGCTATAGGACTGCACATTGAAATTATTTGGTCAATGGTCTCTGGTTGTTTTTTGCATACACGGCATAATGGGCTGCACCCATTTCTTATTATGTTGGCTTGGTAATTTTTTGTTGGCAGACACTGATCTTGTGCGGATATAATCAGTCCTTCAGTCTCCGATTTCAGTCCAGAGGATGCCAACCACTGATGGGTTAAAGTTTTGTCAACATCAGGATTGTTAGCTCGCTCTGGGTATTTTCCATACAGAGGCTTTTCTTGCCATTTCTTAGCCAGTTTCTGTAGCAGTTCTTTCTTTGCAGTTACTTTTACCTGCTTTGCTTTTTCTGTGTTTTCCATTTCAGCAGTAAATGGGACTTCTGAAATTTGTAGTCCATTACTGTATCTTTGTGCATCTTTTGTAATGGAATATGATCTTTTGGTGCTTTCGTGTTTCAAAACGAGTTTGATCATCCAATCATGTGATTCCCTTAGATATGTGGATAATCCAATTGTTGCAGTTTTCAACGCAATGTCTAACTGGATTAACCCACGTCCTCCTTCTTTCCTAGGGAGATATATTCTATCTATGTCTGCCTTAGGGTGATGCATTCTGTGCATGGTTAAGAATTTTCGGATTTTTGTATCGAGCCTACGGATCTCTGTGCTTGACCAGTTGATGACATTGTAACTGTAGGTTACTACTGGTATGGCAAGCGTGTTTATGGCATCGATCCTATTCCTTGCATTCAATTCCGTTCTTAAGATTGCTCTGACTCTGCGGTAACATTCCTTCCTTATCCTTTCCCTCATTGTCGAGTGCTTGATTCCGTCTCCTTCACAAACACCTAGATATTTGTAAGTTTGTTCTTGATCAAGCTCTCTTATCACGTTCCCCCGATCAAGATTAATGTCTGAACTCTTCAGCAGCTTTCCTCTGGTGAACGTTGCTTTGGCGCATTTATCCAGTCCAAACTCCATTTTAATGTCATCACTGAACTGCTTCACAGTGGATAATAGCCCTTGCAATTGTTCATCATTTTTTTGCAAATAGTTTCAGGTCATCCATGTAGAACAGGTGATTAATGGTTTTGTCATAGACTCTATATCCATGTTTTGTTTCATTGAGCATTTTACTTAATGGTATAAGTGCGATGCAGAATAAAAGCGGTGATAAAGAGACACCCTGAAAAATTCCACAATTAATGTTAACTTCTCCAGCTTCCAGTGATTTTGTTTCACTATTCAAAAGGAGTGTCGTTCTCCATGTCCTCATACTGAATGACAAAAACCTCCTGACAACGGGGGATATTTTGAAAATCTCTAAACATTTTTCAATCCAACTGTGTGGCAAACTATCAAATGCCTTTTTATAATCTATCCAAGCAATCGATAGATTTTTGTGTCTATTATGACAATCTTCCAGTATCATTTTGTTAACCAGAAGCTGATCCTTACAGCCATATGAGCCTCGTTTACACCCTTTCTGCTCAATGGGAAATAGGTCATTTGTTATCAGGTGGTCATATGTGTATTCAGTTAGGACTGATGTTAAAATTTTATACATTGTGGTCAAGCAGGTTATCGGTCTGTAATTTTGGGGATTGTTTGTCTCATCATTCTTCGGTAGCAGGAATGTAATGCCGTTAACTAGCCATGATGGTATCTTTTCTGGCTCCTTAACTATTTCATTGTAAAGTTGGGCTAACAGCTCATGAGACTCTGTGAAGGCATTTATCCAAAAGTTTTGTATTTTGTCTTTTCCTGGGGATTTCCATTTGCTGGTTTTTCTTAGAGCCAAGCGCAGCTGTTCAACTGTTATATTTTCCCATGTTTGTTCTTCAAGGTGAGCTGTTTCTTTCATTTGTCTGTCTATCCATGGGGCATGTATGTTATGAACTTTTTCTTCGGCCCAGATCTTTTCCCAGAATTCTTGCACTTCCTCCTTGGGTGGTATTGATTTAGCAGTTATTGTTGACTTACCAATTTTTCTGTAGAAGTTTCTTTGGTTGTGTTTGAACATATTATTGTCCTTATAGAATCTAGATCGTTTTTCAAAGCGCCTTATACGAGCAGCTTTG
This sequence comes from Eledone cirrhosa, assembly GCA_964016885.1. NCBI lineage: Eukaryota > Metazoa > Mollusca > Cephalopoda > Octopoda > Eledonidae > Eledone > Eledone cirrhosa. The sequence continues at coordinate 188,971,699 of OZ024742.1, forward strand.
GCCGACACTTTTTGCTTGATTGTTTCTATCAGCATGTCTATGTCACATGTTGATCTTATACTGTACTTTTTTTTCAATTTTCTAAGTTTAGTTTGTTTAACATGTTCACCTACTTTATAGTTTGTTAAAATTTCTATGTCAGATCGGAGAAGGTTTATTTGGCGATTGATGTTATCTTGCCAAGTAGATTTCTTGTGGGAATTCCTTTGTTTTTTCATCTTCACTCCACATAAGTGAGTGGTGACTTTAGCCGATGCATAATAGAGATGATTTAAGTCAGTAATGTTTAGTTTGTTTGTGATGATAATGTTTTTGAGAATTATGTTAGTCTTGTGTATTATCTTTTGGTTCTGTTTGGAGTTCTGGATCTTAGGGAGGGTGTCTCGTTGCCCCATGTCAGATTCTTTCATTTTCATCCATTCGATCATAATTTCATCCTTCAAGTTGGCAAGTTCATTCTCATTCATTTCTTTATCATTTACGATCTCATTATTTTCATTTGGAGTTTCATCCTGAGCATGCACTCCCTCCACTTTTTCGGTCCTTTCTTTAATTTGTTCTGTTGCCAGTGATTCCGCCCCAACCCTGGGATTCGAAGTGTTACAGTTTACCTCGTTTTCACTGACACATGCTTCATTTTCCCTTCGCTGACTTTGTGCTACTAGCTTGATCTGATCAATTTCTATATCAGTTAGTAACTTTTTTCTTACAATATCTCTTCGTATATTGGCTAGTTTGTTACTGTCAATATAGCCTCTGTTTTCGGGATGTTTCTTTTTCCAGTTGATATATGTTTGTTCTGTATTCGATGTATTTGATGGGTAGTACATGGCAGTGTAGAAAGCCTCAAGGACTTCTTTATTATCTTCCCTTGACCATTTTTCTCTCTTTTTATTTGGATTTCTTGGTGGTGAGCATGGAGGGCCAACAGTAGGAGTATTCCGGTTATGGGAGGTCTCCAGCTCCGAAGTGATGGGAAGGTTTGAATCATTAGCTGATTTTTCGACCCCATTCTGGTTCCTCTCTGAGGGACGCGGCCCTTTTTTACCCGGGTGACGGCCGATCCGGTATGAGATTTTATCATTAGACATTTACTTTATTTTGTCGCGTTTTATCCTTATCCGCCAAGGGGTAATCATTTCGTGTTACCACTTCTAGAACGAGTGTCAACCAAGACTAGAGGGGTCGTTCTCCCCTAGAGACATGGCTATTCCCCGCCGGCCGCCATCCCGGTATTTCTTGGTCACGGGGTTTTCTTTTTGTTGTTTTTTTTTAAATTGTTATTATCATGAGTGGTTCCTTTATGTGAGCATTGCGTGGCTTAAGAATGAAATTATTAATAATTGTCTCCACTCCAGGCACAAGGCCAGCAATCACCCAGTGCATTACAATAATATAATATACTTTTTGTTGTAGTTGGCTGTTATTGCTGCTGGCTATGTCGGTGGTGGTGACGGGGCTTTTTATATTGTTGGTGAGGAAGGGGTGAGCCAGCAGTCCCATAATTGTTGATGTAGACGTTTGGCCGTGCAAGGTCACCAAGTCAATCTATTTATATCTTTTGCTAGCCTCTCTCTTGTCTAGTGCTACCGCCACCTTCCCTTTTCTCTCTCAAGTTAACAGGGGAATAGTGTCAGTAGCATTGAATGAGTGGTGGCGGCGATGATGGATGTGGTGGGGTGGTGGCAGCGGTGGTGTTGTGGTTACTGATATAGTATCTATGAGTTTGTGTTCGTATGTTTAATATATATTTTCATTATATTTTGTGTTGACATATTCCCGTAAAATTTGAATTAAACATTTTTTAAGATTTGAGACAATAATAATAGTAATTATTATTATGATGCCGGTGAAGTTGCCGTTATATTTAGTGTGATGGGATAGGTAGTGTATCAAGTTTCTGGTGTTGAGTCTCAGTCATTGATGTTAGTTAACTGGAAAGTCCGTTGAAATAAATATCAAGCCACTACCTGCAGCCTTAGATATTCAGGACGTATCGGAGGGTTCTTGCTGTTCCCAGCAAGCATGCCTTTTGAAGCGTTCCAAAAAGCGTGAAGGGGCCAATTTTATTTAACCATCCCTGGAAACTTTTTGAGATAGTACCTAGTGCGCCTATGACAATCGGGTTCACTTTGACTTCATGGCAGTTCCAAGTCCTTTTTACTTCCCACTTTAAGTCCTGGTATCGGTTAATTTTCTCCCTCTCCTTCTCTTGCACTCTCGTGTCAAATGGGTGGGCAGGTCACATCCACAATCAGACACGATATTTTTTCTTTGTCCAAAACCACCAGGTCAGGTCTATTGTGTTCCAGTTTCTTGTCCGTCTGTATCCTAAAATCCCACAGCACCTTCACCTGATCGTTTTCTATCACCGCCTCTGGCTTATGCTCATACCACTTCTCAGAATGTGGTAAATTGTTTACTTTGCTTAGGTGCCAGTGGATCACCCTGCCCATCACATCATGTCTCCAGCCCTTATAGTGAGTCTGGGCTAGGTGTTTACACTCGGATACAATGTGAGCCACAGTTTCCTCTCTCTCTCCACAGATCCTGCACAGTGGGCTAGCCTCCTCTTTGTAAATGTGGTGTTTCAACCACTTCGTTTTGAGGGCCTGCTCCTGCGCAGCCATTAACATTCCTTCTGTAGCCTTTTTAAGGTCTCCTCTTTTCAACCAGTTCCATGTCTGTGGATCTCTAAATTCAGTTCTCTCAAAGAAGGTACTATGAAGGGATTTTTCCTGAAGGCTGCTGTTTCTCCTTGATGTTATTTCCTCCTTGGACATCCCCTGGCCTATTGTCCCCTCCTTCAGTACAATTCTGAGCATTGGCTCCTTACTATCAGTCACGTGTTTGTGTAGGTTGTTTTTCTCCATCTGAACACAGTCCTCTATGCTGGTAAGACCTCTTCCACCCTCAGATCTCCTTAAGTAGAGTCTATCGACATCACTCCTCTTGTGGAACATGTTGTAGATAGTCAATAGCTTCCTAGTCTTCCTATCCATTTTTTTTTGTTCAGCAACATTCCATCTCAGAATTCCCGCATTGTACCTAATAATAGACACAGCTCGAGAATTTACTGCACTTATGGCATTCATACTGTTCAGATGTGACTTTAATACGCTCCTTACTCTCCGAAGGTATTCAGTTCTTATCAATTCCTTCATTTTTTTGTTCTTGATGTCATCAGCCTCCAGAACGCCCAAATACTTGTATCCTTCCTCAGAGTCAATTTCCTTTATCATCTCACCTGTTGGTATTTGGATTCCGTTACTTCTG
>OZ024742.1:188977474-188982474 GCA_964016885.1 Eledone cirrhosa
ATGTTAAAGTTCCCAGTAACACTGAGAAGTTTACGAGTTCTAACATCCATCTCACTTAGTTCTTGCAATGACCAGTTCAGTAGGCCAAATGTTGGCGTTATAATTGGCACAGCATAGGTATTGTGGGCAATGTATTTGTTGTATGCTGACAGTTCTGATGACCATATTTTTTTTACTCTTCTGAGGTATTCAGTTCTGGTTCTCTCCTTATTTATGGGTCCATCATATCTGACATTCTCATCCTGTCCAAGATATCTGTAGTTGTCACCTGACTGCAGAGGTTGTATTGTCAGGCCGTTCATATCTAGATTTCTAGAGGAGGGCACAGCTCTTCCACGTTTTACTGCCAAATATGCACACTTGGACTCACCAAATTTCATTTTGATGTCGGTTGAAAATTGTGTAATGAGGTCCAATTGTTTCTTGATGTCATTGATATTTGGCCCATACAACTTCAGGTCATCAACAAAGAAAAGATGGGAGATACTTCTGGGCCCACTTCTTTGTCCACCTTGTTTCCTGAGTAGGTAAGATAGTGGATTCAGTGAGAGAACGAAGAGTAGTACTGACAAGCTATCACCCTGAAAGATGCCCTTCTGGTAATGTATCCTATCAGTCTTAACCTGCTCCTTCTCACCTCTAAGGATCAAATTGGTGTACCAGTTCTTGGTCAGGCGTTCAACAGCAGCTACTAATGGTTGTGGGACTTTAGCTAACTGTAAAGCCTTAATAATCCACCCATGAGGTACACTATCAAATGCTTTTTGATAGTCCAGCCACACGACAGTCATGTTTCTGCGATTCTTTGTTGTTTTTTCCTGAATCATTTTGTTAGTTAGTAGGTGATCTATGCAACCCCACACCTCCCTCTTTCCACCAGCTTGCTCAGGTGTTATGATGTTGTTGGTAGCACAGTGATCCTGTAAGAACAGGTTAAGGCACCCAGTATATAATTTATACATGATGTTTTGGCAGGCAATTGGGCGGTAATTTTTAGCAAGGGTGGTTTGGCTATTTTTGGGAATGAGGAGAGTAGTGGCAGTTGATAACCATCTGGGCAGTTCTTGTGTGCCCTTAATGGTTTCTGTAAACAGCCGTATGAGATCTTGCCGATAGAAAGTGAAATTCTTCAACCAGTATCCTGTAATGAGGTCTGGGCCTGGCGATTTCCTATTCGACATTTTCTGTAGAGCTGTTTCCAGTATTGACCCATCTATGTCATATTGTTTTGGCTGGACATGTTGGCAGTAGTCCTGTTCCAGTTGTTTTAGCCAATTAGCTTGTCTGTTGAATCCGTCATCCGTTTCCCATACAGATCTCCAGTAGTTCTCAACCTGTTCTTTTGAAGGGGTGTCGTTTACAGGGATTGAGCTTTTGCCACCGAAGCTGCGATAAACTGATTTAGGATCTCTGGCAAACAATCTATTTAGCACTTGTCGTTTATGGGCTGTTGACTTATATTTTAGTCTTTCTGTTGTAGCTGTGAGTTGTTGTTTCAACTGGTGTAATTTGGAGTTCAAAGTTTTAAATTTGGTATCTCCAAATCGTCTCTCTAACTTTTTCTTTAGGTCTTCCTGGTGTCGTGTGAAGTTTCTCTCTATGTTGCATTTCATAACGACTGCGATGTGTGAGATACTTCGTCTCAGGGACAAAATTTTGGTTTTTAAATTTCGCATCCACGCTGGTTCAGGCTTTCTGTTTGTATCTTGATTGCGTGGTTTTAGATGTGTGTTATATGATAGCAATGTGACAGCTGAAACATATAACAAAACATTGAGCGTTTCAAATGTCGTTTCTACACCTTTAGATCGTATAGCCTTCAGATAATTGCCAGCTATTTCGTTCACCGCTTCCAATTCCAATTTAGTGGGTTCTTTACTGACTCTAGTGTTGTATGGTCTGTCACTCACATTAAGGCTGTGTATCTCTTGAAACATATCGTTCCATATCACTTGTAGGGTGCCCACAAGTTTTTGGTGCTCTGTTTGTTCAGTAGAGTCATGAATTGCAGCCTCGTTGTTGATGTGGTGACAATTACTACTAGAGTCAGCTGACCTTTCTCGCTGTTCTTCAGTGGAAGTGGGATGGATTTCAGCAAAATTGTTGGTGAGCTGTTCACTGTTAGATTTAGCCGGCCATTCTCTTTGTCTGTCAGTGGAGGTGGGGTGGTTGTCTACAAGGGCTGTATTTGTAGTATCACTCGATTCCGTTAGATGTATCAATTTACATCTAATGATACGTTTTGCCTGTTCATTTAGATGCTTTGGAGAAAAGTCTAATTCTGGGTGTTTGGAGTTCCATAAAGTTTTTAGCCTTTGCATAAAACCGAACTTTTGGGGTTCAGATTGTTTGTATGCTTCATATAATTCTTTGTTAAGCTCGTAGCTCCACTGTATACAACGGTTGTAATTGCGATTTGGTCGAAGGAGACTTGTACTTTTTGCCATGATGAGTTCGTCTATTCACTAATATTTTGTATTTATTTTTTTTAAATAGTCGATGATCTTCTTTAAAAGTTACGACATAAGTTATGTATGTATATATGTGTGTATGTATGAATACATGTATGTATGCATGTATGAATGTATATATATATAGCCGACTGTGGAACTATTGCTCTTTCAGCTGCTTTCAACGGCAAGAGCTCAGCCGACGGTCCCAGTTCTTTCTAATATAGTCACTCTACTATCCCAAGTATCCAATACTATGTTGAACAATGGTCTAACTAGTTTAATGCTAGTTCAATACTCATATATACATACATACATATATATTTACATATATTTATATATATATATATATATATATATATATATATATATATATTTAGAAACACACAGATACATGCGGACGCACACATATATACATGAATGCATCCGCACCCAACTGTGAATATATATATATATATATATATATATATATATATATATATATATATATATTTAAATATGTATATACATACATATATATATATGTGTGTGTATTTAAATATGTATATATATATATATATATGCCTACCTATAAACCTACCTTTGTATCACGATTGTTATACGTTTGTTTATTCATACAATTTCTTACCCAACTATTGTAATTGTTATTCATTATCATTTTGCTGAACCTGATCTTTGTCATGTTATTACTGTCCATTTTTATACTTGTTTGTGTTCTTTTATAAAACCCAATTATTTGATTGATTTATCGATTATTTCCTATATATTTACTTCGTTATTTTACTTTGTTTCAACTTCACCTATTCGAGAAAAGTCCGTTTTTTTAAAATAGTTATAAACCTATAAGTACATGTATTTATGTGTGACTGTGTTTGTATTATACGTGGTTATATATTAGTATATATTTGTATATTTCAATTTTATTTCACAATTTCCCTCGCATTTCTTTCAATCTAGTATCAATGTATTGTCACATAATTTATCAATATATACACATACATGGTAATACACACACACACACACACACACACACACACACACACACACACACACACACACACACACACACACACACACACATATATATATATATATATATATATATATATATATATATATATATATATATATATTTGATTAGGTTTTATATAATCATATTTTTTCTCTACATTTTATTTATTTTATACTTAAATTACTTTATTTCATTTTATTATTCGAAAGGCAATAAACTAGAAATTGCACTTGTAGTGTAATTGGTTTTTATATTATTCTCTCTCTGTAAAAAATGACATTAGATGGTCTGCTGTTTACTATAACAATAGTAGGAATATTTCAATACAACTTCTCTTGGAGTCTTAACTTCGGTGGTAGGCATAATTTAAATGGTAGACTTCACTTGAGTGGTAGACATAACTTGATTTGTAGAGGCTTCACTTGAGTGGCAGACTTCATTTGAGTCGTAGACATAACTTGGGTGGTATACGTCACTTGCGTGGTAGACTTCCCACATGTGGTAGACTTCACTGGAGTGGTAGACATAACTTGGGTGGTATACGTCACCAGGGTGGTAGACATCACTTATGTGGTAGACTCCATTTAATTGGTAGACATCACTTGACTGATAGACATAATTTGAGTGGTAGATTTCACGTGCGTCATAAACATAACTTGAGTGGTAGATGTCACTTGAGTGGAGGTGTTAGATGAGTGGTATACGTCACTAGAGTGGCAGACTTCATTTGGCTGGTAATCATCACTTGAGTGTTAGGCTGCACTTGGATGGCAGAGTTTCAATTGGGTGGTAAAAGTTAGATGAGTCGTAGATCTAACTTTGTTGGTAGACATACCTCAAATGGCAGATATAACTTAGGTTGGAGGCTTCACTTGAGTATAGACATAACCTGAATGGTAGGGTTCACTTGAGTGATAGACTTAACTTAAGAAGCAGACATAACTTGAATTGCAGGCTTACTTTGAGTGGCAGAGGTAGCTTGAGTGTTACACTTGAATTGGGTGGTATACTTGACTTGAGTGATATATTTGACTTGATTGGTAGACTTGATATCAGTTTCAAGCCTTACTTAGTTTTTAATTAGTTGTAGTTTTCGCTCGTGTGGTACTCATTACTTGAATGGCAGACTTTATTTAAATAGAAGTCTTAACATGAGTTGTAGACTTACTTTGAATGGTAGATTTCACTTGAGTGGAAGACTTAACTTGGAGGGTACGCCTTAACGGGAATGGCAGACTTCAAAAATTTCACTTAAGCGTTAGGCATATATGGTCAACCGGTTTAATACTCTAGCTTGCCATTTGGGTGTCTTTAATGGAGTCGACTTTGTTGTAAGGCCCCGGACTGGGTCTCAGTTTGATGATGTCTTGGTCCCAGCAACATCAGAAACACTTATAATAAAATCCTTCCCTCTCGGTCTTAACAAAAAACAAAAATCATCTTTAAGTATCATTGCTGAATATACAGTAATAGGTTATAGGTTTATTTACTACGAAAATTTGTTCATAGTTTTCGATAGAGGAAATGCAATAGCATTT
>OZ024742.1:188992474-189032474 GCA_964016885.1 Eledone cirrhosa
TCTGATTTGTGGCATAGAGTTACGGCCCTTTATGTTCTGAGTTCAAATCCTGTTTAGGTTAGCTTTACCATTCATCCTACCGGAGTCGATAAAATAAAGTAGCAATAATGCATTGGGGTTTAACTGACCTTCCTCTCCCCCAAAATTGTTGGCATTGTGCCTAAATCAGAAACCATTATTATCAGCTTTGGGATGGTGGATTGGCAGTATCTTACTTGTACTTGAACTTGTCTCGACATTCACCTTGGACGGGTTGAGCCGGCTTCTTCCCTTGTCCTTACGGCATCCCGAACCATGGCAGCCCACGGACGACGGTCCCGGGCTAGGTCACTGGAGATAGCGAGCCAATCACGGTTCGATCGGTGCAGGCCGACCACCTGCGGACCTGAGATTTCGGAGAGGTCCTCCCTGATCGTCATTGCCTAGGTCTTCAGCTGCCCGCCAACGCGCTTGTGCCAGTTAGGGAGCGAAGGTGGGAGGAGAACATCGCGGATCAGCTCACCCTCAGGGCGCCGGGCTGCATGACCAAACCATCTCAACCATCAGAAGCACCGAAGGATAGTGCCTGGTAGATTCGCCCTTTGGTCGCCGAGATGATCTCTCTACTGTCCCACAGACACCGCTGGAGGCGCCCAAGAGCGGATCTGGCAGCACCTATGCGACGTTTGACCTCGGCTGCGCCCTGTCCCGCCCAGGTAACCTTCGCAATTCTTCTGCTGAAGAGGTTCTAGGCCATCCGTGATGTCCGTACCCGTCCTTCTCAGGGCGGCTTCCGTCCGAGGAGGGGGTGCGTTGATCACACCTTCAATCTCCGGCGTGTCCTGGAACAACGGTGGGCATATCCACAGGCTATCGTCCTCTGATTCATTGACTTTGCAGCTGCCTTCGACTCGGTAGATCGGGAAGCCCTCTGTCGTATAATGCACGCGGACGGCATCCCAGTGAAGCTGCTTCGTCTCATACAGGGCTCCTACCAGTCTACTCGGGCTCGAGTGAGGGTCTATGGTGGGGAGACGGAGTCGTTCGATGTTGGGACTGGTGTTCGGCAGGGGTGTGCGCTATCGCCAACTCTCTTCAACTACGCCATTGACTACACTCTCAACACAGCGCTCCGGGATTACCCGGGCGTAGAGGTCGGCAGAGGGGTCGTGGTGACGGACCTGGCCTACGCTGATGACATCGTGCTGATGGGCGCTAACGGGACAGATGTACAAGGTGCTCTCGAAAGGGTGCACACTGCAGCCGCTGCTGTTGGTCTACGAATCAATGCCGCCAAGTCGAAAGTCATGACGTCACAGGTCTCGCCTGATGCCTGGCAGCCAATATCTCTCGAGGGCGTGGACCTGGAGGATTGGCAGTATCGGTAGCACATAGAAAAAAATACTCTCTGGCATATGGTTACGGTCCTTTACGTTCTGAGTTCAAAGCACGCCTTATACCAATATTATTATTACTGTTAAGGTGGTAGATTGGTACTATCGGTTGAGCGTCGGAAAATATGCTGAGGTTAGCTTTGTCATTCTTCCTTACGGGGATGCACTGGAATCGACATAACTGACGTTCCCTTCTCCCAAAATTGCTGGCCTTGTGCCTCAATCAGACGCCATTATTATTATTACAATTTATTGGCTGATTTGTGGGAGGATCGAACAAATGTTTAATAGTATTTTTCCGGATCTTTAAATTTTGAATTCAAACCACATTGAGTTTAACTTTAATGTTATCCTTCTGCGGTCGATAAAGTAAAGTACCAGTTATGTACTGGTTACAATATAATCAATGTCTCCCTTCTCCCACATTGCTGGCCTTGTGTCTTTCTAGAAATCATAATTTTTATTATCATTTGTAATCTATATATAAATTTGAGCAAATTCTGTCCGTCCGTCCGTCACACAATGTGTGTGTATTTGTGTGAATGCATGTGAGAGTAAAAGGAAGGAAGGGGATGAGAAAAAATCCATAGCAAAAGAGCGGTTGGCCTTCTAATAGCAAAACAGCGGTTGATGTTTCATTTGCTACGCTGTGTCTGAATGTATGTGTGTGTGTTTGTGTAAGTGTATGTGTGTGTTTGTGTAAATGTATGTGTGTGTTTGCGTAAATGCATGTCTGTGAGTGCTTAATTGTGTAAGTGTGTCTGTGTTTGCGTGTATATATTTATATACTAATAAATATATATGTATGCATATGCACATACACAAACACGCACATATACACATGCACGTCAGCGTGTTGAGACAAATCCTAGTAATAATAATAATGTTGTTGTTGTTGTTATTATTTATTCATTATAATTATTACTGTTTCTATTATTATAACTATTTATCACTAATTGTATTTTATTGTTATTTTTCACACCATTAATATAATAATTCCTATCACAAAAATCTAGCCAAGTCGATGAAATAAACATTCTTATCTCAGCATTAGAGAGTAGAACAAGAAATAATAATAATAATAATAATAATAATAATAATAATAATAATAATAATAATGATTTCTTTATTAACCACAAGGGTTTACATAAAGTAGACATTAAGGACAGTGCAGGACAATGCAGGACGGTACAAATGGGCATTTCTGCGTGTAAAAAAACAAAAACAGAGGATGTAACAAAAATAACAATGAAAATAACAATGAAAAATTCCCCAATAGGGGGGAGACTTCGGAGGGACATTTGTGGAGAAAGCCCAGTAAAAAGCCACAATGACCCTGACCACCAAGGCAAGTGCCCTCTCCCAGTTTTCCACCTTTAGTTTACAGATATATACTCAGAGTCGGCCCATTCACTCGGGCCATTCTTGCTTCTCTCACCCATCTTTCAACAAAATGCTGGGAAGAGAGCACTTCCCTCTCTACTCTGATTTTCCTTTTCAAATGAAATTTGAAAAAGTCAATCAGAGCATCACCGAAGAGGTAAGTGCTCGTCTTCAGCCCTTTCAAACGTGTCCACCATACTATCTCTTTCGCCATGGCCACCAGACAGATAAAAACTCCCTGCCCTTCCCGGCTAAAGGAGGAGGGTGGGGCAATCCTCACGATAGACTCAGATGATAGCTGGATCCGTCCTAAACGCGACAGCAGGTGTTCGACATAAACCCACAAGTCAGCAATTTTCGGACACTGGACGAGTGCGTGCAGGACGGTTTCGTCGCCCTGTGCGCATCTCGGACATGCCCGGCTGACGGCACCTCCATGCCTGTAGAGTTTATCCCGAACTGGCAAGGCTCCTCGGTAGCACTGCCAGGCCAGAGATTTCTGGAAGTTGTCCATAGGCCCTGGCCCGAAAGTTCTTCCGAAGAGATTGGCTAGTTGATTTTCGTCGACGCCTAGAGTTTCCCCAAGTACGTCGTCGCTCTTCCCCTCCACTAATCCTCTATAGAACGCCGAGGTGGAGTTTCCACCGATCACATTGCCCGATTGGTCGAGGGCTGTGAGCGCCTGAAGACATTCCAGTCTCCAGGCGCTCCCTCTCGGTCTTCGCTTGACCCAGGACTGCAGCTCCGTCAAGGAAACGAGCTGGGGAAAAACGCGTCTAGCAAACGGCGACCACACCTGATCACCGTCGAGGAATAGGTGGAGATGTCGTAGCCTGAGCGCGTGCCTGCGCATCATCAGCCACGGCATGCCCAGCCCTCCACGTAGCGGGTGTTGACAACAGATGGACCGCCTGACCATCGGAGCACGTCCCTTCCACAAAAAGCGAAAGAGCAAACGCTCCAGCGCAGTCAGGCGAGGCTTAGGACAAGGTACGACGGTTAGGCGGTAGCAGATGACAGACGCGATGTACGCGTTAGCCACCTCCGCTCGACCTTTCAGGGATAGCTTCCTCTCCGCCCATTTCTGGGTGAGAGAAGCCACCCTGCTCGTCACCTCGTCCCAGTTTTTGTCCGTCTGGAGGTCCGGACCGAACCAGACCCCTAGCAATTTAACCGGTCCGTCCGTCCAGCGCCCGACGACGCTGTTGGACGGCATGGACCTGCCTCTCCAGGTGCCGAGCTGCAGGCCCACTGACTTTTCCTGGTTGATCATTGCTCCTGTCACCGCTTCGTATTCTCTTAGTGTAGTGCCGATCGCCTCGATGTGTTTGGCGTTCGACACCACTACGGTGACATCGTCCGCATATGCTGACACGGATCTTCCGCATCCTAGTTCGCGCGGGACTCCCCTCAACGTCTCCAGTTTGTGCAGTAATGGCTCGAGAGTCAATACGTACAAGAGGGACGAGAGGGGACATCCTTGGCGGACCGAGCGCATGATGTTGAACGGTTCCGACAGGTGACCGTTCACTCTCACCACAGAGCAGATGTCGCTGTGCATGGCAGCGATCCAGCCTCTGAAGACGGGCCCAAAGCCAGCCGCCCTCAGGACTGCCGCTAGGTAACGATGGTCGACCCTATCGAAAGCTTTCGACTGATCTAAATTGATCAAGGACCCACCCGTGCCAGGTTCCCTAGCTACCCTCTCTACGATGTATCGCATGAGGTGGAGGTTGTCGTGGATGGATCTGTCGGGAATGGCGCATGTCTGCGCCTCTCCCACCAGACCACCAACGACAAGCGCCAACCTCTTTGCTAGCACCTTGGCCAAAATCTTAAACTCTGTGTTTAGCAGAGTTATGGGCCGGAAATTGTCTATGTTATCCCCCTTGTTCGGATCCTTTCTCAGCAGTGCCACCGCTCCTCGGCTCACAGAACTGGGAATTCTCCCATTCTGTTGCCAGTTGCAGTAGACGTCCGCTAAGAGGCCTCCGAACAAGTCTGGCATATGTACGTAAAGTTCATAGGGCAGACCATCCAAACCAGGCGATTTACCCCTTGTGCAGCCAGTCATTGCCTCCCTTACTTCAGCGGCTGTTATCGGCTTTTCGCAACACTTCGCCTCAGTGGCCGAGAGCCGCGGCAGTCCGTCGAGGTAGACACTAAAGTCCATCCCTCTACCCGGCCCCCCGCTGCCCCCGAACAGCTGAGCGAAGTGTCGCTGAAAAGCTTCACACATTTGCCCGGGATCGAGTAGCATGCGCCCGTCGTGGTCCACCAAAGACCGGATCGTGGCTTTGTTGCCACGACGCGCCTCCGCCACTCGGGCCCATTGAACGGCTTTCGTCCCCTCGTGTCTGAGAGCACGCACCCTAGCTCTGACAACGCAGCCTTCGTGCTTTGCATTGAAGAATTGGTCAAGGGCCAATTTCGCCGCAAGCACGTCGGTCGCAATGCCTTTGCTAAGCGCCTCGTCTAATTTTCTAACTAGTTCTCCCTCTGCTCTATTTTTCTCTATTGCTAAAGCCTTACTAAACCTAATCGATTCTATTCTAATCGCTCTTTTCAGAGCAAACCACCACTTGTTGTTGACGATGGCCCCCGTCAACGCCCGCTTAACTAGTTCGCTAATCCGGTCTCTGTAGGCCTTGCGCGCTGGTAAGGACGCGTTTAGCTTCCAGTAGCCGGGTCCTTGTCTATGAAGCCTATCTAAGTCAAGCACACAGGTCACGAATTTGTGGTCCGTGTAGCTGACTATCTTGAATTGTGGACAGCCTATGCTAGACCTATCTATTTCCCTACAAAATACTCTATCTAGATATGATCTGGATGACCCTATGCGGTTTGTCCAAGTCCACATTGGCACATTCGGGAAATCCAATCGGTACCTGTCAGACAGTTCAAAACGCCTGAGCAGGTTGGTGAGGCTCTTGCACCCTCCACCCCTATCCGCTAATCCCACACAGTCCCAGCGTGCATCTAAGATCCCGTTCCAGTCGCCCACTAACACTAAAGAGCGGGACGTTCCAAGAAAGGTCTCCAGACGCCGGAAGAAATCAGGCCGCCCTGCTCCTGTCGGGGCATAGACGGCCACTAGCCTGAAAGCTTGCCCGTCTCCGCTGGTCACGTCCAGCACCACCAGCTTACCCTCTGGGTCCAGGAAGATGGCCCGTATGGCGAGATCCAAACCTCTCCGAAAAAGCACAGCAACTCCTCCACCCGATCCAGGACGGCTGGGAGATGCGTACACATCGTAGCCGCCGAAGATCGGTGCGAAGGCCCGTGCTTCGGAGATTCTGGTCTCGCTGATGGCCACTACATCTATGTTTAGTGACCTGAGGTCGTTGAGCAGGTGACCCTGCTTCCATGACGACCCCAAGCCACGCGCATTTATGCTGCCTATTCTGAGTGAGGTCATGTTTAAAATAGAGTGGAAAAGATGGGAAAGACCACTTACCGTACTTTTGGTAGAGGAGGGATGGTTTTTACATCCCTTTTCACTTGATCGTCTGGTGAAGGGACCGTTGAATCGTCCCTTCGGCTGGTCGTCGGCTCTTCTAAGAGAATGTCTGAATATACTCTTCGATTGATGGTTCCTCCTAGGTCCCTGAAATCACCAACTGCGTTGGGGAATTTCGTTTTAATGTTTGTGTATTGTTTCTGTGCTATTTTTAGCAGTCTTATGTTAGTTGGCGTTTTGATTGGTGCTGGTATTATGTAGTCCTGTTGTGAAATGTCTGTGTGTTCAATTATGTAAGTCATTAGTTTCTTGTTGTGTGTGTTTATTGCCGTGCATTTGTTTTTCTGGGGGTGGGGTGTGGTTCTGCTATTTTCTTGTCGTTGTTGCTGGGTGTGTGTGTTTTGTTGTTGTGTTTGCGATGTTGGTGCTTGTGGTGGTGGTGTTGAAGGTGTTGTTGGCGGTGGGGTTGTCGCCGGTGGTGATGGTGGTGCTGGTGTGGGTGGTGATGGTGTTGGTGGTGTTGCTGCTGTGGGTCTCTTTGCAGTAGACTTTACCCTTTTCTCATTTCTTTCCTCCCTTTTCAAAGGCGACGATGCGCTGCTTCTGCGTTTGTGCCTTCTTGCGACCTTTTGCCATCCCTCTCCCACCTCACACTCCATGTCTGATTCTGTAAGGTCGGGGAGGGGTACCAGCTCCACTCTTTCACTTGTTGTTGTTGGTGATGTTTGCACTGGAGTCTCTGTTGCAGCTGCATTTGGTATTGCTGTTGTTGTTGTTAATATTTCCACTGCTGCTGCTGTCTTTGATTTCCGTGGAGTGGGTATGGGTGCCACGGACCTATCGTTCCTGGTTGCCGCTTGTCCTGTTGCTGGTAGCCGTGGAGCCGGATTCGGAAGGAGGGGGGTTTTCTCCTTTCTCAGGGTCTTCTCGTTGCAGAAGGCCCTGAGGTGAGTCTTCGATCCACAGCGAAAGCATTTCGGGCGTTTGCCCTCAACACTTATGGGCAGTTGAGTGCCGTTATCGAAGTCTATCACATCCGGGATAGCTTCGATGCACTCCTGGTTGGTTTGGATTAGCATCTCAATGGAGGAGCCGACCCAATCTTCTCTTACTTTTTTCTGTACTTGCAGTACAGTTGTTTTGTCCTCGATTCCGACGAGGACAGACGCGGCCAGCCAAGAAGGGGTCATTCCGGGGGGGGACGTGGGTCAGTTTGACCCTCACAATTTTTTGCCCGCAGTAGGAGGGCACCAACACCATTTCCTCGCTCCTTAGGGTCACTACTGATTGGGCCTTTGCCTCCTGGGGTGTGGCAAAAAGTACGTCTACGGTGGCGTATTTTTTGCCTCGGGTGATGTGCGTTTTCCTCTGCCACACAGACCCCAAGGCTTTTTGTATTTGGGCCTCTGTGGCTCTTTCCACCCTACGGGATTTTGTACTTACTGTACGGTACGTGACCGTACAGTGCTCTTGGGTTTCGAAAAAATTTTTCGCTGCCTTGCAGATTGCTCGGTGTCCGTTCTTTGTCACCATCTTCTTCGCTTCCTCTAATTCCTCATTTGTTATGAGGATTGTTTCCAAGTTTTTCGCAATACCTGCAAATGAGATTGGTTTGTCTCTGCTGTTGTTGTTGTCGTCAGAGCTGCTGGTACTTTTGTTGTTGCTGCAGGTACTACGACTACTGCCTCCGCCGCTGTTGCTGTGGTTGTTGTTGGTGTTGCTGCTGCTAATGCTGTTGTTGTTTATGCTGCTGGTGATGCTGTTGCGGCTGCTACTGTTGTTTTCATTGTCACTGTTGCTGTTGTTATTACGGCTGCTACTGCTATTATTCCTGACGTCAGACGAATGAACTGGGTTTTCGTATTTCCCGCACACCTGTTTCGTCGCTGTCGTCGTCGTCGTGGAAAAACTTTGCACGCTTTGCACGAGACTTTTCTTTTCTTTCGTCACTTGCGAAAGAGAAGGGAGGGAGAGAGACACATTTAAAGAAGGGAGGGAGAGAGACAATCTTCTCTCTGCTGTAGTGATGATTGAGGAAGAAGAAGACGGAATGAGTGGGAGTGACGTATGAAATTTCTTTTTCGTAGCCATGTTGTTTTTTGTTTAAAATGAATATTGGGTTCAAAACCCCAATAACTGGTTATTTAGCCCCGAAGGGCCAAATAACGGACAGAAAGACCCCTCTCACGAGGAGGAGGGTGTCTTTATCAACAATTTGGTTCAAGTTTTAAACAATTTACAATTGTTTTAACGGTTAAAAATTACTATA
The DNA here is from genome assembly GCA_964016885.1 of Eledone cirrhosa. NCBI lineage: Eukaryota > Metazoa > Mollusca > Cephalopoda > Octopoda > Eledonidae > Eledone > Eledone cirrhosa. The sequence goes on from OZ024742.1 coordinate 189,000,960, forward strand.
CCTTACAGAGCCGAGCCTCCGTCAACCATGGCATTCAATAATAATAATAATAATAATAATAATAATAGAAGGGAAGAAGACGCACGAGGTGGTTGAACGTCACGAAATTGCTCCCGTAAGTTTTTTGATTTTTAACATATTTAAATCAATTGTGAAAGAACAATTCTTAGCACAAATGTTGCATAAAGGCACCGAATGAGGTCCCATAAAGTTTCGGATCCATATTATATTGTTGTATCGCTCAAATATTCAATTTTGTATTATATATTTTGTATTCAAAAAAAGAAAATGGTTATAAATGGAACAAAACACCCTCTGTCTACACTATATAGAACAGCGGCAATTTCAATTTCACCAACACCAGAAACTTGATACACTACCTATCCCATCACACTAAATATAACGGCAACTTCACCGGCATCATAATAATAATTACTATTATTATTGTCTCAAATTTAAAAAAATGTTTAATTCAAATTTTACGGGAATATGTCAACACAAAATATAATGAAAATATATATTAAACATACGAACACAAACTCATAGATACTATATCAGTAACCACAACACCACCGCTGCCACCTCCCCACCACATCCATCATCGCCGCCACCACTCATTCAATGCTACTGACACTATTCCCCTGTTAACTTGAGAGAGAAAAGGGAAGGTGGTGGTAGCACTAGACAAGAGAGAGGCTAGCAAAAGATATAAATAGATTGACTTGGTGACCTTGCCACGGACAAACGTCTACATCAACAATTATGGGACTGCTGGCTCACCCCTTCCTCACCAACAATATAAAAAGCCCCGGCACCACCACCGACATAGCCAGCAGCAATAACAGCCAACTACAACAAAAAGTATATTATATTATTGTAATGCACTGGGTGATTGCTGGCCTTGTCCCTGGAGTGGAGACAATTATTAATAATTTCATTCTTAAGCCACGCAATGCTCACATTAAGGTACCACTCATGATAATAACAATTTAAAAAAAACAACAAAAAGAAAACCCCGTGACCAAGAAATACCGGGATGGGGTCGAAAAATCAGCTAATGATTCAAACCTTCCCATCACTTCGGAGCTGGAGACCTCCCATAACCGGAATACTCCTACTGTTGGCCCTCCATGCTCACCACCAAGAAATCCAAAGAAAAAGAGAGAAAAATGGTCAAGGGAAGATAATAAAGAAGTCCTTGAGGCTTTCTACACTGCCATGTACTACCCATCAAATACATCGAATACAGAGCAAACATATATCAACTGGAAAAAGAAACATCCCGAAAACAGAGGCTATATTGACAGTAACAAACTAGCCAATATACGAAGAAATATTGTAAGAAAAAAGTTACTAACTGATATAGAAATTGATCAGATCAAGCTAGTAGCACAAAGTCAGCGAAGGGAAAATGAAGCATGTGTCAGTGAAAACGAGGTAAACTGTAACACTTCGAATCCCAGAGTTGGGGCGGAATCACTGGCAACAGAACAAATTAAAGAAAGGAGCGAAAAAGTGGAGGGAGTGCATGCTCAGGATGAAACTCCAAATGAAAATAATGAGATCGTAAATGATAAAGAAATGAATGAGAATGAACTTGCCAACTTGAAGGATGAAATTATGATCGAATGGATGAAAATGAAAGAATCTGACATGGGGGAACGAGACACCCTCCCTAAGATCCAGAACTCCAAACAGAACCAAAAGATAATACACAAGACTAACATAATTCTCAAAAACATTATCATCACAAACAAAATAAACATTACTGACTTAAATCATCTCTATTATGCATCGGCTAAAGTCACCACTCACTTATGTGGAGTGAAGATGAAAAAACAAAGGAATTCCCACAAGAAATCTACTTGGCAAGATAACATCAATCGCCAAATAAACCTTCTCCGATCTGACATAGAAATTTTAACAAACTATAAAGTAGGTGAACATGTTAAACAAACTAAACTTAGAAAATTAAAAAAAAAGTACAGTATAAGATCAACATGTGACATAGACATGCTGATAGAAACAATCAAGCAAAAAGTGTCGGCCAAAGCTGCTCGTATAAGGCGCTTTGAAAAACGATCTAGATTCTATAAGGACAATAATATGTTCAAAAACAACCAAAGAAACTTCTACAGAAAAATTGGTAAGTCAACAATAACTGCTAAATCAATACCACCCAAGGAGGAAGTGCAAGAATTCTGGGAAAAGATCTGGGCCGAAGAAAAAGTTCATAACATACATGCCCCATGGATAGACAGACAAATGAAAGAAACAGCTCACCTTGAAGAACAAACATGGGAAAATATAACAGTTGAACAGCTGCGCTTGGCTCTAAGAAAAACCAGCAAATGGAAATCCCCAGGAAAAGACAAAATACAAAACTTTTGGATAAATGCCTTCACAGAGTCTCATGAGCTGTTAGCCCAACTTTACAATGAAATAGTTAAGGAGCCAGAAAAGATACCATCATGGCTAGTTAACGGCATTACATTCCTGCTACCGAAGAATGATGAGACAAACAATCCCAAAAATTACAGACCGATAACCTGCTTGACCACAATGTATAAAATTTTAACATCAGTCCTAACTGAATACACATATGACCACCTGATAACAAATGACCTATTTCCCATTGAGCAGAAAGGGTGTAAACGAGGCTCATATGGCTGTAAGGATCAGCTTCTGGTTAACAAAATGATACTGGAAGATTGTCATAATAGACACAAAAATCTATCGATTGCTTGGATAGATTATAAAAAAGCATTTGATAGTTTGCCACACAGTTGGATTGAAAAATGTTTAGAGATTTTCAAAATATCCCCCGTTGTCAGGAGGTTTTTGTCATTCAGTATGAGGACATGGAGAACGACACTCCTTTTGAATAGTGAAACAAAATCACTGGAAGCTGGAGAAGTTAACATTAATTGTGGAATTTTTCAGGGTGACTCTTTATCACCGCTTTTATTCTGCATCGCACTTATACCATTAAGTAAAATGCTCAATGAAACAAAACATGGATATAGAGTCTATGACAAAACCATTAATCACCTGTTCTACATGGATGACCTGAAACTATTTGCAAAAAATGATGAACAATTGCAAGGGCTATTATCCACTGTGAAGCAGTTCAGTGATGACATTAAAATGGAGTTTGGACTGGATAAATGCGCCAAAGCAACGTTCACCAGAGGAAAGCTGCTGAAGAGTTCAGACATTAATCTTGATCGGGGGAACGTGATAAGAGAGCTTGATCAAGAACAAACTTACAAATATCTAGGTGTTTGTGAAGGAGACGGAATCAAGCACTCGACAATGAGGGAAAGGATAAGGAAGGAATGTTACCGCAGAGTCAGAGCAATCTTAAGAACGGAATTGAATGCAAGGAATAGGATCGATGCCATAAACACGCTTGCCATACCAGTAGTAACCTACAGTTACAATGTCATCAACTGGTCAAGCACAGAGATCCGTAGGCTCGATACAAAAATCCGAAAATTCTTAACCATGCACAGAATGCATCACCCTAAGGCAGACATAGATAGAATATATCTCCCTAGGAAAGAAGGAGGACGTGGGTTAATCCAGTTAGACATTGCGTTGAAAACTGCAACAATTGGATTATCCACATATCTAAGGGAATCACATGATTGGATGATCAAACTCGTTTTGAAACACGAAAGCACCAAAAGATCATATTCCATTACAAAAGATGCACAAAGATACAGTAATGGACTACAAATTTCAGAAGTCCCATTTACTGCTGAAATGGAAAACACAGAAAAAGCAAAGCAGGTAAAAGTAACTGCAAAGAAAGAACTGCTACAGAAACTGGCTAAGAAATGGCAAGAAAAGCCTCTGTATGGAAAATACCCAGAGCGAGCTAACAATCCTGATGTTGACAAAACTTTAACCCATCAGTGGTTGGCATCCTCTGGACTGAAATCGGAGACTGAAGGACTGATTATATCCGCACAAGATCAGTGTCTGCCAACAAAAAATTACCAAGCCAACATAATAAAAAATGGGTGCAGCCCACTATGCCGTGTATGCAAAAAACAACCAGAGACCATTGACCATATAATTTCAATGTGCAGTCCTATAGCTCCAACCGAATACCTAAACAGGCATGACAGAGCTGCACAATACATACATTGGATAATGTGTAAGCATTTTGACCTGCCCCATCAAAAGAATTGGTGGGAGCATCAACCACCTCCCATACTTGAAAAAGATCACATCTCAATCTTGTGGAACTTTAGAATCCAAACAGACCGAAAAATAGATGCAAATAGACCTGATATAATATTGAAGGACTTTCAAAGGAGGGTATGCCTGCTAATTGATATGTCTGTTCCAATAGACAAGAATGTATCTATAAAAACATTTGAAAAATTGAGCAAGTATAAGGACCTGGAGATAGAAATTGGAAAAATGTGGAAATTGAGAACTAAAACAATACCAGTGGTTGTAGGCGCTCTGGGAATGATACCTAAGGGGTCTAACGACTACTTATCGCAAATCCCAGGAAACCCGCGTATAGGAGAAATACAAAAGATAGTACTAATGGGAACTGCCCATATACTAAGGAAGATCCTGTCAATATAAGTACATCACAAGTCTAAACACTAAGGATGCATGTGTGAATATGTGTGTTCTTTCTTGAACATGGCGGACCTTGTTGTCTCTTGAGGTCACTGGTTGTGACTTGGTGATAACTCGTATAAACATAAAGCAAGATAAATGCAAATAATAATAATAATAATAATAATAAGGGAAGAAGACGCACGAGGTGACGGAGGTCATGAAATCGCTCCCGTAAGTTTTGAATTTTTAACATATTTAAATCATTTGTGAAATAACAACTCTTAGTACAAATGCTACGTAAAGCACCCGGCTTGAGCCCCCAAAAATTCGGACCCAAAATATATTGGTATAAGGCTCAAATATTCAAATATTCAACTTTGTATTGTACACTGTATATCCAAAAAAAAAAATGGCTATAAATGGAAGAAGAAGAACCCCCCCCCCCTCCTCTCCTCTGGCTACACTATATAGGACAGCTAAACTCACCAACACCAGAAACTAGATACACCACCCACCCCATCATCTGTGTACACTAAACACAACAGCATTTTCACCTTCACCGCCACCGCTCACTACGGCCATCATTACCATCACTATCCCATCACCGCCGCCACCACCACCCCTTGACTCCTTCACTGCTGCTGCCACCGCTACAGCACCATCACTACAGTAATACGGTCGCATCACCGCCACCACTGCCTCGGTATCGACATCACCACCACCACTGTCTCAGTATCGCCAGCGCCGCCAACCTCCCACTTCTGCTGGCTGCTACTACTTCCACATTATAGAATCCCTACTACTAACAAAGAGGAAGGCATCAAAATATATAGATAGACTGAAAAGAAAAAAGAAAAAAACAAACAACAAAACCAAAGCAGCACAGCAACAACAGCAAAAAACGAGAAAAACAAACAGAGAAAAACAAAAACAAAAAAAGAAACCCCAAAAACGTAAAGAAAATAAGAATGAAGAGAGAAGCAGGCGGACGGACAGAGAAGAGGGGGGAAAAAGTAAAACTTAAAAAACAAAAACTAAGTCAGACATTCGAATACTACATTACAATGAAACTTATGCTTATTCATTTTTGGGGCCCTTTCTGCCCGTGTGTTTGTTTGTTTATGTGTGTTCGTATACAGCGTGGTGATAATTCCACACAAGGGCCAAGTGGGATGGCGGATCCACAGATGGCTATGTAAACATACATTCGCCAATCCTCGATAAGAATGTTTAAATATCGAACATAAACAGTTCGAATAACGGTGAAATGGAGACTAGAACGTCATGTGACAGACTCTCACCCAACTGGTGCCCCCTGGCTCAGCAGCAGGAACCTGACTGTCAACCAAATACTGCTGATGTTGGAGGAAGAAGAAGAAGGAAAGGGGCCAGAACCAACTGGACGAAAGAATTGAATAGAACTGTTATGCAATGCTACCTGAAAAGTAACCCCAAGGAGAGGGGCTACAGGAGACGGATGCATAACATCTGGAACGAGATTGGTTTATTTAAATTAGATGAACAAAAATTGGCCGGGCAGGCTCGGGTAATAAGAACTAATGGGTGGATAAGCGAGCTGGAACTGGAGGAACTGAGCAGAGAGAATGGCTTGGAGATGGCGGGTGTAGTATGCCAGACAAGCGAGCCGGTGGGAAATGAAGGGGAGGAGGTCCTGAGAACGGAGGAACCACCCGAAGCAGACAATGATCTGAATACTGAGATAAATAATACCTGGAACAGAGATACGGCCACTGAGGAGATGAATGCTGACGGGCTAGGACAAGATTCGGTTGACATCCTAAATCTAGTGGTAGATGAATTGAACAATGATAGTGGGAGACCTATGAACCTAAGATTTGTAGACAGGAAAAAGTTAAAAGAAACAACAGCTAAGGTAAACAAAGTCATCCCATACCTTGAGGCGAGGAGTCTTCACCAGTGCAACAATATCCTCAAAGCAACAGCAAATACGGTGAGGAAACTACTTGGTATAAAAGCGAGAGGAAACAACAGACAAGAAAGAGCAGAGCCGTGGTGGAAGAAGCGACTGAGTGGGCAAATCGGGGAAATGAGAAATGACATAGGAAAGCTTGAGTCACTACTGAATGGGACACTAAAAAACATAGGCACTAAAAATAGACTGGAAATAAAATACAAAACTAGGAGTAAAAAGCTAAATATTATCATAGAGGAATTGAAGCAACGCATTGTAGCAAAGAGTGCCAAAATCAGGCGATACGAGAACAGAGTCAGTCAGTATAAACAGAACCGCATGTTCGACAACAACCAGAAGATGCTGTTTGGACAGCTTGAGGGGAAAGAAAGAGGCAACGACTTGATCCCTGGGGCGGAACAAGCTAAAACATTCTGGAGAGGAATATGGGAGCAGGATGTTAGACACAATGCCCAGGCAGGGTGGATTGAGACAGTGCAGAGGGAGATCGGTGAGAAGGCACAACAACAGACTGATTTGAGTATCACAGTTGAAACTCTTAAGGGGCAAGCCAAAAAACTAACCAACTGGAAATCACCAGGCCCAGATGGTGTGCAGGGGTATTGGATTAAACATTTAACATCCCTCCACCCGAAGCTGACGGCCATGTTCAATGACTGCTTGGTGTCGGGTGAGGTGCCAGAGTGGTTGACAAAAGGTACCACAGTTCTGATAATGAAAGACCGAATCAAGGGTAATGATGCTACCAACTATAGACCTATCACATGTCTGCCCGTAATGTGGAAACTGTTGACGAGCATTGTGTCTGAGGAAATCTACCATTACCTCCACACAAACAACTTGTTACCGGACGAACAGAAAGGATGCCGAAAGAAGTCACGTGGTACAAAGGACCAGTTGCTTATTGATAAGATGGTAATGGGGAATTGCAGGAGGAGACACACTGATCTTGCCATGGGATGGATAGACTACAGAAAGGCATTTGACATGGTGCCTCATTCCTGGATCACCAAAAGCCTGGAGGTCTTCAGGGTGGCAGATAACATCAGACAGTTGCTGGGCAGGAGTATGGGGTCCTGGGAGACAGAGTTGACATCAACTGGAGTATCCTTGGGAAGCGTGAAGATCAAGAGAGGTATCTTCCAGGGAGATAGCCTGTCCCCTCTGTTGTTTGTCCTTGCCCTGATGCCCTTGACCATTATGCTGCGAAAAGTGAGAGCAGGATACAAGTTGGGAAGGGGAGAGCTTACCATCAATCACCTCCTCTTCATGGACGATCTTAAGCTCTTCGGGAAAAGTGAGAAGGAGTTGGATGTGCTTGTTGACACTGTCCGTATTTTCAGCAGTGATATATGTATGCAGTTTGGTATTGGTAAATGTGGAGTCATTGTGATGAAGAGGGGTAGGTTGAGCAGAAGTAACGGGATCCAGATACCAACAGGTGAGATGATAAAGGAAATTGACTCTGAGGAAGGATACAAGTATTTGGGCGTTCTGGAGGCTGATGGCATAAAGAACAAAAAAATGAAGGAATTGTTAAGAACTGAATACATTCGGAGAGTAAGGAGCGTATTGAAGTCACATCTGAACAGCAGAAATGCCATAAGCGCAGTAAATTCCCGAGCTGTGTCTATTATTAGGTACAGTGCGGGAATTCTGAGATGGAATGTTGCTGAACAAAAAGAAATGGATAGGAAGACTAGGAAGCTATTGACTATCTACAACATGTTCCACAAGAGGAGTGATGTCGATAGACTCTACCTAAGGAGATCTGAGGGTGGAAGAGGTCTTATCAGCATAGAGGACTGTGTTCAGATGGAGAAAAACAACCTATACAAATACGTGACCTATAGTAAGGAGCCAATGCTCAGAACTGTACTGAAGGAGGGGACAGTAGGCCAGGGGATGTCCAAGGAGGAAATAACATCAAGGAGGAAGAGCAGCCTTAAGGGAAAATCCCTTCATAGTACCTTCTTTGAGAAAACTGAATTTAGAGATCCACAGACATGGAACTGGTTGAGAAGAGGAGACCTCAAAAAGGCTACAGAAGGAATGCTAATGGCTGCGCAGGAGCAGGCCCTCAAAACGAAGTGGTTGAAGCACCATATCTACAAGGAGGAGGCCAGCCCACTGTGCAGGATCTGTGGAGAGAGAGAGGAGACTGTGGCTCACATTGTGTCCGAGTGTAAACACCTAGCCCAGACCCACTATAAGGGCTGGAGACACGATGTGATGGGCAGGGTGATCCACTGGCACCTGTGCAAAGTAAACAATCTACCACATTCTGAGAAATGGTATGAGCATAGGCCAGAGGCGGTGATGGAGAACAGTCAGGTGAAGGTGCTGTGGGATTTTAGGATACAGACGGACAAAAAACTGGAACACAATAGACCTGACCTGGTGGTTATGGACAAAGAAAAAAGATCGTGCCTGATTGTGGATGTGGCCTGCCCGTTCGACACGAGAGTGCAAGAGAAGGAGGGGGAGAAAATTAACCGATACCAGGACCTAAAGTGGGAGGTGAAAAGGATTTGGAACTGCCATGAAGTCAAAGTGATCCCGATTGTCATAGGCGCACTGGGGACTATCTCCAAAGGTTTCCAGGGATGGTTAAAGAAAATCGGCCCCTTCACGCTTTTTGGAACGCTTCAAAAGGCATGCTTGCTTGGAACAGCAAGAACCCTCCGATACGTCCTGAATATCTGAGGCTGCAGGTAGTGGCTTGATATTCAATCCAACGGACTTTCCAGTTAACCAACATCAATGACTGAGATTCAAGGAATAACAATAACAATAATAATAATAATAATAATAATAATAATAATAATAATAATAATAATAATAATAACAATTGTTTCTACTTTTAGGCACAAGGCCAGCAATTACCCAGTACATTACTGGTACTTTATTTTATCGACCCCGTAAGGATGAAAGGCAAAGTTGATAATAATAATAATGCTTTCTTTATTAACCACAAGGGTTTACATAAAGTAGACATTAAGGACAGTACAGGGCAATACAGGACGGTACAAATGGGCATTTCTGCGTATAAAAATCAAAAACAGAGGATGTAACAAAAAATAACAATGAAAAATTCACCAATACGGGGGAGACTTCAGAGGAACATTTGTGGAGAAAGCCCATTAAAAATCCACAGTGACCTTGACCACTAGGGCAAGTGCCCTCTCCGAGTTTTACAGACATATACTCAGAGTAGACCCATTCACTCGGGCCATTCTTGCTTCTCTCACCCATCTTTCAACAAAATGCTGGGAAGAGAGCACTTCCCTCTCTACCGTGATTTTCCTTTTCAAACGAAATTTGTAAAAGTTAATCAGGGCATTACCGAAGAGGTAAGTGCTCGTCTTCAGCCCTTTCAAACTTTTCCACCATACTATCTCTTTCGCCATGGCCGCCAGACAGATAAAAACTCCCTGCCCTTCCCGGCTAAAGGAAGAGGGCGGGGCAATCATCATGATGGACTCAGCTGATAGCCGGATCCGTCCTACACGCGACAGCAGGTGTTCGACATAAACCCACAAGTCAACAATGCTCGGACACTGGACGAATGCGTGCAGGACGGTTTCGTCGCCCTGTGCGCATCTCGGACATGCCCGGCTCACGGCACCTCCAAGCCTGTAGTGTTTATCCCGAATTGGCAAACTCCTCGGTAGCACTGCCAGGCCAGGGATTTCTGGAAATTGTCCATAGGTCCCGGCCCGAAAGTTCTTCCGAAGAGATTGGCTAGTTGATTTTCGTCGACGCCTAGAGTTTCTCCAAGTACGTCGTCGCTCTTCCCCTCCACTAATTCTCTATAGAACGCCGAGGTGGTGTTTCCACCGATCACATTGCGCGATTGGTCGAGGGCTGTGAGCGCCTGAAGACATTCCAGTCTCCAGGCACTCCCTCTCGGTCTTCGCTTGACCCAGGACTGCAGCTCCATCAAGGAGACGAGCTGGGGAAAGACGCGTCTAGCAAACGGCGACCACACCTGATCACCGTCGAGGAAGAGATGGAGATGTCAGAAGAAGAAGAAGAAGAAGAAGAAGAAGAAGAAGAAGAAGAAGAAGAAGAAGAAGAAGAAGAAGAAGAAGAAGAAGAAGAAGAAGAAGAAGAAGAAGAAGAAGAAGAAGAAGAAGAAGAAGAACAACAACAACAACAACAACAACAACAACAACAACAAAAACAACAACAACAACAACAACTGTATAGAAGATAATTTTAAAAAAAAGAGCCAGGGAATATTAACTAATGGAAAATAATAAGGAAGAACTAGATTATATTTTCAGATATTACACTTTGGTATTTAATTGAGAAAATTACTGAATGGTTTCGCTTTGTCTAATATAATTAAAGAATTTTATAGAAATATATTTAATTTTCCACAAATTACAATAATTCGACCGTCACTTTCTTTCTCCCATTTTACCTCAATGTTATATACACAGCCATGGCTAAGTGGTTAAGGAGTTTGCTTAGCAACCATTTTATACTTGGTTTACTACTGCTTTACAGCTCTTTTACTTTCTACAATAGCCTTGGGTTTTGAATAGAATTTGGTAGACTGAAACTGCAGAGGCGTGTATATATATTATGTGCGTATGAATCCAGCCATGTCTTTGCCTCTGTCCCGTAACTTACCAGTTAGATAAGGTAGGGATCGATAAAATAAATTGAAATTATATCCGTACAAAGATCGATATGATCGATATTATTCACTATATGACAGAAACCAGTAAAACTAAAAAAAAGGACATTCTCTCACCCTCTCTCTGCTATCTATCTATATATATATATATATATATATATAGATAGATAGATAGATAGATAGATAGATAGATAGATAGATAGAGGGTGAGAGAATGTATATATATATATATATATATATTCTTGTCTTAAGACTCAGTGATAAACAGGCGAATCTCCAAGGAAAAAAGACTCACATTCTAGGCTTATTAATATTGAATATTAAAACTCTACTTCAGTATTGAGTACTTTTTCTCTCCGCCTTCAACCACATACGGATATATATATATATATATATATATATATATATTTAACCTGATTGTATTTTCGTTGTTGTGGTGGCTTCTGTGGCTTTGTCCCCTTAACCACAGTTTTCAATTTGTCACGCCATTTAACGTATGTTTATTACTTTAACATGTAACTTATCAATTTATCGATATCTTCTCATTGAGTTTTTCGAGCAAAGCTCCGAATATTGTTTATTTCGTTGATGCTGTCCGAGCGCCGCAATTTCGAGTTTACTAACTTCCACTCTTATATATATATATATATATGTGTGTGTGTGTGTGTGTACTTTTAATATTTATACATTTCATTCCATTCTTCCGTATAAATGTCGCTGAATTGACAGAGATATTAGAGAGGTTGAATAGATTATTGTTGTGGTATTTTTGTTGGATTTCTGTGCTCTCCGTTCTAATCCCATCAAATTCAAATTTGTCTTTTATCCCTTCAAAATGCAATAATTTTTATACTTCAATTTTCATATAATAAAAAAAATTCTTTCTTTCTATTCTTATTTTTATATTTGGCCAACTGCCGAATATCTGCGTTCTGACTTCTAATCCCGCCGAGCAAAACTTTGCCTCTCATCATTTTCAGGTTGGGGTCTACTCGAATTCTATCTTGTTTCTCTTTTTCTCTCCCTGTTTTATATATCTATCTTTAGAAGAATTCGGTTGTGACACTCTAGCTTTAAAATGCCAATACACACCGTATGTTACGACGACGCCCCTACTATTTCATTACAAAATATAGCATTAGTGATCAAGCTGATTCTTATCTAAGCCTTATATACTCAGTTGTATTTATGTGTTGTTGTTGGGTACACATTTCCTCTGTTTCTATTTTTCTCGTACGTTTTTCTTTTCATATATTTTTTTAATATGTGTTGCTATTATTGCTGTTGCTAATTCTGCTTGCAGTTATTCTCTAGTAGAGAGGAGGAAAATGAGGAAAGATTATAAGAAATTGTAAAGGAAGGGAGTGAACAATGATGTTGATAATCTTTTCGTTATTAACAAAATAGCGGTGTTGATTCTTCATCTATTTCATGTTATTTCCGGTCTTGTTAACGGCAATTGGTTTTCATGTGATTGGTTGAGTCAGTAATTCTGGTTGTCTTGTTATACTTGTTATTATTATTGTAATTGTATTTTAGTTTTAGCTGCCATGTGATTGGTCTTCATTCTAAATTTTACCCGATTCATATGCAACAGTTGTTTTTCTTTTGCGTGAATAAATATGAGAGTTATGTCAACAATTAGGGTGAAGAAGGGGGAGAATGGAGTGAGAAAATGTGATCGTATACGGAGTTTAAGACGAACAGTAGAAGCAACAGTCGCCATGCTATGCTGCAAGTCATTACTGTGTTACCTTATATCGTGTGTTATTCTGTAGTGCGGTTTATTTCTGAGTATTCCAAGCACACTCGCTCACCCTTCTTTTAAACAACTACTAAATATACGGATCATTTGTTCGGCCCGGATCAAGTGGTGTAGAAGTGTTGTTACCAAAAGGCCTGGATGTAGAGATAAGAAGTATTTTCATAGAACCGGTTGGTAAGTCGGTGGTCCTGTACGCGAGCAACAGTAAATGCGACGGGGAAGCATTCAGCAGGTGAGAAGGTTTCTTCTGGCACTTTCAGTTTTACATGTAGGCAATTGGAATGGGATTTTAAATGTACACTTTACTAATTCCCATTTTATGAAATAAATATAACATTTTTTTTTCTTTTTCCCTGCTTTCATTCGAAACAAAACAAAAAGTTCATCATCTGTTGAGCTAAAAAAGGAATCACGAATGGATATCAAATATTGATTCTGCTACATCTTGAGGTTAGATAGTTTGCCGAAATATTGAAAAACATTTCTAATTTTAACTCTTTCTAATGATCCGGTGAAATAATTGTTTCTACTTTTGGCACAAGGCCAGCAAATACCCAGTGCATTACTGGTACTTTATTTTATCGACTCCGTAAGGATGAAAGGCAAAGTTAACCTCGGCAGGATTTGAACTCAGATCAGAAAGGGGCGTAACTCTGTGCTACAAAGCATGTTGTCCGACCCTCTACCGATACTGCCAAACCACAGATCCGGTGTAATAATGCTCCAGGTTCAGCTTCATCACTCACTGATGTTAAGAAGCGATTTAGTAGTACAAGCAAAATTCGCTAACCTCAATTCAGTATTTCACGAATATAACAGACCGAAATCAGGTTCTTCCAAAAGGTCGTTGTACCAAAGTTACTCAATAGGGAGGGTAGATTGGAGACCAGAGAGTCGATCCAGATAGAACCACTACTTATCGACATGGAGAGATCACAGCTGCAGTAATATTGTTTCTACTTTAGGCACAAGGCCAGCAATTACCCAGTGCATTACTGGTACTTTATTTTATCGACCCCGTAAGGATGAAAGGCAAAGTCAACCTCGGCGGGATTTGAACTCAGATTGTAATGGGACGTAACTATGCTAGAAAGCATGGCGTCCGACCCTCTACCGATCACAGCTGCAGTAATATTGACATGTGGTTAGATTTGACGAGCATAGCCAACCGGCAATAAACCCAGATGTAGACCACAAGCAACATAGTTAGATAACATTCCTACCCTCGGTTGATCTCGCAAAGGATCCAATCGGATCACTTGATGACTGTTGCTTTGGGTAGAACTCTTTCGATCACATGTCTGATGGCTCTCCTCCAACGACTCTCTCAGAGATATGTGGGCAAAGAAGAGCTTATCAAATAATAAAATGTCACTTTCTAATTTCCTATAAATTCAAAGATATTTTTTTCTACATGTTCATCCTTGAAATGTCCATTATATGTTCTGCACAGCATTTTTTCTGTAAGGAACATGCACGCACACACACAATCACACATACACACACGCACACACACAATCACACATACACACACGCACACATACATACACACACGCATACCCACACGTATACACACATACAAACACATAAACACACACATATACAGATATATACACACAACAAATATATATATATATATATATATGTACATGTATGGGTATATATGTTGGTGTGTGTGTGTAGGTATGGGTATGTGTGTGTGCGCGCGCGCGCGCGCGCGTGTGTGTGTGTGTGTGTGTGTGTGTGTGTGTGTGTGTGTGTGTGTGTGTGTGTTTGTGTGTGCGTGTGTGTGTGTTTGTGTGTGTGTTACCTTTAACTCCTTTACATTAAGGCACATAACATTTGCTTTGGAAAAAATCGAATCCGACCAGTAAAACATATTAATCCATAATATAATAACATTGTCATGCACTCAGGTTGATCTGTTCATGTCCCGTGTAACTAAACACTAGGAAAAATGTTTGTATTTCAAATGAAGTAAGACAATCTAGGGAATAACAGATATTACATCCATCAGTGTCACAGCTTATCAGTAGAGAGTATGTCAACTTGTCTCTGTCGGGAATCTTTCCCTATAATTCCAAATCGAGTATCGATTACAATAAATGTCATAGAAGTAAATTACCTAGAAGCTGGGTATTGTAGGAGCATGTATGTGTTTATTAGTTTATGTATGCATTTATACACTTATATATATATATATATATATGTATGTATATATATATATATATTTGCATATATATATGTATATATATATATTTGCATATATATATGTATATATATATATACGTATTATTTATATATATATATATATATATATATATATATATATATATATATATATATATATATATATATATATATATATATATATATATTTATATATATATATATATATTTGCATATATATGTATATATATATTTGCATATATATATATATATATATATATATATAAAATATTAAGGATACTTTTTATGGTTATGTATATACTAACACTTTTTATAGTTATGTATATTTTAAACCCTAAACAGTGAAGGTCAGTAATTTATTACTACCTTATACCAGTAAGATAATATGTGAATTCTCTCTCTCTATATATATATTTATATGAATGTATATATATATATATATGTACATGCATATATATATATATGCGTGTGTATGTGTGTGCGTATGTATGTATATATTTATTTATAGATAGATATGAGAGAGAGAGAGAGAGAGAGAGAGAGAGAGAGAGAGAGAGAGAGAGAGAGAGAGAGAGAGAGAGAGAGAGAGAGAGCGAGAGAGAGTTAGAGAGAGAGAGAAAGAGAGACATATGGGTGGATAGTTAGATAAGCTTACTCATATACTAACTACACTGCACAAACTTTTATATTATTTTGACACTACAGAAAATTAATATATAAAACGCAAGAGTAACAAATTCAGGGACAGCAACTAAACATAAAAGTATAAAGGAATAGCTATAGTAAACATACATCACGACAGCAATAACTGCAAAACGAACAAGAAGAGCTGCCGCTATAAAATCGAATCAGGAGATCGACAGAGCATAACTCCAGTAACAGTAACTAAAACAACAGCAACGCCATTAGAAATAATAGCAACAGCAATATCGATTTTTATTTAATGGAAACTGAAACAGTGCTGAAGTGGACTAAAAGAATATACCAATAATATTATTAACTATCGAATAACCTGAGGCAACGACAGCGTTCAACGTCTTAGTTTGTTGCTAAATTATCCTCATGCTTACTAATAAGCGGACATCAAGTCCGTAACGAATACGTCATGTTATATTACTGGTACCCCAGTGATTTGAATGTAACGTTTCTCTTATTCAACGATATTCCATTTGCCCAGATGCACTGGTGTCATATGATGTGCCTATACTCTCATCTTTTTCGCAAGTCATCCAGTTATCCCACTTCGTTACCAAACGTGCCTAATACATCACCATT
Organism: Eledone cirrhosa; assembly: GCA_964016885.1. Taxonomy (NCBI): domain Eukaryota; kingdom Metazoa; phylum Mollusca; class Cephalopoda; order Octopoda; family Eledonidae; genus Eledone; species Eledone cirrhosa. The sequence goes on from OZ024742.1 coordinate 189,017,379, forward strand.
TACATAAGTCAACTAATTATCCCACTTTATTATCACACGTGCCTAATCCGTCCCCTTTCACACTCACCATTTAGTTATCCCACTTCGTTGCCAGACGCGCTTAATCCATTACCTTTCACACAAGTCAATTTGTGACCCCACTTCGTTAACAGACGTGGCAGATCCATTACCGTTCACACTAGTCAACCAGTTATCCCACTCCATTACCAGACATGCTCTCGCCAATACTTACAACGTTTCAATGCCCTCGAATTTGTTCAGGGGCAGATACTAATATGAGTTTATTGTTGGAATCCTGAATATATATAATAAAAAATATCACATCTTCTCTTCGCATGTCTATCTATTGCTAGTACTGATGTGTTCATCACGGGAAATTACCTATCATGCAGTATTATATTCATGCGAGATTTCACACTAGTCAACCAGTTGTCCCACTCCGTTACCAGATGTGCTTAATCCAACACCCTTCACACTAATCAACTAGTTCGTCAAATGTTTTTTAAAGTTATGTGCATTTGCCATCATGTTTTGGATCAATCAACCAACATAATATATTGTTTATAAATCAAGACGCTCTAGTATCAATATATCATTTGTTGTGGTAGTTAAAAGACGACAGCTCAAACGGTACAGAGACATGGAATTCAAAACCATTAATCAGGATGGTATTTTGAAAGTGTACCGAAGAAATTTGATTTCTGGCATGAATATAATACTGCATAATAGGTAATTTCCCGTGGTGAACACATCAGTACCAGATAGACATGCAAAGAGAAAATGTGTTATTTTTCATTATATATATTCGGGATTCCAACAATGAACTCATATTAGTATCTGCCCCTGAACAAATTTGAGGGCATTTAAACGTTGGAAGTATTGTCGAGATTATCCTGGTAATGGTTTCAGTAAAGAAGATGTTCTAAGGCAAGGGTGTGCAACATATTCCCTTGACGGGCCACTTTTGAACATTGGAACAACTATTAGGGCCATTAATATTTATTAAGCACTATTCCAAAGATTCACCTCAACTTTTTTTCATAACATGGAACTGGGAAATTATAACACACATAACCGTATCAGTGAAGCCCTTTAGTATAGGTCAACTAACAGAAAATGTTATTATGGTTATGAAAAAATTTCTAAATAAACCTATATGGAAAAAATTAAAAAAGGTCATCGCGGGCCACTCTAACTGGTCTGGCGGGTCGGATTGTGGCCCGCGGGTCGCCTGTTGCACGCCCAGGCTCTAAGATCGCACGGAGACTTAAAATACATTAATCGCTGGATTTAAATCACAGGCTATCAAGGGCGGTAGAGCTTTGGAAAACATGATTAGCGTCATAGAGTTATGGCCACTTACGTTCTGAGTTCAAATCTCGGCGAGATTATCTTTGCCTTTTATCTTTACGGAGTCGATAATATAAAGTACTAGTAATGCACTGGGGTCAATTTTATAGTCTTTCCCCTTCTCAAAATGTGATGGACTTGTGCCTAAATGAGAAACCATTACATGAAGTCACCCGGTTATTTAAACTATAATTTAATAGATTTAACCTTCTAAAATGAATTCATTTCTCAGATACATAGATGCATACATGCATACATAAATACATACATAAATATATATACAAATATACATATATACGTATATGCGTACATACATATGCACATACATAAATACATACATACATTCGTACACATAGGTACAAACACAGACACACACAAACAAACGCATACACAGATACCTACATCGAGATGTAAATATATATATATATACATATATCTATATATATATATCTATATATATATAAAAACAAATAACGAAACAAAATTAAATTTTGTTTCGTTTGTAACTCACTTTTGTATGACTGACGCTTAAACAATTAAGTTAAAGATGTACATCCATATATGTATACTGAAATACTAGTATGTATATGAATACACACACGTATACATATGTAGATGTACCAAGTTTTTTCCCTGGTCACTTTACTGTGAGTGGCCAGCTATTCTGTATGTAAACACACAGACAAACCGGTTTTTAGAGTCATACTGGTTTTTGAGGAAACACCTTTCCTCTATTCTCCAGAAAGCCAGACAAGGAATATTGAACTAGTTTCGTTGTTGTTACAACTCATCAGCAATATTTACCTATCTTCCGGCCTCTCTAGAGAATCGTAAAAGCACATATCGTTATATGCTTTTTCTATGAAAATTAGTAGTGGGCAGACTAATTTGCATAGAGTGTGAGTAAGTACCGGTTCAACGGAGAGGATAAAAACAAATAACGAAACAAAATTAAATTTTGTTTCGTTTGTAACTCACTTTTGTATGACTGACGCTTAAACAATTAAGTTAAAGATGTACATCCATATATGTATACTGAAATACTAGTATGTATATGAATACACACACGTATACATATGTAGATGTACCAAGTTTTTTCCCTGGTCACTTTACTGTGAGTGGCCAGCTATTCTGTATGTAAACACACAGACAAACCGGTTTTTAGAGTCATACTGGTTTTTGAGGAAACACCTTTCCTCTATTCTCCAGAAAGCCAGACAAGGAATATTGAACTAGTTTCGTTGTTGTTACAACTCATCAGCAATATTTACCTATCTTCCGGCCTCTCTAGAGAATCGTAAAAGCACATATCGTTATATGCTTTTTCTATGAAAATTAGTAGTGGGCAGACTAATTTGCATAGAGTGTGAGTAAGTACCGGTTCAACGGAGACGATAAAAACAAATAACGAAACAAAATTAAATTTTGTTTCGTTTGTAACTCACTTTTGTATGACTGACGCTTAAACAATTAAGTTAAAGATGTACATCCATATATGTATACTGAAATACTAGTATGTATATGAATACACACACGTATACATATGTAGATGTACCAAGTTTTTTCCCTGGTCACTTTACTGTGAGTGGCCAGCTATTCTGTATGTAAACACACAGACAAACCGGTTTTTAGAGTCATACTGGTTTTTGAGGAAACACCTTTCCTCTATTCTCCAGAAAGCCAGACAAGGAATATTGAACTAGTTTCGTTGTTGTTACAACTCATCAGCAATATTTACCTATCTTCCGGCCTCTCTAGAGAATCGTAAAAGCACATATCGTTATATGCTTTTTCTATGAAAATTAGTAGTGGGCAGACTAATTTGCATAGAGTGTTTGCATACAGAATAGCTGGCCACTCACAGTAAAGTGACCAGGGAAAAAACTTGGTACATCTACATATGTATACGTGTGTGTATTCATATACATACTAGTATTTCAGTATACATATATGGATGTACATCTTTAACTTAATTGTTTAAGCGTCAGTCATACAAAAGTGAGTTACAAACGAAACAAAATTTAATTTTGTTTCGTTATTTGTTTTTATCGTCTCCGTTGAACCGGTACTTACTCACACTCTATGCAAATTAGTCTGCCCACTACTAATTTTCATAGAAAAAGCATATAACGATATGTGCTTTTACGATTCTCTAGAGAGGCCGGAAGATAGGTAAATATTGCTGATGAGTTGTAACAACAACGAAACTAGTTCAATATTCCTTGTCTGGCTTTCTGGAGAATAGAGGAAAGGTGTTTCCTCAAAAACCAGTATGACTCTAAAAACCGGTTTGTCTGTGTGTTTACATACAGAATAGCTGGCCACTCACAGTAAAGTGACCAGGGAAAAAACTTGGTACATCTACATATGTATACGTGTGTGTATTCATATACATACTAGTATTTCAGTATACATATATGGATGTACATCTTTAACTTAATTGTTTATATATATATATATATATATATATATATATATATATACTGTATATATATATATATATATATATATATATATATATATATATATACTGTATATATATATATATATATATATATATATATATATATATGCACGTTTAAATAGTCAAATGGGAAGCCTTTCAATCATTCTTATATTAAGCCACTCGTAAGCCGTGGTCCAATCATTGAAACCAATACACATATTACGTATATATATATATATATATATATATATATATATATATATATATATATACTCTATTTCTCCATCTGTATCTCCTTTCTATCTCACCAGAGCACAGTCTATATATATATATATATATATATATATATATATATATATATATATATATATATATATATATATATATATATATATATATATATATATATATATATATATATATATAAATATATATATATATATATATATACTGTGCTCTGGTGAGATAGAAAGGAGATACAGATGGAGAAATAGAGTGACAGTTTGGGAGGGATTATATAATTAAGTGTATATCTAAATTCCGTCTGTATGTAGGCATATCTATTTACCCTACTGAATTTATTATATTTCTTTACAGTTGGTCTCCCATCTATAGGAATGTCAGTTGTACTTTTTAAATCTTTGCTCTAGAAATGATGTGTCAATTATCAAAGATATTAGGTTGAAATAGGCAGATTGGCTATCTTTCTTATAACATAAAATATCACGGCTAGTGCAAATTAGGTTAATAAAGTAGTATTAGAATATATAGTGAAGTTCCATCATATCACACTGTAATAGTTTCATCAGTATAACGAGTGAAAGAACTATGAGAAAGATAAACGCTTTGAGTTTGACAAATCAATTCATCTTTCTTGGCATAGTTTACGAGTAGTTTAACATTAGAGTAAGTGAAATGTTTTTCAATTGTCTATTTAGTCGTGCATATATATATATATATATATATTTATATATATATACACACACTATATGCACTACATATATATTTATATATACAAAATATACATATATATATATATATATATATATATATATATATATATATATAGATATATAGATATATATATACAGAATATATGCCCATATATATATGCATTGGTATTGGCGTGACTTGAGGATTTAAACTGAGTGGAAACTATTCATCTCCATGAAGAACTATTATACCGCTATACGTAGAGTTGAAGCAGAATTCATTACTTTACACACACGCACACAGACCCCCCACCCCCACCCCCACCCCACCCACACACATATATATAAAAGAATGATTTGTTATGTCTTCATAACGTTTATTGAATAGAGACGCGCGTTTCCCTATTGGTCAGCTCAAGGTTCGATCCCTAAATATATATATATATATATATATATATATAGTTAATAAATTAAACAAAACAAAATAGCGATAGCGAAATTATACCTTTATATTAGGTTTACGTTTGGGGGAAAGAGTCGGTAGAATGTGTAAGAAATATTTAACTCACAAAGGATGACAAATAAATCAATACAATGAAATGCTTTTACCCAGTATATTTCAACATGTTTTGAAATGTAAAGGCGAAAAACTTTTTTTAAATGCTTTATCTACATATCTAAAACAGAGAATGTCTGTATGTCTGTCTGTCACCCTAAAACTCAAGAACCACCCAACCGATTTTTTTCAAACTTTACACATGTCATATTTATGGTCGTGTGAGTATTTTCAGTTTAAAATATATTGAATTTTCAATGCCTGGAGACCGCATTAGTCGCTGGTTAGCGATCTCTCTCCCTTTCTTAGTTTGTCTGTTTAGAAAGATACATAGCTATAACGTCGCGCCCTTATAATATATGTCTTTATGTCTGGCTGTCTGCATTACGACATTATGAAAACATTGACTTCGCTATATGTGTGTGTGTGTATATATGTGTATATAGTGTGGCTGTATATACATATATAGTGTGTAACGTTTTTCGAAATATTTACTTCTGCGTTCACAGATTGATTTTTTTTTAGTTTCAGAAGATCCCGTTAAGGGTGAAAGCAGCGATTCTTTGCTTAAACTGTAATCTGCTATTTTAATATATATATATAATTATATATTCGTGTACAGATATTTTTGCATACACAATAACAAAATATAAACAAACGTATTTATTTCACGAGGCTCGATAAGGATGAATATATATCAAATATATAAGAACCCTAGAGCAAATATTGTTCTCATTGCTGACGTATTATCTTCCCTATTTTCCGTTCATTGCCACCCAATTAAGTTAAACCCCTGGTAATCTACGACGAATTTTTTTTATAAGCACAAAATGTAGACCATCCCGAGGCCGAGGTATTCCGTACTTCTCTGTACTATTTCAGAAAGGAGGGATAAACATGCCAATCTATGTTTAGAATCCCGAGCAACGCCGGGCCATTCTGCTAGTATTAAATATAATATATATATATATATATACATGTTTTGTGGAGGTATGTATACTTTCTCGTACGTATATATGCTTTTATTTGTTATAGGTGTATACATTATATATACTTGGTATGATTATGTGTATACGTGTATTTCGTGTTTGTGCGTTTATTTGTATGCGTGTATGCGTGTTTGCACATATGTAAGGTGTTTATGTGTACATTGGGTTTTGGTATATGTACGTTTGGTGAGCATATGTGTATTTACCTGTAGGTATGGGTGCGTGTGCGTTATATACGTATTCATGTGTGTATATTTATATACGTTTATATAATTATACACACACACACACACACACACACACACACACACATATATATAATTTATATGTGTATTTGGTGTATACGTTCGTATGTGTGCGGGGTACATGTGTCGCGCGGGTTCACGCACGTGTGCGCGTGTTACGTGCACGTGCATGTATGTGTGTGTTTTCGCGTATGTACGTGTATGTATGTATATTTGATGTGTGTATGTATATATTTAATTATTATTACTTCCATGATTTAAGAACTCGACGTGGTATAGTTTCACCGTTATGATATTATTACGTCAGTTGCGATTACTGCGGAGTTTTGTTATAGTAATAAATTAAATAGCTGTACGTTTTAACCCCTCCAGTCTATTAATTACATTATCACTGCTATGCATATTTCGATGGTATTTGTTAAGTAATCCCCAGATACCATCTTATTATGTATATAACATAAAATATAACTATACATATATATATATATATCACTCTCTCCTCTCTACTCTGTGTGATATGCATTTATATATATATGTATACATATATATATATATATAATATAAATATATATATATATATATATATATATATGTATATATATATGTATATATTATATATATATATATATATATATATATATATATATATATATACATATAGCTACTCAGATTTGACAAATTCTTTGTACCTGGAACCTCGTAGAGATTATCACTGCCCTTATATATTTATATATATTTATATCTATCTATCTATATATATATATATATATATATATATATATATATATATATATAGATATACATATAAAGGGCAGTGATAATCTCTACGAGGTTCCACGTACAAAGAAATTGTCAAATCTGAGTAGCTGTATGAGAGCATATAACAAGACAAACGGGACATAACTAGCTGGCTTGAATAAGTATTCCTAGTCTTTCCTGCCAACACGCTATATCCATTAGTAAAATATATAAAGCTTACAGAATTTCAATTTAGACATGCTTTTAAATCTTTATATCTTTATGCCTATAAAATGCAACTCTTCTGATTGGACAGAAGTTAATGTAGCATTTCTTATAGAACAATATTGATTTCTATGATTGTCTCGGTATCACATTCGCAATATCAGTAATACACACATACACACACATACGCACATATTTGTAAGTAGATATATGCATATATATATATATATATATATATATATATATATATATATATATATTATATATAGCACTTAAATACTTATACCTAAATATATATATATATCTGATTATACGTATCTCTCTCTCTCTCTCTCTCTCTCTCTCTCTCTCTCTCTCTCTCTCTCTCTCTCTCTCTCTCTCTCTCTCTCCTCTCTCCCTCTCTCTCTCTCTCTCTCTCTCTCTCTCTCTCTCTCTCCCTCATCTCTCTCTCTGTATATATATATATATATACGTGAAGTTGAGGATCGACCGTGAGCTCATGTGGTTTCGGTTAGTTACCTCTCTTCGAGGAGGTATGAATGTATTATATATGGATAGACTATGAATATGGATATATATATACGTGCGTGCGTGAGTGTGTGTGTGTGTGTGTGTAGTCCTTAAGTTTTAAGGAAAATTGGATATTTTTCTGATGACTAAATATGTAATAACTCACTGTCGTTTTCATTTCTATCCTTCTTGAATATATATCAATACACTTTTTTATATATTTTTCTTTGCTAAGTAGCAGCCGTCATTTCAAATTATTGCCCAGAGTGAGAGAAAGAGAAAATAGAATATAAATTATCTATTTTACTACCAGAAAATTATTTTATCAGTAAAATTTATCGAATAAAATATATGAATTTTGTTATAATCTTGAACCAGTTATGAAATAATAAGTAAAATTTACGAAATTTACTCTGCAAATATTATTTCATAACAATTTATATCGTTTTGGTTGTTATAGTTATTTTTTTGTATTTGCTTATATTTTCGCAGCCTCTCTAGCTCATATGGTTGCTGTTGCATTTCTATTACGTTAAGAGGTCTATGTGAACGTCTTTGAATATTATGAATGTGTGAGTTTTCATATATAAGTGTGTGTATTGAGTGGATGAATAAAACAAATATATCTCTGTTATTCACACCCTTAACAATATCGATCTGTCTTCCCTCCATCTTGAGTAAAATCGACATTCAGTGGCTATATATTATTACTTATTTCAAATAGTAAAAGTTAAAATGTTTTTTTTCAAAGTACTTCATTCCAGTGTAGCTAATATGAATATTAATGTTGATTTAATGCAATCTTTTACTTTATTCAAATTTGTATTTTACGATAATATCACATTACTTTTAAATTATCTAAATCCCGTTTAGGCAATTTTGGATACTATTCAATTTAATAACTGTATTGGAATATTTGGATTTAAAGTAAATATTTTACACATGAGTTTAATTTAGAAGCAACAATATTACAGGCTCAAGCATAGCAACATATGTAACAGAGAAGTTAAATTTTCTACTAAAATTTCTACTATAGTAATGTAACTTCCAAATACTTTCCGTCCATGAATTTTCACTCATAAATCTTTACTCGACGCTAGGCTATGATAAATGGGTCGTGTCTTAAATGCCAAGAAGAGGGATCGAACAGAGAATCTAATAATTGAGAAGGAAACTTTCGGTCGACAATTTTATAACATAATTAGACCACTCGTGACCCGTTGGTTCACGTTAACTCACTTCAAAATATGTTGTATTAATCATGTTCACTTAAAAATAGTTTTAAATAATTAAAATATACACAGACATGTATATAATGTGAAATGAGACTGGAAGGCCCATATATATACGTGTGTGTACGTATATATATATAAATGTGTGAGTTTGTATACATATATATATATACATATGTTAGTTCTTTCCATACTTTGGTATTGTGTGTTAGATTTTGCCTACCACAGTGTTCAATTTGTCAAGCTATTTAAACGTATGTTATTACTCTGAGGACCTACCTTGTCGAGTGCTTTGCTAACTCATTCATATCGTAGGTCGAATTTGCTTGCACACCGCCAAAGATTCGATTTTACTAAGCCTCCAATTATATATATATTGTGTTTCTTTCCATCTTCGGTTAGCTTTCCCCTGTGTTGTTTACTTGTCTCACTCGCTTTACGCGTTTCAATTGTCCTAATAACTTATTTTAGTTATTGTTGACACCAACGTGAGGTATACAATTATTTTTAATTCGATGAAATACCAATGATCGTTGGAAAATCACTGATGAGGGACTCATTTTATAACATGTAATCCATGTGCAACCATGCAGTATTCTTCTCCCCATATTTTTCATATATATATATATGCATGTGGGTGTCTGTGATTTATATAAACTGGTCATAGACACACACACATATATACATATACACACACTCACATATATATATATATATACACAACAACACACTCTCTCTCTCTTCTATTCTCCTTCTCTGTCTCCTCTCCCTCTCTCTATGACTCTCTCTCATTCTACTCTCTTACAACCACTCTCTCTCTCTCTCTCTCTCTCTCTCTCTCTCTCTCTCTCTCTCTCTCTCTCTCTCTCTCTCTCTCTATCCTGCTCTGTCTCTGTTTATAAGGTACCCGAAAAAACCCAAATCTCGGAAACACGCTATCCGATTTACGCGAAACTTGTTTTATTCCATTTGTACTCCCATTTCAGGGTCAATTTCCTGTGAAAGTATTTTCCCATTATGCGCCCTTTTGGTTGTAGTACATTACAGACAAGCAAGCAAGCAATCCAGATTTTTAGTAATATATAGATCAATATTATGGTGAGGGATACTCCACCCTATTTGACGGCAACCATTAAATCATTCGTTCACTGAACTGAGCACCCAACTCGTGAATTAACCTTTAAATGGTTGAATATTTCACAAACACGTGTTTCCGCAACGTAATTCTGGAGCAGACAGCATGACACAATATGTAACAAGGCTGTACATTTGAATTATAGGTTCAATCTATTTGACAAGCTTCCACACGAGTTCTCTGTCCCAAATATCAGTCACAAAGCTAAGGTCGACTCGTGGTTATGTTAAATAATACTTGCCCAAGATACTACACAGTGCGATTGCACCCGAGTCCTGATGATTACAAAACGCTATTCGTAGCCAGGAAGCCAAGCCAGTGTCCACAACTGTTCAAAGTTAACATATGAACCATATAATCAGGCTGATAGTTGAGTAATTTGTTAAGTAGAATTGATGGAACAATTCACAGTATAGCTTCATTCTAAACCATTTAGCTATTCAGAATCTCATTTATTGTTTAATTGGTAGGAAAATATAGAGGAAGGTATGCAATTAATTAAGGAATCTACTTCTCTAATACAGATAGGTTGGTACGTTGTATGGTTGACTAGTAAGTTCTATGGTCGACTGGTAAATTGCAGGGATAAATCCAGTAACTTACTAATCATGTATGGATAAAATACAACTAATTAGATAGACATATATACCCACTCCCACATAGAAACCTCCTCTTCATGTTCCTTCCACATATTCCGTCCTATAATCAACAGTAACGCATCTATATACACCACCTCCGCTTCATTATCTGTCCTACATTCAACAGTAACACATGCACGTAGCCACATTCTCATGTTACGTCCTACCATCATCACAAACACACCCACATAGCTCCCTCCTCCTCATATTTCCGTCTTATTTATATACAAACACACCTACATAACATCCCTTTCCTCATGTATTATCTTAATTTCAACAAAAATACACCTACATAGATCTCTTCCCGTGGTTCGTTCTACTTTCTACAGAAAACCTCAATTATGTATGGAAGCATTATCCAGCCAAATCGAAAACGAGAAATTAATCCATATGAATACGTGATTTGCGGTTATCATTAATCGATATAGTTTCTCGAGAACAATAATTACTCGCGATCTATTGATTATCTATTATTGTTGATTTTGGCAGGTAGACTATCGATAAGAGTATGATTACGAATTACAAATCACATACAACCAATATGTTTTCTATGTTAGTAGTGTTTAGTGGAGTTAGTTGGAAGCAATTAGACATGAAGTAGCTATTGTACGTGTTGTACGTTTAAGCAGTTGTGTTGAATACAGAGATTCCGAGATTACTTAAGGTAATTTGAAGAGTATTACAGCATTGTTATTAATGATTTCATGCTAGGCTTCGGAAGTATCACACATACACACACATAACATATATATATATATATATATATATGTATATATGTCTTCTCAGCACTAGAACTGTTTCATTCGTAGGAAATCATCATTCCTGAGAATTTATACATATATATATATGTATATATACGTGTGTGTGTGTGTGTTTGAGAGAGAGAGAGAGGTCGTTCATGAATGCTACTGGTAACATGTAGCCCGGTACAACCCGTCTCCTGGTCGGGACCGCGGCGGCTAAACAGGCAACACCCACGAATGTTGCTTAGTGAGGAGGAAGAATTTTGAACACCTTGCGAGATGGAAATCAAAAGCAACCAAAGGACGGATGAACCTTTGAATTAACAGCCATCGAATACCCGAGATTTGTTGTTTACTGTGTTCGTAGCAAACCTTTGCACCAATCCTTCGTTATCAACATATCCAAATAGTGTAGCACTTCCAACACAAGCTTTCGCCACTATGAACAATTCATTTGTGTGGATAACTCAACTTCTCAACAAGTTCTATCTATTTGATATCCCACCATTAACGCACAGCCCACTATTTCCAGAGGAAAGTCGACGCGGACATGAAAGGGTATTACAGGAAGTTCTTAGTTGAAGTTCTACAGCGTGACAATCATCAGGTGATGGCCGTTCATGTACAAAATATGAGCATTTTGTGCTGTTCGTCTCCTTTGATGGTGACGAAGCAGTTCTTTTTAAACATAGCACTGATTTCCCTACACAGAGAGGGGCTGGTAAAAGGATCCCTAAACTAATGCTTGAGATTCAATGCTAGAGTTGTACGAGACTATCAAACATGGCATAACGTTTTGAAGCATAGCTTCCTCTCACACTGCAAGAAAAGTTTCTAACTGCTGGGTGAAACGTAGGTGTAGATTTAATATATATTCCCCAAAGGCTGGAGATACGCAAATGTTCATTCAACTCAAGCTTGAACGAAGTACAAGCCGCTATCAAGCAACTGTTTTCAAATATGGTGTTCAAAAACTGGTTCGTACGTTTTTCGGCTATTTCTAGAAATCTGGAAGTTCTCCAATGCCGATCTATTTATGAGGCGCAATATCGGTGGGATTGAGTCATTTTTAATGCAATCCCAAATCAAGGTGAGTTGTTCATGTCCTACGGATGACTGAGGTCGGCACACTCAAAGTACCATTATACAGTCAACCTTAAAATGGTGCACGATATATAGGCAGACAATTACATAGCTATAGATACAAACTGATTTACAATCTTAAATATATGAACATACCTCTTTCTTCTTTTGATGCTCTCACTGCTGACTATGGGAAATGGAGAACCGTTTGTTATGAAGGTATAAAGTACTTTGAAAAATCTTCTCTGATCCATCATCATGATCTACGATCGATCACCAAAATCCAATGAAACCTTCCATCCTGCTCCTCTCAAAAGGGTGTCATCTGCACTAAATGTGGATTAGTGTGTAAATCAACAGCTGGACTAAAGTGCCATTCAATGCATAACCATACAAAATAAACTGAGAAGACTGTTGAAGTCTCATATGTTGATATACGACGATATAAGTCTCATATGTCGATATACGAGTCCATCATATATATATATATATATGTGTGTGTGCGTGTGCGTGTGTGCGTGTGTGTGTGTATGTGCGTGTGAATGTATATGCATAATCTGTATCTATATATATTCTAACACCAACATTAAATTTCACAATACCATATGTTTTCTTAAATCTTTATTATTTTCAAACATGGACATTGACAATACGCGTCGTTCAAATTAGAGCGCCTATTTCAGTTATGTTCTGATGTGTGTTTGAGATAAATAGTATTAGGTGGAATGATTTTATTTAATATGAACAACCAAATAACTGCGAAACATGGAAAGTAAATCTGCTATGTTTTTTAATGTGATGAGAAGAAGAAAAATGTATTTACCTTGTTTCCTATTCACATACAGGCTTATTCTTTAAGTTATATCTTCACTGTTCAAAATTATACATACCTACACATATTTTGTATGTGCCTGCAAAATTTTGTTCGTGTTAGAAAATTATGAAAAATCTGCGAATATTGTTTGGTGCACTTATAAGTCAGTATCTCATATATTAATCCATTTATATCCATCCACTTAAAACTGTACTTACGTGTATCATACTGCTTGTTTAAAAGTTTTATATTTATCTAAAATCTTTCTATCAAAATTTAGGAAAGAACTTTTGTTGTGTTATGTTCCGAACACCACTTTATTAACGAGAAATTAGATATATTTCGAATTCTCTAAAGCTTCTTAATTTTATTCAAAACTATTTGAAAATCGTAGGCAATTGCTTTTCTTTAGAAATATGATGACGAACAGGTTAAAGTGTTTATATTTATAGAAAAACAAACTGTTTATCATAATTTTATGCAAGAATCTTTGTTAGTTTATCTTCAAAATTTTGAATTCTCTAAATTATCTTTAAAATTTTCAATAGTACTTGAGACTTATAGGAAGTGAATTTCGTTAGAAATATGGTAATGAAGTGGTTAAATCTAGTCACAAAATTGTCACATTGTAAAATTCAATTAAAGACTCGGTGAGTAATGCCTATCCGGTCATGGGGGAAGATGAAGCTTTCAAGCAAATATTTTCCAATTGTATTTAAATCAAATCAGCCTAGCTACTGATTAAATATTCTACTGAAAACGGAAGTACTGTCAAATGTTCCATGAAGATTAAAGGCCAAAATAATTGTAGATGTTCAGTGCCGAAATTTCCATTATGAAATTTCCAGAGAGATATAAAAATAAGAATAATGGTGCATAGCTTAATTTCGTAGGTCATCGCATTTATTGGGTTTTTTACTACAAGTTAAAGCAATCAATGACAATATGTGGTATGAACAAATGGGAACAACAATGAGGGAACAGAGCCAACAAGGACTAGATTAATCTGACAAAGGTTTATAAATCGATAAAGAAGTTATTTTATATCGATTTTTGGCGAAAGAAGATGCCAGCAACGACTTGGGTTTTTCGTTTAATGTAATTAATTACTTGTTCGATTTATTGAATAATAAAAATAATGATAATAATAATAATAATAACAATATTAATAATAAATAGGAAGTAAATGTTTTTTCTTTTTTCCTTTGTAAATCTTTTATATATATATATATATATATATATATATATATATATATGCTAATTACAAATGAAGACAATGTTTTCTTTCTCTTTGTTTGCAATTCGTATAGACACACATCCACACGCACACACACACACACACACACACATATATATATATATATATATATATATATATATATATATATATATATATATATATATATATACAATATATATATACATATATATGCTTATATCTATATATATATATATATATA
>OZ024742.1:189037474-189042474 GCA_964016885.1 Eledone cirrhosa
ATCTGGTGCGTTGTGGTACATCTGGTTCCTTACCGCACTTCCTTCGTTAGATATATATATATATATATGTGTGTGTGTGTGTGTGTGTGTGTGTGTGTGTGAAATACATATCTAAAGGGCTTTGAATGAAACCATGGGTGAAAGTTGTGTACGTCTGACTAGAAAGATGTAGTTTTATAGGTTGATATATTCTTGGAAATGGAATGAATATTATAGTTTATTACCATTTCGGACCAAACATGGGTTCACTATATTCATTCCACTACAAGTAATGAAATGTATAATTAATTTGATAGATCTCACTGCGTGGAAATGTGTATAAAACTGTACACACATTACGTCATACGTATATATATATAATATATATATATATATATATATATATACACGCAGACACACAGAGACATGTACTCACAGACACACACACAGACACACACACATATATATATATATATATATATATATATATATATATATATATATATATATATACATATATATATACACCTTGAGTGCTACTGGTAACATGTAACCCAGTACAACCTGTCGCATGGTCGGGTTGTCGGCGACTAAACCAGCAACCCCACCAAGTCTGCTTGGTGAGGAGGGTGATTTTGGACACCGTGCAGGACAAAAAACAAAACCTGACAAAGTTCGGAAGAACTCATAAGAGTCAACGGCCATCCGAAAGTATGTAAATATGTATATACACATGTACATATGTATGTATATGTACATGGGTACATGTGTATGTATATGCGCGGGGACATAGAAATAGTCGGGCTGGACACCCGATCGCGCGGTTAAACCACTGAGAGTGAAGGAACCTTAGCCTTTGTCAGGGCATTCTTCTAGGAGAAGGTAACTCAAGAAACTGGATAACTCCGATATAAAACCTGCGGCTCAGTAGTTACCGATGATGTTGATCTTTTCTTCTGTCGCTCAGAGAGTGGGATTGGTTCAGTTTACAGTCTTTCCTCACTTTAAAAAATAGTTTCACGCACGGGCATTGAACGATAGATAATTAATAATTATTAATAATGGTATAACGTGCAATGGCCATACTCAATAACGAGAGGACAGCCATCATATATATATATATATATATATATATATATATATATATATATATATATATATATATATACACGAATACACTCACACACACACACACACACACATATATATATATATATATATACACTCGTGTCTCTGTGTGTTTATATTAGCAGATGCTTCTCCTTAATTCCATTACTAAATGTCTCGTTTTAATAATGAAAAGTTTGCCACAGATAAGAGAACGGTAAACACTTTAATATTTGATCGATCGTACAAAGCTTGTAAGGACAATATATTCTCAAGGGGAATTCAGAAATTCAATTCCATCGCATTTCAATCAATTTAGTCAATTAACTATAAAACATGGACCAAATAATGTATAAGTTCAATTCACCTTTATCAAGGAAGAATGCCACTGGTCTTGTTTATTTCTGGTTTATATATGTAACTATTAAGGCATGTGACATAGTGGTCAAGGTGCTTGGCATACACCCTGGCTTTCATTTAAATTTTCATAAATATATAGAAATATATATAGATAGATATATATATTGGAAAATGTTATATCTATATAGTCCTTGATTAAATCTTAACCATTTAACATCTCAGTGTATGTTATGTATCATTATATTTTGTCTGATGAGGTCGTACTGTTGTATATCCGAAATATGTATAATAAAATGTAATTTATCAAAAGAAAATCTATTTTATTAATACTAATATTTTAATATTAATAACTCCAGAAAATTATTTTACCGTTGAGTGCTTCCAATCTACTGTAAAACTCATTTTTTGACATAATCATTGAATATTGTTTAACACTTTAATATATATATATATATAGATGAGATTCTACAGGACTAGAACTGTTTCATTCTTATATATATATATATTCGTTTTGCAAGGTTTTGATATGAAATAGTGTGTTGAAACAAATGTTGTTTTATATTTGGGGAGGGTCATATTTTTATAATATTGCCAGAAATAATAATAAAACACACTCACTGTTTGTTTTGGATGAATTTTTGCTTCTGTATCTTTTGAAAAATGGCGTGAACATTACAATACAACCGGAGGAAACATAATAGTACCACTGATGATGTTACAGGTGTATGATGAAAGAACTTTAATGGACTATATATATATATATATATTTATATCTGTACGTTTAACCGTTGTTCAATCAGTGAGAAACATTGATTGCCAGATATATTAACTATGTTAATAAATTTCTACATATCCCGCAACACTGACTTTGACACTTTTAAATCTATTTACACTCTACACACTAGAGCTGTAACACTGGGATACAATCCAAAAGAAATGGACCTCGTAAGAACAACGTGTTCTTCGAACGGCGTTCCGCCTGTAACTGTTGTTATATACACACACACACACACATATATATATGTATTATATATATATATAAACACACACACACACACACATATATATATATATATATATATATATTTTTTTATTTTTTTATTTTATAGAAGGAGCTTCTACAGGACTAGTACTGTTTCATTCAGATGAAATCTTCCTGAAGATTTCATCTGAATGAAACAGTACTAGTCCTGTAGAAGCTCCTTCTATAAAATAAAAAAAGTTTACTCTGCCATGTATTGAGTACCTTACTTACTGTGGTTATCCCCGACTCAACCCGGGACCTACGTATATATATATATATATATAAACACACACACACAGATATATATATATGGGATAACAAGTTATCGTTATAGGTAATCCAGTTAGATGCTGTGAGTACTCTATACTGTGGATAGTTTTAACGTACGGCGTTATTTGACGCATCAAGAAGTTTCCTTGGTTAGGTAGCGAGTTTGCGAAAATTCCCATGCAGGTCATTCTTGGAGTAATAGTAGTGAAAGAGTGAAGAATGACATGGTCGGCTGTATAAAAAGGGTTTTATTTATCGTATTAACAATTGTTTCATTGATCAGGTGAGTCTAAAGGCCGCTAATCACTCGATATTAAATGCAGTGTGTGTCTCTGATCAAATCATCGGAATACTGGAGGGAGTAACACATGGCATTGGTATTTATAGATACATAGATATAAATGAACAATAAAAACAATGATCAATCTCTTTCAATAGAGCTTATTTAGTATAAATTAAGTTTCATACGCTTAACATTTATGGGTGACCATTCGTTTTAGGGCCCCGCTATCACTATCATTGTATAGTGGAGGAGGCTCTTTCCAACTGATCCTTCATAGAACACTTGGTATTTTTGTCTGAGTGCCCGAAGAGGGGTCAGTTTGAAAGAGCTTCCTCCAATATACAGAGCTGGTCATAACTATACCCCGAAGTCAATGGTCCACATACATGTTAAGTGTATGAAACATACTTTATACTATATGTACATAGTTGATCGTTGAACCGATGTCATATATATGTATAAAGAGAGATGTATGTAAGATCCCCAACACGACGTCAAGCGGTTTCAGCTTCTGTGTTCAGGCGAAAATGTACATAGTTTTACGCCCACTCTGCATCTCCACATGCATTGAGTATTCCCATGATTAGTGGTCTCTTCGGTCTCAGCACCGCAGACTCTCTCTCTCTCTCTCACACACACACACATACACACACACAAACACACACACATATATACATATATATATTCAGGTTTGAGGTTCACCACTGGATAGAGCTGGTCAATTCCGTATGGTCAATCGCAATGTAATAATATAGAGAGTACTCAACGTAATGCAGTTCAACCGTCTTTGTTTTTGTAATTGGTGGTGCTTACATATATATATATATATATATATATATATATATATATATATATATATATGTGTGTGTGTGTGTGTGTGTATATATATAATTGTTTCTACTTTTGGCACACGGCCAGCAATTACCCAGTGCATTATTGGTACTTTATTTTTTCGACCCCGTAAGGATGAAAGGCAAAGTTAACCTCGGCGGGATTTGAACTCAGAATGGCAAGGACCGTAACTCTATGCGTCAAAGCATGGCGTCCGACCCTCTACCGATACTGCCAATCCACCACCTATATATATATAATGATTTCTAGTATAGGCACAAGGCCAGTAATTTGGGGTGGAGGAGAAAGTCGATTAAATCGACCCTAGTACGTTACTGGTACTTTATTTTATCGACCCCGTAAGTATGAAAGGCAAATTTAACCTCGGCGGAATTTGAACTCAGACGTAAAGGACCGTAACTCTATGCTGCAAAGCATGGTGTCCAACTCTCTACCGATACTGTCAATCCACCGGCCCGCATGTATATACAATATATAATGAAACTATATATATATACACACATATATTCTATATACATACGGTCACTATTTCATATGTGAAATGAAGTTTCGTAGCCTTCTGTTAAATAAAAATAATGAACCAGTCATGTACTGGGAATGGGTATTCGACTTTCTCATTATTCAAAATTGCAGGCCTTGTTCCTAAACTAGAAACTATGTTTTAGTCATAGATATTTACATTTTTTTAAATTCAACAATTATGTAACCTGAATTTCTATCTTTATTCTTATGATCTATCAATTTTATGTTAAAATGTAAACTTCAACAGAAACTAATGCTTTCTTGAAAAAGTTCTTGACATCAGAAATCAATATAATAAACCGAGCTAAGTTAATGCAAGAGGAAATATTTTACCGTTTCTCTGAATTATTTATGTTTTGTTCCATCATCTTGGAGACAAGCATTCTTTTTCTTTTCATATTGTTGCTTTTTTAAATGTTGCTATTAGTTCATAAATCTCATTCGACAAACACCTACACACACATACGCACACACAAAACATACACACATGCACATATGCACACATAACAACATACACACACATATAAACACATAGACATGCATAGAGAGAGTAGATTTGAATTTGCGTGCAAGTACGATCTACATTTTTATTTTACTAAATTC
>OZ024742.1:189047474-189079974 GCA_964016885.1 Eledone cirrhosa
TTTCTGCGGATAATTTTATACCTGCAATTCTTTCAGTCAGTCACTGTACATAAACTAATACTCGTTTTATCGATTTGTGTTAATATAATGACTGGCAATACCTTCTTATAGACGAGAATGTTTAAAGTCAGAGCTAACATCTTTAAATGTATATATGTGTGTGTGTGTGTGTGTGTAGAATAATTGTTTCTACTTTTGGCACTAGGCCAGCAATTACCCAGTGCATTACTGGTACTTTATTTTATCGACCTCGTAAGGATGAAAGGTAAAGTTAACCTCGGGGGGATTTGAACTCAGATCAATCAGGTAGGTAAATGTATGCTTCAAAGCATGGCGTCTGATCCTCTACCGATACTGCCAATCCAAAGACTGACGTCAGTGGTAGGTAGTCAACTAATTCATTGTTTTCCGATCGTTTCAGTGGTTGGATTTCTCGTGGAAGATCGATGTATCGGCTAACATTGTAGTGGTTACGTTACTACCTAATCCTAGTCTCGAAATTCCTGCTCGATCTACCGACTCCTTCAGAGACACTAATATATATATATATATATATATATATATATGTGAGTGTATGTGTGTGGGGGTGTATATATCTACATATGTATATATATATATAGAGAGAGAGAGGGGGATATATATATATATATAGAGAGAGAGATAATTTAATATATCAACTAACATAAGCGCACAGATGCACGCCCATGCCAGCAAATACACAGGTTATATATATATATATATATATATATATATATATATATATATATATATATATATATATATATATATATATATATATACATATCTATAGAGAGAAATAAAATGGTATAAATATAGAAAGAGGAAGAGAGAGTGCGGTGGAAAGAAGATAGTGATGCTAAAATATGGAAAATAATAATCATATTTTCATACATATATTTGTTCTGGGGTTTTTTAACTCACATTTCCATCATTCTATAACGAAAACATTCCAATTTCGATTTTTTTCTTCTAAAGGAATTTTTTATTCTTAATATATCTCTTTATATTTCTCTGCTATCTAGTCTATTTATATATTTGTTTACGTATATCTAATTCTGATATTTTCAGAGACAAATTACGTGGAATGTTTTTTATATATTTACTCTTATTTTTCCCTCTTCAGCCATTCATATTTGAACGTAAATAATACGTCTTCCATATTTTATAGACGAATTTCACAATTACCATAGCAAGATATTTCTATCAGCTGAACTTCAAAGCAAAAGAATTAGCTTTAATGTTGTATGGGTTTTTGGCGAAATATCAATATAACTATGAACTTTAACCCCATTTTACGTGTTACAAATTAAATAATGATGCTAATGATTTGCAAGGCACAAATACAAAATATAAGCATACACTGGCTGGGGAAATGCAAGTGGTCGTGTAAATATTAAATTATATAAACAATAACTTACAAAATACTAACAATGAAGAAAACGTACCAAATGGGAAGAAAGCCCTCGAAACATGATTCTCTCTCTCTCTCCCTCTCTCTCTCTCTCTATCCCCCCTCTCTCTCTCTCTCTGCCTATCTATCTATCTATCTATCTATCTATCTATCTATCTCTGATTCTTTTTTTCAAATACCACTTTGGAAGAAGAATCAGGATGGAGAGAGAGGTGCTGTACCCCAGCAAGTTTTATGAAAGGTGGGTGAAAGTGGCGAGAATGGCCCGAGTGAATGGGCCTTCTCTATATATATGAGGAAAAGGAGGAGGAGAAGAAAGGAGTACAAACTCTTCGTACTCCTGGAGATGAGGGTTGCACATTTTTTCGGGGGTATGTGTTACCCATATGAACTGTCTCCCCCTATTGGGGAAAATCGACTAATTTTTTTAAATTGCATTTGTGATAACATTTTACGCGTTTTTATTGTATGTGAACTTCCCCCTTTGTATTTGTCCCCTTCTTTTGTGCCCCTGTGGCTAATAAAGAAACATATCTATCTATCTATCTCTATCTTTTCTCCATATCTCTCTCCCTCTCTCTCTCTATCTATCTATCTATCCCCATCTTTCTCTCTCTCTCTCTCTCTCTCTCTCTCTCTCTCTCTCTCTCTCTCTCTCTCTCTCACTCTCTCTCTCACTCTCTCTCTCTCTCTCACGGCTATGACCTTCCGGTTACAAACGCATACACTGAATAGGCGCAACTTTTTGGCACCTTTCTAGAAAATTACTTCCTGTACACTTCACCTTCCTTTCCGAGTGTAAGTTGAAAACGTTGATGAGGCTTAGCCGAAGAGAAATGTGTCTATCTTCACACTTTTCAGTCACGTCCACCACATAATCACTTTCGCGATAGAAAACAAACAGAAGGAAGCTTCCTGGTCGAAAGAAAGTGGTGGGGCGATATTTCATATAAATTCTGATGATAGCCAGATCCATTCCACTGGCGACTACAGCTGTTCGACAACTCTCCACAGCTCAGCAATATTCGAGTACTCAACAAGTAGAAGAACAGTTTTGTCTCTCTGTACACATCCAGATCAAACTCGACTGGCGATAATTCTATACCTATGGTATTTGCCTTAAACCAGCAGTGTTTCCTTGCAGCTACTGGCTGTCTGTGTATGTGCATGCGATTGTGTGTATGTATGTTCTTCTGATTTTGTAATTTTATAATTGTTTACCAATAGAGAGTCGGTTTCTAACATAGACATCAAACTCTCTATATGTATGTATGTATGTATGTATGTATGTATGTATGTATGTATGTATGTATGTATGTATGAGAGATGACCCCTTAGCCCCGGGAGAGATGACCCCTTAGCCTTTGTCAAGGCAGAATTCTAGGAGAAGGAAAACTCTGATATAACACCTGCAACCCTGATGGTATCCAATGATGTTGACTTGTTCTTCTTTTTGGTAAATATCATCTTGGTTAAGAGAGTGGGACTGGCTTTGTGCAGTGCCTTTGCTCACTATAAAACCTTCACGGCACAGGCATTGCTTTATATCTGGAGATCTCTCTGCACTTGTCGTCACATGGTACCAGCACTGTGTGTCAATAATTGTCACAAGTGTAGTGTTTGTACCAGAGTTTTCAAGTCGCTGGCTGGATTAAAAAGTCACACTCGTTCAGCGCATCGGTAGGGGTTCTCCTACATGGATATAAAGTAGTGGCCGTACTCGAAAACGAGTTGGCAGCCACCACCATGTATGTATGTATGTATGAGAGATGACTCCTTAGCCCCGGGAGAGATGACCCCTTAGCCTTTGTCAAGGCAGAATTCTAGGAGAAGGAAAACTCTGATATAACACCTGCAACCCTGATGGTATCCAATGATGTTGACTTGTTCTTCTTTTTGGTAAATATCGTCTTGGTTAAGAGAGTGGGACTGGCTTTGTGCAGTGCCTTTGCTCACTATAAAACCTTCACGGCACAGGCATTGCTTTATATCTGGAGATCTCTCTGCACTTGTCACATGGTACCAAGGGCCCAGCACTATGTGTCAATAATTGTCACAAGTGTATTGTTTGTACCAGAGTTTTCAAGTCGCTGACTGGACTAAAAAGTCACACTCGTTCAGCGCATCGGTAGGGGTTCTCCTACATGGATATAAAGTAGTGGCCGTACTTGAAAACGAGTTGGCAGCCACCATGTATGTATGTATGTATGTATGTGTATGTATGAATGTATCTAGGTGTCTGTGTCTGTCTCTGTGTGTCTCTATGTGTGCGTGTATATGTGTTTGTGTGTGGGTGGGTGTGTCTGTCTGTCTGTCTGTGTTGTGTATGCGTGTGTGATTTGTCTATGGTATTATATGGTTTAGAATGGTTCAATACCTTCTAAACCAAATCACCTGAACAGAGGTTACAACACAGCTTTAAATTATCAATATGCTGTTCCTCTCTAAATATTTCACAATTGTGGAATTGTATACATGTATAGTCATTATATACTAAGTAATATATATTTCTATTTTTTTTATATAAAATGTACACGAATACTTTAATAACATTTTGCTTTTTTTATCTCTTTCAGGTAAGTCCAAATACAAACAATTTACTGTAACTCTTATCCGGAGAGACCCGGCGAAATGAAAATATACTTCAAAGTAAAACACTTTTTTTATTAAATTCTCATTTTGTTTTCTGTAAACATAGAAAAGAATGAAACTGTAAGTACAATATGTTTCGTATCATAATGTTGGGATAAGAACGATCTGTTATATTAATCACAAGCATGAACGAATGTAGCTTCGTTAGCAAACAGGCTGAAAATCTAAAAAGAATTAATTTAAACCGGATTTCTTAAACATTGTGGGATAGATGACGTATAGAATGCCGTGACTTGTCAGGTTTTCTAAACATTATATAAGTTTAAAGAGCTATTTATATATTTACGGATGGTTCGACTATAATTCTTTGAAGAAATTGTGTTCCTTCT
Source organism: Eledone cirrhosa (assembly GCA_964016885.1). Lineage (NCBI taxonomy): Eukaryota > Metazoa > Mollusca > Cephalopoda > Octopoda > Eledonidae > Eledone > Eledone cirrhosa. The sequence continues at coordinate 189,051,888 of OZ024742.1, forward strand.
TAAATTTGGTTATTCATTATTTATTACTAATTATGAGCATATCAGGCCATCGTCTCTGTAAGGACTACTGGCCATATTCTGAAATTTAAGGAAACAGATTTGTGCATACAGTAAAATATAATTTGACTGAATATTTCAGTCTCGATTCCATACTAAACTAGAAGGAAGCAACTGATAAAATCGTGTTCCTCATAAACTGTTGTCATAGTATATATATATATAAATATATAAAGTAGTACTAAATTAGAGATTATATATATATATATATATATATATATATATATATATATATATATATATAGGCATTTTTTGTGTGTGGGCATATGTGTGTATTTTGGTGTAATTGGTGGGGCGACAATTCGGGGGTGTATACACCGATATTCACGCGGGTGCTTACGTGTCCGCGTGACCAATTAAGGATTCGTGTGTGTGTGCACGCGCGCGTGTGTGTGCGTTTTATTATGCGCATTGGTCAGTCAAAAACATGCTTTGATGTAAATAGGAAGCAGGTGTTTGTGTCACGCTTGAACCACATACGTACGCCCTACACAAAAGATAGAGCCGATGCCTACATATATACACCGTCTCGGCCCACATGCCACAACAAACATATCTTTTGTCGCATCACCAGTCTGAGGAGCAGATCGATACTGGAGTCGGGTCTATAACTCATATGGGTCACCTTGAGCCAATCATCTGCGAAACACGCGTAACAGGCCAATACGCCATAAATATTTTTCACGTGTAAACGAAACTTTCTCGCTTTTCCTATTACATACACTCTACCTGTGCATAGGGTGTTTGATTTGCTACCAACACCAATATTTCCCCGTACTACCTACACTATATATATATATATATATATATATATATATATATATAAAGTTGTAGTTCCTGTCTGTTTGTTTGTTTGGTTGGTTGGTTGGTTGTTTGTTCACGAATATATATAGTTTGGGAGATAAACCTCCATAACTATATATATTCTGAAACTACATTGCCCTGGGTACTTGGATAAGTATATTTCATTTTAATCAAAGGGTTCCCCGGGGGCACAAAGCCCGGCTGAAAGTATCTCCCTTCGATTTATATGAAATTTAAACCATAGGTAAATAACAAGATATGATACCTATTCACAAAAGTCTTGAATTGATATAAGAAACAAAATAAGAATAAGATTTAATAATGTAATTTTGATTTGATATATTACAAAAAATAATGTTTTCCAATTTTTCATGGATTACATTTAACATTGACTAATATTCAAATGCAGTGTTTTTTTCCATAAATTATATCACTGATTGAAAATCAATCATCATTTTCTTACAAAACAAATGTGTGAAACGCAGTAGGGCACGGCTGATTTGACTAGTATATATTTATATATATATATATATATATATATATATATATATATATATATATATAAGCAAGATGTATGGTAGGTCGTATGTGAATCGCGATGATCACGCCTGACCTACCAAATATGCGACGGTAGCTAGTTAAGCTCTATGCGTATAAGCAGAGCAGAAATATTAATGAAAAAGAACAAAGGAACTATTATGACATTATAACAAGTTTATTGCCGACAGCCGTTTCGTCCGACCATATGGTGGGACTTTTCAAGGCATATAACATGTTATATATATATATATTAATCTTCATATGGGGGACAAAATTCTAGTGAGTGTACATCGTTAAATTTTCTCCCTCATATCAAGGATTTGAAGACAATTCATTTTCACCTGACGAATTCAGTGATAATCGATCATGGCCATATGATCGATCTATCTCTTATTGAAACATGTGTTGTGATTAAAATGATTGGAAATTTACACCATGCCTTTGGATCTTTATTTTGATACAAATACTCCGTTTTGCATCATCTAGCTGTTCCCATAAATGGAATTGGATATATATATATATATATATATATATATATATATATATATATATATATATATATATGGGTCACCTTGAGCTAGTTTCATGGACGGTTTCAACGTACGGTTACGGGTAACTCGACAAGTTTGTAAGAATCACGTTCAATCTTGGTGTGTAAAGGATAAAAGAGAAAACACAGGTAAGCATTAAAAAAAGGATTTTATCCAGGTATTTACGACCGTTTCATCGGTAAGTGAAACCTTATATTGCTATACTGCAAATAGCAGACACTCAATAATAATTGTTGTACACGTCCAAATTTTCAAAATAGTGAATAAGTTACTCTTAACAAGTTCTTAATATATAGAGAAAAACATTTTTTGGAATTGTATTTGCTAGTATAGAGAGGGAGGAAGAGAAATTAGAAAGTGGAGGGACAAAGGGAGTAGTATAGAGAGAGAGGAAGGGGGAGAAGAATTAGGAAGTAGGGTGATAAACTGAGATGGAGGGAGGGGTATATGTGGAAGGAATCTTTGATCAGTTTTGATATATTTAGACATGATGTCGTTGATTTAGAGTGTAGTGAGTTAAAGAGAATTAAATTGTTTATAGTGGGAGAGATGGAGAGAGAGAGAGAGAGAGAGTGGGAGAGAGAGAGAGAGAGAAAGAGAGAGAGGGGGAGATAGAGAGATAAACATATATATATAAAAAAATACATACAATAGCTTCATACGGAAGGAATTACATAGGAAATACAAAAAAACTAACGAGACGGCACTGATAAACATCAACAACGAGGCACACAATATAGTCAAACGCCTAGGAATAGAGGACAGAACGGAGCCACTTAGGCCATGTACCCCCACATTTAATCTCAAGGACCATAAGGTAAATTATGATTATAACCCCACAATTAGACTTATATGCCCGTCCAAATCGGACATTGGGAAAATTAGTAAACATATATTAGACAGAGTGATAGCACAAATGAAGAATAAACTAGTAATTAAACTATGGGGTAACGCTACCGAAACAATTAAATGGTTTAACAAAAAAGTATCTAAGTTTATACAATTTGACATCAACGACTATTACTCCTCTATATCTCCCAACATATTGGATAAAGCCTTAATATTCGCCAAAGCCAATTCTGACCTGACAGACGACGAGATAACAATTATATTAGCTGCTAGGAAAACAATAATTAAATTTGAAAACGCCTATTGGGAACGTAAGGATAGATTAAATAACTTCGACATCACGATGGGGGCTAATGACTCGGCTCAAGTCACAGATTTAGTAGGTATTTACATAGCCCATCATTTACAGAGGGAGTTTAGCGACCTTCACGGTGGAATCTACAGAGACGATGCCCTTCTCCTAGTTAAAAACCTAAATAACCAGAGCATAGAAAGACTGCGTAAGAATATTAGAAAGACTATCGGGAAACTGGGCCTTAGCATAACGTATGATATAGCACTAAAATAGTTAACTTTCTAGACGCGACGCTTAATCTAAATACGGGACTTATAAGACCCTTTCACAAGATTAATGAAAACTTAGCATACATCGACTGTAATTCGAACCACCCACTATCCATAATTAAATACGTTCCGCGCAGTATATCCCTTAGGATCTCCCGCCTCTCGTCTAACCAACAAATCTTCGAGGAACATGCAGAGTACTACAATACCGCACTAGACAAGTACTACAATACCGCACTAGATAGAGTAGAATATATAGATGAAAGCCTCCGCAAAGCACACACGAACACGCATAACACAAACTCCAGAAACACACGCACACACACATTTACGCATAGAACTACAAATTATAATGAAAATAGAAATAGAACATCGAAATCAAGCAGGTCACGCAGTAGAAAATATATTTGGTATAACCCCATATTTAACACCTGTTAGTACTAACCTACCCTCTACCTTCTTTAGAATAATAAATAAGCACTTTCCAGATTCACATAGATACAGCAAAATCCTTAACACTAAATCTATTAGACTATCTTACTCCACGGCACCAAACATAGAGGCACATATTAAGATGCTTAACGCTAAAAAGATACGTAACAACACCAGAACACAAATTTAGAACAAAAACAATACAATTACCATTGAACACAACAGAATATCTAATACACAACCACCCACTAATAGGCAAACAAGACGTAACACACTTGTACAGGCATCGCATCCTACTAATAATGCCAAGGTTGCTCATGACAAGAATTGTAATTGCCACCTACCTGAAACCTGTCCATTACATAACGAATGTATGCAGTCTAACCTGGTTTACCAATGCACAGTGGAATTAGACAACCAGAAATGGTATTACATCGGAGCGACTGGGAATACATTTAAAGCTCGTTGGTATACACAGCGTTACGCAATGAAACATTCTCAGCATCGTTATGTAACTACCCTTGCGAACAAGACCTGGCAACTGAGGAAAAGTAACCATTAATACACCCTGAAGTGGAAAAAATTATCGAACGCGCCCTCATATCGGAGTGGTATGAGAAGCTGTCGATTATGTGACCCTGAGCTGTTCCACATTTTGAGTTCGAAGAATAAGTTACTCAGCAGTAAAATCGAAAGATCGATTTAGTGTAACCATAGACTCAAAGAAAAGTTGTCGCACTGCAAGTGCAAATCGACAATTTGCATATACTTAGACTTTCTACCCTCTTATTGTATACAACCCATTTAATTACCCACAAAAAAACAATACCTATATCCCTCCCTTCTCCTTCATTCTTTTTATATTTCTTTTCGTTTTCTTCCTTTCTTCTCTCTCCTTTTTATGTATTTTCTTTTCTTCTTTCTCCCCTCCCCTCTTCTTTACTTTATTTATTTATTTATTTATTATTTTTTTTTTTTATAAATATATATTTATCTCTCTATCTCTCCCCCCTCTCTCTCTCAATCCCTCCCACTATAAACAATTTAATTCTCTTTAACTCACTACACTCTAAATCAACGACATCATGTCTACATATATCAAAACTGATCAAAGATTCCTTCCACCTGTACCCCTCCCTCCATCTCAGTTTGTCACCCTACTTCCTAATTCGTCTCCCCTTCCTCTCTCTCTTTATACTACTCCCTTTGTCCCTCCACTTTCTAATTCTTTTTCCTCTCTCTCTATACTAGCAAATACAATTCCCAAAAATGTTTTTCTCTATATATTAAGAACTTGTTAAGAGTAACGTATTCACTATTTTGAAAAGTTGGACGTGTACAACAATTATTATTGAGTGGCTGCTATTTTCAGTATAGCAATATAAGGTTTCACTTACCGATGAAACGGTCGTAAATACCTGGATAAAATCCTTTTTTTAATGCTTACCTGTGTTTCTCTTTTATCATATATATATATATATATATATATATATATATAGTAGAATAATCGAGTATCGAAAAATCGGCGCACGAGTTCACGATAAACAAAATTCGACATGAGTGGCAGAGGGCTCAATAATTCAGAGAAATCAGAGCTATAACTATCGTTAAAATACCAACACACATAGATTATGTCTAAAATCAACCATACGACCGAAAAATTACGATCAGGAAGATTCGGGTCACTCAGATAAAATATCAATAAATCAATAAATCATGTGAATGTAAAAAGCTTACCCGGACCCACTAGAAAGATGGTAAATCTAGCTTCTTGGGTTTCTATAAATCCTTAAACCGCCCACTATCAGCCCACATAAAAATATATAAGACTTCTAGAGAGCGGCGGACAGGAAATACTTTATCAACGAGCTTTGTCCAGACGAATATATATATATATATACGTATATGTATGTATATGTATGTATATGTATGTATGCGTATGTATGCTATCAATTGACATGTGCATTACTGTGGGCATATCAATATGTCATAAATTTATATTTAGCTATCTAGTTATTTAAGATGCCCTCTATGTAATGACCTGTATACATATAAATATTAGTCTACGTTACATAATACTTTATGCATTTATAGATTGCTAGATAGTATCCAGCATTCCATACGTTCTAGAAATATATCTGCATGTGTACTTATAAATATGTACTATATTCTCATACATATATTATGTATTATATTCTCATATATATATATATATATATATATATATATATATATATATATATATATATATATATATATATATATATATTAATTATATTGTATATATATATATATAATGTATATGCATATAAATATTATAAATAATAATATATTGTTTTATATATATGTATATATATATATATATATATATATATATATAGGTGTAGGCGTGTATATATTATATTGGCGTGTCAGTGTATGATAAGTTAAGTAGATTCTTGTCAGATTTATTTCAATGCTCGTGATCTTGTAAACAAGAAGGAGGGTTCGTCGAAACAGAGTTTTCTATTACTGTCGTAAATACCAACTTCCGCTCAACAAAAGCCACAGGTTCACACATCCAAAATGTCAGATGTTATATCTACGCTGTTATTTCATCAGCATATTTATTACTGATAAATAACAACTTAATGAGATATATACACGCAATAATATTCTATTCATGACAACTTGACATTTCGCTACTGGAAGGAATATTTTTTTTCAATTTATTTTAATCCTGATATTTCTACCTTAGTATATTGAAATATTTAGTTTATTCTAATCATATGGTTGATTAAGGTCATTATTGTATTCTGCTTTATTTCATCTTTGCTATATATGTTTTTATAATAGTTTCTTATATTGGTGCAAGGCCACCAATATGGATGGAGGAGGAAATTCAATTAAATCGACCCCAGTGGGTGATTGGTACTTTATTTTACCGACCCCGTAAGGATGAAAGGCAAAGTTAACTTCAGCGGGTTTTGAACTCAGATCATAAAGGGTCGTAACTCTATGCAGCAAAGCATGGTGTCCGACCCTCTACCGATACAGCCAATCCACTGATTGTGTTTAATGATGTTACTGCTACAATCAGAATGCATACAAATATTTATACATACATAAATACTTCGTTTATGTATTTGTTTTGCAATATTCTTGATGTGAAGTTATGTGTTGAAACAAATATTGTTATACTTTAGCCGGGCCATATATCCAAGAAAAACGCGCGCATCAATTGATTTTTGATTCAGTTTATATTAGTTATAAAACTAATCAATACATTAGTTAGTTAAATATCCTGATGCCCGTTTAATTTTCATATATATTTGTCAAATCTCATTCTTCACACATTCTGTGACCTTCGCAATAACTAATCTTGCTCCTCTGTTTCGTCTTTTAGGTAAATATAATAACTTTAGTATAAAAAAGTTCTCTGTCACTAAACCAGCGCCGTTTTCAGGTGAATTGATACCAAAACTGTTAAGCGTGATTGTCGCGTTCACATGTATTAAATAATTCTTTGTACTTTTGACACGATGTCAGCAATTTGTATGCAAAGAAAAAGACAATTGAATCGACCCATTACGGTAATTTATTAATCCCCTAAAGATGAAAGGGAAATCTAGCCCGACAATCCACCGCCATACATGTACTTATCAATGGTTTCTGACTTACGTACAAGACCAAGAATTGTGTGCAGGGAAAAGTCGGTTAATTCGACTCTAGTGCATTACTGATACTTTATTTTATCGACCCCGTAAGGATGAAATGTAAAACTAACCTCGGCTGGATTTGAACTCAGAACATAGATGATCATAACTAGATGCAGTAACGATTCTGCCAATTTATCACTTTTCATCCCTATATAATTAATGGCAATGGGAATAATCACCCTAAACTCGAATAATTTATTATTTAATTATCCATTAAGAATGTATGGCCAACGATGAACGTCGATAATAATGAGAAAGTTAGCTATAATACAGAAACTCTATAAAGTATTGATTATTTTCAAAATGATTTTAAAGTTATAGTCAATGACATTCTGTAGAAATATGGACACGAATAGGTTCAAGTATTCATATTTATCTGAAAGCTTCCCATCATGATTTTATGTCGGAATCTTTGTTAAGATGTGCTCAAAATACCAATTTAGTAATCCGAAAGTTAGTTTATACTACTGAATAAATTCTTCATTATTTACACAACAAAGGGGAGGTGGATTGACAGAATCGGTAGAGGATCGGACGCCATGCTTTGACGCATAGAATTACGATCCTTGCCATTCTGAGTTCAAATCCTGCCTAGGTTAACTTTGCCTTTCATCCTTACAGGGTCGATAAAATAAAAACAATTATTTTCACAATAATTTGAGAATAAGTATCCTACATTAGAATTATAGTACCGAAAGGGTTAAATCATATACTATAATTTTCAAGAACTGTGTTACAACGAAACAAACTAACCTATATTGTTTATTAGTGGTAAAGATTGGCAGGATATACGCTGTGAACTAGACTTCATGGTGATTCTAAAATATCAGAGAATGTCTAAAGGTTATTTAAAGCAATTTAAAACTATCTACAGTAAGAAAAATAAAACAAATATGCTTTCGAAATGAACTAGGACACCCACAAGGCTTGATATTTTATTACATATGAAGCCGGTAAATGAATTGTTATGGTTGCAGAAGGAAGAAGGAAAAGAAACTATAACAAAACAAAATGAATAGAAAATTAAATAAGGAAATAGAAAGATAGATAGACGTACATAGGAAAACATAACGACGACATTATTAACTTTAACTGTAACAACAGTAATATCATATATATATATATATATATATATATACATATATGTATATATATAAAAATAAATATATATATATATATATATATATATATATATAACTTTAATTATATCTGATATAAAATAATACAACTGGCTTTCCACAAAATACATATAGTTAGCACCCCAAACACTTAAATTGGGTTTATACTAACGTATAACGTAATGTTTGTTGAGTGAGATGGTAACCACTCGGAGTTTAGCTTAAAGCTATCTCTGTTATTGTATTAAATATATATATATATATTTATATATATATATATGTGTGTGTGTGGGGGTGGGGGGTGGGGGGTGTTTGTGTTTGTGTGTGTGTGTGTGTTTATGTATGTGTGTGTGTGTTCATGGGAGACTTTAAATGTTATAATATATATTGTGTGAGTTACACAAGAAGTTGTTTTGAATTTCGAAATAGGTCATTATTTTAAGTGAAATTTAGGCCATTCTAATAAATAACATGGATGAATGGAACTATAGAAGCTAGAGCTTCGGCACGAAAAGTGGATAAATAAAAACATCTTCTGTCTTAGGCATTTATTTCATGTCTAGATATCTTCGTAAGGTCCTTATCCAAAAGGAAAATAGAGAGCGTTCAATTTCTCATTTTGCGTAAGCTATATTCCTTTTCGTGTGAGGTAGCCTGTCTCAAATTAACTAGAATTTCAAGGTCATGAAGAATAGGAATAGATTGTCATCAAAATAGCTTGGCATATGGCAGGGTGAGGAGAACATCAATGTTATTCCGGCTTTCTGTGATCTGGATTAAAATCCTGCCGAGTTGAACTTTGCATTTCACCCATTCTAGGTCCGGGAGGTTTGGATTAGCAGTATTATTAAAGAGTTGGACAGGGTGCTTCGCATTAACTAATCAGATTTTATGCGTTCTGTGTTCAAATTTCACGTCCTTCTGCCATGAAATATTACCGACTGGTAGATAGCATCACTAAAGCAAAGACTAGCCAAAGAATAGTTTCTTTTATCCAATTTGTCAATCAACTTCTTTTTAGTTTTTTAAGAAACCTTCATAGAATATTGTGATTCATTAGGCATTATTGGCAGATTGCCAGTATCGGTAGAGGATGGGGCGCCATGCTTTGCAGTATAGAGTTACGGCCCTTTACGGTCTGAGTTCAAATCCCGCCGAGGTTAACTTTGCCTTTCATCCTTATGTGGTCGATATAATAAAGTACCAGTAATGCACTGGAATAATTGCGACCGTGTGCCAAAAGTAGAAATAATTATTAGCGTAGCTGAATAACTTCGTTATCAACGGTAATGTCTGTTTCAAATACCATGGTGATATACACCTGAAAGTATCGGCACTTCATTTAATGGCCCCACCAAATAAAGAATAACAATAAATACTATGTAAGATACTATGGAGACATGTTTTTATATTTAACATAGAAAAAGTATTTTTTATTCACATTCTATGTTTTAAAACATACGTAAAACACCAACTCGATTGTAAATATTGTATATTGATGAAAATGTTTCCTGCCGATTGTCGTAAATATAGACACATACATACATATTTATGTGTGTAATTTTCCTATGAAATATTTTTCACATATAATATATAGACACACATGCATATATATATATATATATAGAGAGAGAGAGAGAGATATGTATATCTATATATTCATACGGTTGAGTCGCTATTATGTATGTTTATATATTTATACAGTTGAGTCGCGGATATATATATATATATATATATATATATATATATATATATATATATATATATATATATATATATATATATATATATATTTATATATATATCCGCACTCAACCGTATATATATATATATATATATATATATATATATATATATATATATATATATATATATATGCAAAGTTTTATTTAAATTGTTGGGTTACAACGAGTAAATATTTATAACTGATATAAAAGCACTCAACAAGTATTTGGAGTATATTTACGATATTAAATAAATGGAAACTATATTTATAAAACCATATTTATTTCATTATATATATTTCAGGGATATCATATTAAAAATATGGTATGCCTTCTTCAGACAAAATACAATATAAACAGTCTTATAAATAGATAGATTTGACATACCTTACAACTTCCATTTAAAAATCAACTTTTTAAATGGAAGTTGAAGTTGTAAGGTATGTCAAATCTATCTATTTATAAGACTGTTTATATTGTATTTTGTCTGAAGAAGGCATACCATATTTTTAATATGATATCCCTGAAATATATATAATGAAATAAATATGGTTTTATAAATATAGTTTCCATTTATTTAATATCGTATATATATATATATATATATATATATATATATATATATACGGTTGAGTCGATGATATGTATATCTCTATATTTACACGTTTGAGTCGATGTTATATATATATATATATATATACTTATACGTTTGCGTCGCTGATATGTATATCTGTATAATTATACGTTTGAGTCACTGATATTTATAGCTTTATATTTATACGGTTGAGTCACTGATATGTATATCTATATATTTATACGGTTGAGTCACTGATATGTATATCTATATATTTATACGGTTGAGTCACTGATATGTATATCTATATATTTATACGGTTGAGTCACTGATATGTATATCTATATATTTATACGTTTGAGTCGCTGATCTATATATGTATACGGTTTAGTCACTGATATGTATATCTATATATTTATACGGTTGAGTCACTGATATGTATATCTATATATTTATACGTTTGAGTCGCTGATCTATATATGTATACGGTTGAATCACTGATATATATATCTATATATTTATACGGTTGAGTCACTGATATGTATATCTATATATTTATACGTTTGAGTCGCTGATCTATATATTTATACGGTTGAGTCACTGATATGTATATATATGTATTTACACATTTGAGTCGATGTTATATATATATATTATATACTTATACGCTTGAGTCGTTGATATATATAGTTGTATAGTTATACGTTTGAGTCACTGATATGTGTATCTTTATATTTATATGGTTGAGTCGATGTATTGTATATCTCTATATTTATACTGTTGATTCGTTGATATGAATATTTATATATTTATACGGTTGAGTCTATGTAATGTATATCTCTATATTTATACGGTTGAGTCGTTGATATGAATATTTATATATTCATACAGTTGAGTCGATGTAATGTATATCTCTATATTTATACGGTTGAGTCGTTGATATGAATATTTATATATTTATACGGTTGAGTCGATGTAATGTATATCTCTATATATATACGGTTGAGTCGTTGATATGAATATTTATATATTTATACGGTTGAGTCGATGTAATGTATATCTCTATATATATACGGTTGAGTCGTTGATATGAATATTTACATGTTCATACAGTTGAGTCGATGTAATGTATATCTATATATTTATACAGCTGAGTCGTTGATATGAATATTTATATATTTATACGGTTGAGTCGATGTAATGTATATCTATATATTTATACAGCTGAGTCGTTGATATGAATATTTACATATTCATACAGTTGAGTCGATGTAATGTATATCTATATATTTATACAGTTGAGTCGTTGATATGAATATTTATATATTTATACGGTTGAGTCGATGTAATGTATATCTCTATATATATACGGTTGAGTCGTTGATATGAATATTTATATATTCATACAGTTGAGTCGATGTAATGTATATCTATATATTTATACAGTTGAGTCGTTGATATGAATATTTATATATTTATACGGTTGAGTCGATGTAATGTATATCTCTATATTTATACAGTTGAGTCGTTGATATGAATATTTATATATTCATACAGTTGAGTCGATGTAATGTATATCTCTATATATATACGGTTGAGTCGTTGATATGAATATTTATATATTCATACAGTTGAATCGATGTAATGTATATCTATATATTTATACGGTTGAGTCGTTGATATGAATATTTATATATTCATACAGTTGAGTCGATGTAATGTATATCTCTATATTTATACAGCTGAGTCGTTGATATGAATATTTATATATTCATACAGTTGAGTCGATGTAATGTATATCTCTATATTTATACAGCTGAGTCGTTGATATGAATATTTATATATTCATACAGTTGAGTCGATGTAATGTATATCTATATATTTATACAGTTGAGTCGTTGATATGAATATTTATATATTCATACAGTTGAGTCGATGTAATGTATATCTCTATATTTATACAGTTGAGTCGTTGATATGAATTTTTATATATTCATACAGTTGAGTCGATGTAATGTATATCTCTATATTTATACAGTTGAGTCGTTGATATGAATTTTTATATATTCATACAGTTGAGTCGATGTAATGTATATCTCTATATTTATACGGTTGAGTCGTTGATATGAATATTTATATATTTATACGGTTGAGTCGATGTAATGTATATCTCTATATTTATACAGTTGAGTCGTTGATATGAATATTTATATATTTGTACGGTTGAGTCGATGTAATGTATATCTCTATATTTATACAGCTGAGTCGTTGATATGAATATTTATATATTCATACAGTTGAGTCGATGTAATGTATATCTATATATTTTATTAATTACTATATTTACTCACAACTCACATCTTTTGATTGCCCTTTAGATATTCTGAAGAGTTGCATGGTCATCCGGAAGCTCCTAGACCTGTTGAAGTCTACATTAAGGATTGTTTTAAACGGTAAACTTCTGCACTAGCACTGTTCTGTTGGGGGTTTTAAAACATCCCTTTCTGAGCAAAGTAACAGAAAGCACTGCTAGCCAAAGAGTCATTACTGCACATATATACTTGTCTGCATTGTACACATACGCACACACACACACACACACACAATCACACAGACACTTGCGCGCATATATGTATATATATATGTGTGTGTGTGTGTGTGTTTATGTATGTATATATATATATAGAGAGAGAGGGGGGGGGGGGTGAAAGAGAGAGAGAGATTAAAACACACACAGATATATAAATATATATATATATATATATATATATATATATAGTGTGGTATACCGCACTTCAATCGCGGCACTACTACCAAGCTCCTGTTTCGTACATGTATATATATATATATATTATATATACGCGATATCGAGGGGGCAGCCAGCATATATATATATATATACATATATATATATGTGTGTGTGTGTGTGTGTGTGTGTGTGTGTAGATGTTTAAAGAAAGAAAAAGAGAGAGAGAGGGAGAGAGAGATTAAAACAATCATGAGGTTATATATATATATATGTGTGTGTGTGTGTGTGTGTGTGTGTGATGAAAAGAAATAACTAAAATATATTTAAGTAAGATTCTGTTTACTGTGGTGAGAACAAGTTTACATTAACTATAAGGTGAAACACAGCGAACCATATCTGATGCTCTATTTTTACATTATTATTGTAAATAGAACTTGCACTGGTCCCGTTCTTCGCCATTTTTTAACCAGTTCCTCTAGTTCCTTTACTAACGTTATTCTCTTGTTTCTTCTTCTCCCAAGTACCATACTTTGTCAGCTTTCCCTTTGCACGCCTTCTTTTATTTTTATAGAGAGTGATCAATCCAAGCATGTTTTCATATTTCCCGTATACATGCAGATTATATAACCTACGATAACACAGTAATTGTGACAGACATTGATTTTCTTATGTTTAATTATTTTTTATTTAGATCATGCTTATTTTATTTTCTGATTTTAAAGCAATATTTAAGCAGTTTCTTCGATGGGGCAACATTTCCTTTTAAGGAAAAGTTGGAATGTTATTAAAGATTTCAAGGAAAATGAGTCGAAGCAGAGGAAATCAATAAAGAATAGAAAATATAATTGTGTTGAAAATGGAAATATATATATATATATATATATATATATATATATATATATATATAGTCTTCTTTTTCCATTCCTTAGAGGGTTCTAAATCCAACTAACAGGGTAAAACATTTCTTTAAGGAAAAATACGTCTAAGTCCTCTATTTCTATCATATATATATATATATATATATATATATATATATATATATATATATATATATGTGACGGCGATGAATTTGTTTTGCGAGGTTTTTTATATGAAATCGTGTGTCGAAACAAATATTGTTATACTTGGGAATGGTCATATTGTTGTAATAATATTGCCAGAAATAATAACAGAATGTCCAGTAGTGCTAGTTTAATATTCTGATCGCAGACTTGGTACGAGTGATGAAGAACGTGACCCAACAGAAATGGAAAGACACATCCAACACTTCATCAACCGCATGCAGTTCTCTGGCTACAACCAACGAGACAGAATCAGAGCATACAAATGAGCCACGTAGAAGTATAAGACCCTCATAGAAATGGACATGAAAGGAATTTGCCCATTATACAGGAGCAAATCATGGAATAGCTTAGATAGGACTAAACATAAGATAGGGTAAGCCAGCTAATGGTACGACAACCAGAGACACCAAAGTGTCATGTTCCTAGACGCTACCCCTGGAGGGAAATTAGCTAACCAGTATAGAAAGGCCCTGAGAAAGACCCACTTGAAGATTAAAGTGGTAGAAAAGCCAGGAACTACCATAAAATCCATGATCAGCAAAACATACCCTTTTAAGAAAACCCACTGTACTAATAGGAAATGTGTTATACGTAAAGTAAATCCCCGGATAAATTGTAAAACTAGAAACGTAGTCTATAGCATAAGATGTACAGAGGGTACTTGCAGAAACATGACAACATACATAGGCGAGACAGCTCGTTGCCTAGGAGAAAGGATAGACGAACACTGGGGGGAACTAAAAGGACGAAAAAACGATTTAGTGCTAGACGAACACGCCAGACGACAACATGACGGAAACATAGACAACATAGAAATTAAAATATCTAAACATAGAAATGACCCAACAGATTGGCAAATCAGAGAGGCAAGCGAAATAGAGCTTAGAAGGCCAAAGCTACACAGAAAAAAAAAAAAGAATGGAATAACAACACCCAAACAAACAATACTGACTTAAGAGAAATATAAATAAATAAATAAATAAATAAATAAACGTATACATAAGCACAATAACAACAAACACATATAAACACACACTAGTAAACTAAGATAGAATACAATAACCAAAACACAGTCACCCAAACGCGAACACACACCAAACACTATACACACACGCAAATGCATGCGCAAAGAAGACACAAATAAAAAAATTAATAAACAGATAAAATAAAAATGGCGTAGATATACAATACAACAGGAGGAACATAATAGTATCACTGATGATGTTGCAGATGTGCAACGAAAGAATTTTGTTAGACTATATATATGTGTTTATATCTATATTATATCTGTATTTTTGACCGTTGATCAGTCAATGGTAAATATTGAGGATCGACTGAATTAACTGTGGAGATATAAAAGATACAGAAGCGAAAACCAACCAAACAGTGAATGTGTTCTGTTATTATTTCTGGCAATATTATTACAAACAATATGACCCTCCCCAAGTATAACAATATTTATATATATAATTACTCTTTTTCTTTTAATCATTTCGTGATCATATTTCTAACGACATACACCGTCGGTACGGTTGACGAGCTTCCTAATTTGTGTAAGATTAAGACTTTAGTTTCTTATCCTTACCAGTTATCGGTGCCATCTTCCTAAGCTAAAATTTACATCAATTTCAATAGTGATGTATTCTAGGCTGTAGAAGGATAACTTCATATTAATGCGAAAGCATAAAATTCCTGTGGAACATATTTTTAATGAAATATTTTTAAAAAATGGTGGTGGATTTGCAGAATTGTTAAAGTGTCGGAGAAAATGTTTGGCTCAAGTTTTTCCTGATTTCAAATCCAGCTAATGTCTTCTTTACTTATAATCCTTTCGGGATCAATAAAATAATGTAACAGTCAAGAATTGCAGTCGATATAATCAACTTTATAATTTCTGTTCGTGTGCTTTAATATCCATATTACTCCAGGGAAAAGGGTCATGGATTGGCCGTATTGTTAGAGTGTCGGACGAGATGCTTTACAACCCCTTACGTTCTGGGTTCAAATCCCACATAGGTTATCTTTGCCTGTCATCCCTACGTAGTTGATAAAATATAGTACCAGTAACGCACTGAGGTCAATTTAATTGCCATATATATATATACATATATTAGAAAGTGAGATTTTTTTTACAAAATGAAAAATAACCGAGGTGTCCTACACGAGTGAAAGTATAAAGAAAAAAAGATGGAATCGAAAATGCAACTGGAGTCTTATTTTTAAAAAAATATATATATTTATTTGGTTCCTTTACCGGTTTCGCAGTTCTTCTGCTTTCAAAAGTAGAGTTGAGATGGAGGGTCTGTGGTTTTTCTCACATCTTGTTGGTCTCTGAATGTTACTTGTTTTATATGGAAAAAGTGGCTCGAAATGCCAGGTTTTTCGAGAAGTAATTTGATTGGTTGTTCAATAATTATAATAAATTTCGCGCCAGTTCGCATTACAAAGTTCTTCAAGCAAGGGGGGGTGTCACAGGTTGTTTTTTTCATATTTGAATTTCCTTTTACTTAAAAAAAGGCGCGGGGGGGGGGGGGGGGGGGGGGGGCTCACGAACGCTTTTTTAAAATAAACGTAATTTGATTGGTTATAAAGGAAATTATGGCTGTCACGTGAACAAGTTTTCATAAAATTTTCGCACCCTTATTTGAAAATCTATTCTGTAGCCTTTTTAGAGAATTTTATGACAAGCAAAAGATAATATCAAGAGAAATTGGATGGGAGAATTGTTCTGGTTCAGTGAATATGGTTAGTTCGCTGGGGTGTCAGAATTCAGATTTTCTATTGAATAAAGAGAGTAAAGATATGCATGTTTATTTGTGTGCTTGTGTGTGTGTGTGTGTGTGTGTGTGTGTGTGTGTGTGTTTGTGTGTGTGTGTGTGTGTGTGTGTGTGTGTGTGTGTGTGTGTGTGTGTGTGTGTTTGTTGTGTGTGTGTGTGTTTGAATTTCTTTTTACTTAAAAAAAAGGGGGGGTCACGAAGGCTTTTTTTTAATAAACGTAATTTGATTGGTTATAAATGAAATTATGGCTGACACGTGAACAAGTTTTCATTAAATTTTCGCGCCGGTTTGGAAATATATTCTGTAGCCTTTTTAGAGAATTTTATGACAAGCAAAAGAGAAATTGGATGGGAGAGTTGTTCTGGTTCAGTGAATATGGTTAGTTCGCTGGGGTGTCAGAATTCAGATTTTCTATTGAATAAAGAAAGTAAAGATATGTATGTTTATTTGTGTGCGTGTGTGTGTGTGTGTGTGTGTGTGTGTGTGTGTGTGTGTGTGTGTGTGTGTGTGTGTGTGTGTGTGTGTGTGTGTGTGTGTGTATGTGTGTGTGTGTGTGTGTTTGTTGTGTGTGTGTGTGTTTGAATTTCTTTTTACTTAAAAAAAGGGGGCTCACGAAGGCTTTTTTTAATAAACGTAATTTGATTGGTTATAAATGAAACTATGGCTATCACGTGAAAAAGTTTTCATTAAATTTTCGCGCCTTATTTGGAAATCTATTCTGTAGCCATTTTAGAGAATTTTTAGACAAGCAAAAGATAATGGTCAAGAGAAATTGGATGGGAGAATTGTTCTGGTTCAGTGAATATGGTTAGTTCGCTGGGGTGTCAGAATTCAGATTTTCTTTTGAATAAAGAAAGTAAAGATATGTATGTTTATGTGTGTGCTTGTGTGTGTGTGTGTGTGTGTGTGTGTGTGTGTGTGTGTGTGTGTGTGTGTATTGGAAGATGATTCTATTAGTAGAAATGGGGGATGGAGTTGTGTGTGTGTGTATATGGGTGTTATATATATATGTGTGTGTGTGGGAGTATGTTAGATGGAGATAATATATATATTTTGTGTGTGTGTATATATGTGTGTAGGAAAGTGATTCTATTAGTAGAAATGGGGGAGGGAGTTGTGTGTGTGCGGGTGGTGGTTGTTATGTGTGTGTATGGGTGTTATGTGTGTGGGAGTATGGTTAGCATGTTAACCAATCAAATTACGTTTATTAAAAAAAAGCCTTTGTGAGCCCCCCTTTTTTTAAGTAAAAAGAAATTCAAATATGAAAAAACAACCTGTGACAACCCCCACTCCCTTGCTTGAAAAACTTCGTAACGCGAACTGGCGCGAAATTTATTATAATTATTGACCAACCAATCAAATTACTTCTCGAAAAACCTGGCTTTTCGAGCCACTTTTTCCATATAAAACAAGTAACATTCAGAGATCAACCAGATGTAAGAAAAACCACAGACCCTCCATCTCAACTCTACTTTTGAAAAGCAGAAGAACTGCGAAACTGGTAAAGGAACCAAATAAATATATATATTTTTTTAAAAATAAGACTCCAGTTGCATTTTCGATTTCATCTTTTTTTCTTTATATATATATATAGGAAAAAGTATGACACCGACGGCAGAGCTCAAGCCGTTTCGACGGCTATTTCTGGACTAAATTAGAATTTTTAGCCTGGTGAATAAATAGCCGAACTTTTCAAGGGGGTAATTCCTTATATGGGAAGATTGTAGTTGTCAAGAGGATTGGTTAAAATTTGTTGTAAACACAAATAAGTCTATCATGGCATTTGGTGGGAGGTAGGGGTGGCTGAACTTGCCTGTAGAACAATAGGGGGAGTGAGTGGAGCGGACAAGCGTTGAAAGTGATATGTATACATCAGATTCTAAGGATAGTGTATGAAGTGGAGGAGGGAGGTTATAGAATAGGAAAATCGAAAGAGAGTAGGAGTAGGAGACAATAAAAGATACTAGAAAGAAATGAAAAAAAAATATAAATATATAAAATTAGATAGTGAGAAATGAATAAAGAAATCACAAAGCTATCTTACAATTACAGGTTAATAAGTTGAGAATAGAAAAAACTTATAGGAATTACAAAACTGATATCAACTTAAAGGGGTTTTTAACACATCTGCTATAAGTAGTTAGTAAAACGTATTCGGCCAATTCTATCTTAAAATAACAGGGGTGGGGGAACTGATGCTACAAGGCCCGATGGGCTGCATCGAGGTAGGCGAAAGGGGAAAGCAGACGAGGAAGAAAATAGCGGGTGGAAGGAAGTGATATCCTCTTGACAACTACAATCTTCCCATATAAAGAAGTACCCCCTTGAAAAGTTCGGCTATTTATTCACTAGGCTAAAAATTCTAATTTAGTCTAGAAATAGCCGTCGAAACGGCTTGAGCTCTGCCGTCGGAGTCATACTTTTTCCTATTTCCCACTCTACTACGCTAAGTATTGAGTACACTGGTGCGTTATGGTCCATTTGGTTCCTTACCACAATTCCTTTGTTTTATATATATATATATATATATATATATATATATATATGTATATATATATATATATATACGTGTGTGTGTGTGTGTGTGTGTGTGTGTGTGTGTGTGTGTGTGTGTGTGTGTGTGTTAACGGAATGGAAAACGTTCGGGGATGCAGGCGTTCGATGAAAAAGGTTGAGGGTATCATTTGAAAGACACTGGTTACTGCTATTAGGGATAAAAAAATAAATAACCGAAAGAAATTCAATGGAAAATATATACCAGAAATATATTTTCAAACATCCATTTATAAAATGAAAATGGTTCCGAAATTTTACAGTTTATCCAGATATAAGTTAATTCTAAAGTTCGTTATACATAGCAACATAAATATATTATAATCATATCTGTTTTACTATTAGTTATTTCATACAAAATGGAGTGTTTACAGTACTGGTGCACCAGTTGTTGTTGATGGCTGTGCTACATTCTGACCATTAAGATCGATAATTTTTACGAGCTATTAAATCTTCGAATTAGTGACACTAAGTCTACATATCTTGATACCAACTAGTTAGTAGCAATATCTCAATTGGTTAGAAAGACTACTCAATATAATTTGAATTGCACGCCATGTACATGTTAAGTCGACAATTATGTAGGTGAACACCTCATTAACCTACATAACTGCCTAATTTATCATGCGAACAGCGTCACATACAAAATTAAATCTGCTAGTATTTCTCTTACGTCACTGCGCCAACAAGAGTACAAAGTAGTAGGCTTACTTCTCAATTTGGTTGCTAATAAATCAGAAAGGTATGGACAGGCTACACGTCTCGTTAAGTCATCAAAATATATGCACAAATGAGTAATGAGTAATTATTAGTGAGAGCTGTGATATAGAGCTCTAGATTTACACACGTTTAGCACGTGTCAGACGAAGCCGGAAGCTCACCGTAGTTTCATAATATATATATATATATGTGTGTGTGTGTGTGTGTGTATATATATATATATATATACGTGGGAAAGTAAAAAATCGGTGAATAGACCGTTAAAACATGTTTATTTAAAACAGCACCTACGTACGTTTCGCCCAGTTGGGCCAATTCGGCCAATTCTATCTTAAAATAACAGGGGTGGGGAACTGATGCTACAAGGCCCGATGGGCTGCATCGAGGTAGGCGAAAGAGGAAAGCAGACGAGGAAGAAAATAGGGAGTGGAAGGAAGTGATATCCTCTTGACAACTACAATCTTCCCATATAAAGAAGTACGCCCTTGAAAAGTTCGGCTGTTTATTCACCAGGCTAAAAATTCTAATTTAGTCTAGAAATAGCCGTCGAAACGGCTTGAGCTCTGCCGTCGGAGTCATACTTTTTCCTATTTCCTATTTATGCCCTTGAGAAGCCCAACTGGGCGAAACGTACGTAGGTGCTGTTTTAAATAAACATGTTTTAACGGTCTATTCTCCGATTTTTTACTTTCCCACGTGCTTACGCTCTGCTAACTCTCTAGCCCACTAAATATTAACACTTCGAATATTTAATACTGCCGGCACTAGTATCGAGCACCTTTGGCATACGCTACTTGGCAAATAACTATATGTATCACCTATCGTCCCCTTTTTTTCTCTTTCTCGATACGTAATATTCATTTAATTTATTAATTTATTGATATTTTATTTGAGTGACCCGAAACTTCCTGATCGTTCTTTTTCGGCTGCACGGGTGATTTTAGGCATGATCTCTGTGTGTTGGTATTTTAACGATAGTTATAGCTCTGGTTTTTCCAAACTATTGAGCCCTCTGCCACACATGTCGGATATTGTTTATCGTGATTTTGTGGGCCGATATTCCGATTCTCGATCATTCTACTATATATATATATATATATATATATATATATATATATATATATATATATATATATATATTGTGTGTGTGTGTATATACATATATATATATTGTCTGTGCGTGTATATATATATATATGCGAATGTGTCTCGATATATACACAATCTTCCTCACAGGTTTCTTACATATAATATATAACATTTCAGCCACAGTTATAAAACAAGTTTATTTAATAAATACGTTAATTGTACTCATTGAAATGTTCGTTACCTATAAAAGAACACTTTGTTGGGTTAACAGAGTTTTACGTTAGTATTTTCCCTGTTTCATCAGAGCTTATTGCCATTTCATAGACGTTAAGGCGACAGAGAGTATAAAACCCTCCTCTCCCCATACATATACAGGGTATCCGACTATTTCTGAGCTACCTTCTCCTGCTGCTCGTACTCACGTTCAGCTGAGTAATCTGCAGCAACGTGCACTGAAGTGCCTTGCTCAAGGGCACAATTTACACCCTCCCCTGTCAGGAAATCGAATCCACGAACTTATGATTTTGATCCCAAGTGCCAGACCGCTGGTAACATAATCATTGTTGATCGAGTTATATTGTTGTTCACTTACCACAATATTTACATATATTTCATGTCGCAGAAATTGCTGAATTGCTCTGTTTATTCAGAGCCATGACGATATAAATATAATAAATAACTTTGCTTAGCTCCTTGGCAAAGTGACTTTACCATAATCCTGAATAGACCTGTGTGGAAGCCTCTTGTGGTTCAAAATGATTCAGCCTTTATAGTATGCGTTGAACTGCGCACGTTATTGTCTTTCGCTTTCACTTGTTTGAATTCCAGTATAATCCGTAACACTTACTGGAATTGATTTAATTTCTTCTACACTCTATCGCTGCCTCCTTAGTGAATGTTGAATAGTATATTAATCCTTTCAAAAAGTGGTTAAAACGATAAGTGGTCTAAATCATAGTGGTGGGAACACTTGGCGTGTTGGGTCGCGGAGCCAAATCCATATATACTGAGTCAGGGTGACCATATTCATCCACAAGAACGAACTCGCAAGAATGAGCTCCGCAAGTTGGATTAGCACTTTTAACCTATCGCTATATCGGTGTCCTTCAGAGTTATACATTGGCAGTTCTGTCTGTTAGGACTTTGAGATGATATCCACCTGGGGGTGTTGCGTTCACGGAGACAGAACGGTCAAAAGAAATTTAAAATTTAGAAGCATTTATTTTTTTTTTTGCTAATTAGCTCAGGTGTCATGAACGAGATCGAAATCGATCCTCAGGGATTGGTGATATTATCAGGAGAATCTATTGTACCTTTGAGCCAAAAAGCCTTATAAGAAACAAGATATGTAACTCGGCGTAAACACGGTAACAAATAAAAGCGAGTATTTGGTCCTGAAAGAGAGTGGATGTTCATGGTTGGAAAGAAATATATAGAAAGACGAAATTTAAAAGAGAGACAGGGGAAGATGAATATATAAATGTTCACAAATATTATGCATGAGGCTGTATGTGCATGTATATATGAGGCGGAGATATTGTGTTTATGTAAAATATGTCAATATGTTAGACAGACACGATATAACTATTGGACATATATATACAAACAGGAAAGAAAATGTTTAGCGCTGTTTATTTATCATCTCAATCGTGTCAGAGATATTATTCCATACCTAATTGTATGTTATATAAATCAATACAGATGCCGCCATTGCGGGCAGCCACTACAGATACATGTGCACGTGCGTGCACATGATCAAAAGAAAGCGTCACAAGGAACACCTTTACACAAAAGATAATATAACGACGAATGTACCTGTTTACGCTTGTTTTCGTATCTCTGTTTACGTATCATAACAGAAGGGCTTTACAAAAAGTGATCGATAAAATATGTACCAGCCGTGTCAAAAATAAGTACTCGGCTGGAAATATTTGGCTAAATCCTTTCATGTTGAAGAAAACTAATAGAAATTATTTTTCAATGATTTAAACAAAATAGAATTTATATTAACATTCATATCAAGTAACATTTTATACAGAGCTTTTCAAACGT
Source organism: Eledone cirrhosa (assembly GCA_964016885.1). NCBI lineage: Eukaryota > Metazoa > Mollusca > Cephalopoda > Octopoda > Eledonidae > Eledone > Eledone cirrhosa. The sequence continues at coordinate 189,075,804 of OZ024742.1, forward strand.
TATTTCAAATACAGTAGTTTATTAACTTTCTTATCAAATAATATTTGTTTACATATCTTTTCAGAGGTCATTTCAAATATTTAATTGCAATAGTTTTTTTGCATCAAATTTGCTGGAAATTATTTTAACCAAAATGTATGTATTTAGGAATACAAGCAGAGAATTTAAGTATTATAGAGATGGGTAAATGGATAAAGACTTCCTTCGGTCAAGAATGACGATGGGATTTGTGCCTAGAAAGTCCCTCCCACCGAAGCACAAGTTCGAGCAAAGTTGTTTATGGAAGACCAGCAGTCACCCAAACATAACAATCTCCCCTCTCCACGCCACCGATGTTGTCCAAGGGAAAGGCAATGGCCGATACAACTTTGTACCAGTGACATCGCAACTCATTTCTACAGCTGAGTAAACTGCAGCAACATGAAATAAAGTGTCTTGCCCAAGAATCCGGGAATAGAACTCACAACCTCATGATTGCAAGCCTAACGCGCTAACCACCTTCACTATAGAGATAGACATACATAAAGTAATTGTTTCTTCTTTTGGCACAATGCCAGCAATTACTCCAGTGCATTACTGGTACTTTATTTTATCGACCCCGTAAGGATGAAAGACAAAGTTAACCTCGGCGGGATTTGAACTCCGACCGGAAAGGGCCGTAACTCTATACTGAAAAGCATAGCGTCCGACCTTTTACCGATACTGCCAATCCACCGCCCTTAAATACATAAAATAATGATTTCTAGTGTAGGCACAAAACCACTAATTTGGGAGGAGGGGAAAGTCGATTAAATCGACTCCAGTACGTTATTGGTACTTTATGATATCGACCCAGTAAGGATGAAAGGCAAAGTTAAGCTCGGCAGGAAAACATACATAAAATAATACAAAAATATACAACATGCGCCTACAGGTTACTCATCTATATATAAATAGATATTATTGTCTATTTAAACGGAAAAAATGAAACGAAATTTCATTTCTCACTCTTAGTACGGCTGTTACTTAAATATAAGTATGTACACGTACATACATATATGTATACAGACGTACAGTAGTATGTATATGTATATACATACATGCACACATATTTATATGTACGGTGTGTTTGTAAACAAACATCCCGTATTAAGCCGTAGTGTATAGCAACCATCGTTGCTTGTTTGTTCAACACTGACAAAGGAACGCTGTACTAGTTTCAAGTTTATTAGCTATCGTCAGCAACATATAACTTCCTGCCAGATTGTTGAACGTATATACTTACATACTACTGTACGTCTGTATACATATGTGTATGTACGTGTACATACTTATATTATCTATTTAGTTTATGTTATGTTTAAGTATTTATTTTTTTATCTATTTTATACATGACGGGTCAATGATACTGTGATGCTGTCGATATTTTGAGTAAAAGTCTGAGATTTGAATAAGAAATGAAAATATGTAAAAGCATATTATGAAAAACAACATACTTACTGTAGTTGCTCCCCCGATACACAGACACAGATACACACACAGAGACACACACACACACACACACACACACACACACACACACACACACACACACACACATATATATATATATATATATATATATATATATATATATATATAGATATATATATATATATAGATATATAGATATATATACTGTATATATATATAAATCGGTTTATTAATATCTTTTACAAATGTGGCTTAACCTTTTAGTGTTCAAACCGGCCATAACCGGCCATAACTCTCTACTTCTTTCTGTTGAAACTGGCTGTAACTGGTCGCACAAACTGACGTTGAGGTATTGTTTTCAAAATAAATACTTTCAAAATCTCAAAATTCGATATTATGGGAGATAATTATTTGAGGTTAAGCCTTTACCATGAAAATATAATAGTACATATAGAATAATGTGAATACTAAAGGGTTAAAAACTATTGATGATTACGTAAATTTGAAAAAGAAAGATAAAAATAAAATTAAGTAATGAGAAAAGGAGAAAGGGGTAAAGAAGGGCAGATCTGGCTGTATGGGACAGTAGAGGAAAGGACTATAAATACCATAAATGAGAAGAAAATGGGCGAAAAAGAAGGACTCTTGGGCCACAGAGGCAAAGTAGTGGGAGGGGAGATGGTGATTGGATCTGTGCCTAGGACGCGGTGGTATTATCATTGTCAATTTTATATTCTCTTTTCTGATTTACTAACCTCTATAGTTTGGTATATAACTAGGATCAATGAGGGAAACTCAAATTCCATAAAGGGATAGATGGCCCGAATGGGTTGAGCAGCCCTAGTTTATTATTTTAACCAGACACAATATAAGACTGATTTCTAACATAAAACATGATATATTCCAATGGCAAAACATAACATGTCACCAACACAGACGAACAGAATTCTGTCTTAAGTCTTATGACAGTGAAGCATGTATCTTATCACCTTGTTTTCTATATTTTATATTCAAGTCTTCAGGTACGTTAAGTGCTTTCACTGTAAGGTGAAAATAAAATGGCTGCCACTGTGTACGAATTGTTGGTGGTACAAAGACAGAACTTGACATATGGCTTACTTAGACAGTCAACTAGTGTTACACATTTCAAAGTAAGATTTTCATCTGAGCAGTATGTTAAAAATATGTGCGTGTGTGTTTGTGTGTGAGTGTGTGTGTGTGTATGTGTGTGTCTGTGCGTGCGTGTATGTGTAAGTAAATATGTATGTATATATTATAAATGTTTTCATGTTTGTTTCTGTATCTCTGTGGTTATTTGTATGTATGTGTGTGTGAGTGTGTGTGTGCCTGTGTGTATGTATAACTAAATATGTATGTATATATTATAAATGTTTTCATGTTCGTCTCTGTGACTCCGTGTGTGTTTGTGTATGTGGGTGTGTGAGTGTGTGTGTGCCTGTGTGTATGTATAACTAAATATGTATGTATATATTATAAATATGTTCATGTTCCTCTCAGTGTCTCTCTGTGTATTTGTATGTATGTGTGTGTGTATGTGTGTGTATGTGTGTGTGTATGTGTGTGTGTCTGTCTGTGTGTGTGTATGTGTCTGTATGCGTGTATGTGTGTCTGTGTGCGTGTATGTGTAAGTAAATATGTATGTATATATTATAAATGTTTTCATGTTCGTCTCTGTGACTCCGTGTGTGTTTGTGTGTGTGGGTGTGTGAGAGTGTGTGTGCCTGTGTGTATGTATTACTAAATATGTATGTATATATTATAAATATGTTCATGTTCCTCTCAGTGTCTCTCTGTGTATTTGCATGTGTGTGTGTATGTGCGTGTGTGTATATGTGTGCGTGCGCGTGTGTGTATGTATGTGTGTATGTGTATGTATGTGTCTGTGTGTGTGTGTGTCTGTGTGTGGGTGTGTGTGTGTAAGTAAATATGTATGTATATATTATAAATATTTTCATGTCCGTCTCTGTGACTTCGTGTGTGTATGTGTGTCTGTGTGTATCTGTGTGTATATGTGTGTGTGTGTGTGTGTGTATCTGTGTGTGTGTGTGTGTGTGTTTTCTCATCTTGAATTAGATTTGGGTCTGATTTTCTTCTTCTTTTTAGTAGTAATTATCTATTTATTTATGATTTCCATTTTCTTTCCTAAATACATTTTACAAAAATCTCTTTCCAACTTTGTTAGTAGACAGAATTTAATTTCCCTAATGCTTTTACTTCAGTTGTTAAATCTTAGCATTGCATCAATTAATTTCCGCCAGTTTCTCGGAGATAAACACATTTAGTCCAACTCCAATTTAATTATAAACAAATAAAGATACTCTCAATACTTTCATTCAATTCCTTTATAGTGAAAATGTCTTTTGGAAGCCCAGTGCTACCTTAATATTTTATCTATGCTATGCACACAGAACCTAAACTAAAAACAATACTATGCATTCTAGAATGAACAATTGTGACAGCAATATAAATGATTTTAGAAGAACAATAAACCAAAAACGACAGTGAGATCGAAATAGGTAAATCAGCTAGAATACTAAGTTACTTAAGGGTATTCAAAGTAAATGTCTATAAGAACCCATATGTGATCTTACTGTGAGAGTGTTACCATGTTTTTTAATGAATTACACTGCCTATGATTCTCAAACAATTTTGAAAATACAAAGAATTTGGAGAAGTTAGTATATAACAAATTTCCTAT
>OZ024742.1:189084974-189089974 GCA_964016885.1 Eledone cirrhosa
GGTGGATTGGCAGTTTGGGTAGAGAGACGGACTCCATGCTTTCCAGCATAGTTACGTCCATTTACGATCTGAGTTCAAATCTCGCCGAGGTTGACTTTCCCTTTCACAGCCTTACGGGGTCGATAAAATAAAGTAGCAGTAATGCACTGGGTAATTGCTGGCCTTGTGCCTAATGTAGAAACAATTATTATTTGTAAAAGTGTGTTTCAAATTTTCTTGTTTTTCCTGGGGTATTGTTTGTAGATATTGTTTTATAAAATATATATTTATTGCGACTTTTTTAATGACTGTTATTTTTTGGTTTCTTTCTCTCCTTCAGTTCCTTGACTATACAGTTTCACACCCACCCACTCGCATTCCCACACACAATGACAAACAACCTTTCCTCTAAACAAACATCTATTTATTCCTTTTATTTTTATATTTTTTTGGAGTGAAAATGGATCTGCTCTCCAAACGTCCTTCCTCGGGGCTGTCTGTCGAGTTTCATCATTAGATTAAAAACCAAAAAAACTTCATATTTCAAGAACAGAAGCCAAATAAGGGTGTAAAATAGAATAATATTATGTGAATAAAATAAAGTAATAGAGTAACTGAGAGAGAGAGGGTGTGAGATGAGAAGAGAAGAGGAGAGAGAAGGGAAGAAAAGGGAGTAGGGGAGGAGAGGAGAGAGAGAAGGGGAGAAAAGAAGAGAGGAAAAAGAGTGAGTGAGAGAGAGAGGGGGGTGGTGGGAGTGAGAGAGGGTGTGAGATGAGACGAGAAGAGGAGAGAGAAGGGAAGAAAAGAGCGTAGGGGAGGAGAGGAGAGAGAGAAGGGAAGAAAAGCGGGTAGGGGAGGAGAGGAGAGCGAGAAGGGAAGAAAAGAAGAGAGGAGAGAGAGTGAGAGAGAGAGAGAGAGAAGGGTGGAGGGAGGGAGAGAGGGTGTGAGATGAGAAGAGAAGAGGAGAGAGAAGGGAAGAAAAGAGGGTAGAGGAGGAGAGGAGAGAGATAAGGGAAGAAAAGAAGAGAGGAAAGAGAGTGAGAGAAAGAGAGAGAGAGAGACAGAAGGGAGGAATAGGATGATCAGAAAAGGAGAGTGAGAGAGCGGAGAGAAAGATATACTAAGTGAAATCAATAGAAATGCACTTTATATATTTTTGGAGGGTCGTCAAGAAAGGTGTACAGAGGCATGGGTGTTATATTTACTGTTGGTCTTATTATTGTTGTTGTTTTTTTCTTGGGGGTGGGGGTGGGGCGTTGATTGGTGTGCATGTGTGCGTGTGTGTTAATGCGTGTGTTTGGGTGTGTGTGTTGATGGGTGTTTGTGAGTGTCCGTGAGTATATGTGTTGATTCGTGAGTATGTGTTTGTGTGTGTTAAAGGGTGTGCGTGTGTTTGTGTGTGTTGATGGGTCTGTTTGTATGTTTGTGTGTGTCTGTGTGTTGAAGGGTGTGTATATGTGTGTGTGTGTTACTTGATGGCTGTGTGTGTGTTGATGTGTGTGTGTGTGTGTGTGTGTGTGTATTAATGGATGTGTGTGTGTTTGTGTGTGTTGATGGGTCTGATTGTGTGTGTGTGTGTGTGTTTGTGTGTGTGTGCACGTTGATGGGTGTGTATGTTTGTGTATGTGTGTGTTGAAGGGTGTGTATGTTTGGGTGTGTTATTTGATGGATGGGTGTGTGTTGATGTGTGTGTGTGTGTGTATGTTTGCGTGTGTTTGTTGATGGGTGTATGCGTTTGTTTGTGCGTCTGTGTGTGTGTGTGTGCGTTAATGAGTGTCTATATTTTGTTGTGTGTGCATGTGTGTTTTTGGATGTGTGTGACTCTGTGTGTGTATGTGTCGTTGTGTGTGTTTGTATGTGTGTTGACGGATGTGTGTATTTCTGTGTACGTGTGCTTGTGTGCCTCAATCTCTCTGTATGTGTGTATGTGTTGTCCTGTGTGTTGGTGTGTATGTTGCTGGATGTGTGTATTTATGTGTGCCTGTATTTCTGCGTCTCAATCTCTCTCTGCATGTGTGTTTCTGTGTATATATGTATTGAATGGTGTGTATGTCCCTGTGTGTATGTCACTGTGTGTATGTCACTGTGTGTATGTCACTGTGTGTCTTTTGTGTTTCTCATCTCGCCTTGCCATGCTGTTGATGACATTGAGCCACAAAAGACGGTTGCTGTTTTCAATGCAGGTATAAATGTTGTTTACGTTGTTCTTGTTGTTATAGTATATACTGCTCCAAGGTAATATGGCGGTCGTCGCAGTGGTAATACCAATAATTATTTCTACACTTGGCACAAGGCCAGCAATTACCCAGTACATTACTGGTACTTTATTTTATCGACCCCGTAAGGATGAAAGGCAAAGTCAACCTCGGCGGGATTTGAACTCAGATCGTAAAGGGACGTAACTATGCTGGAAAGCATGGCGTCCGACCCTCTACCAATACTGCCAATCCACCATTGGTAATACCAATAATAGTTCTAATTATTTTTCTGTTGGCAAGGGCCGTAACTCTATGCGTCGGACGTCATGCTTTGACGCATAGAGTTACGGCCCTTGCCATTCTCAGTTCAAATCCCGCCGAGGTTAACTTTGGCTTTCATCCTTACGGGGTTGATAAAATAAAGTACCAGTAATACACTGGGTGTTTGCTGGCCTTGTGCTAAAAGTAGAAACAATTATTTTTCTGTTGTGTTTGTGGTTGGGATACCTGTAGTAGTAGTAGTAGTAGTAGTAGTAGTAGTAGTAGTAGTAGTAGTAGTAGTAGTAGTAGTAGCAGTAGCAGCAACAGTAGCTCTAGTACTATTACTATTACTATTATTATTATTTTGGCAGTTGTCGGTCGAGCGCCGGACAACATGCTTTGTAGCAGAGATTTACGACGTTTTACGTTCTGCGTTTAATTCCCCCTGGGGTTAGCTTCGCCTTTCTTCCTTACGGGGTCGATAAAATAAAGGACCAGTAACGTACTGGAGTCGATTTAATGGACTCTCCCCCCCCCCCAAAAAAAAAAAACAATTGATGGCCTTGATAAGAAACCATTATTAGTAATGCACTGGGCGGTGGATTGGCAGTATCAGCATAGTTACGTCCCTTTACGGTCTGAGTTCACATCCCGCCGAGGTTGTCTTTGCCTTTCATCCTTACGGGGTCGATAAAGTAAAAGTACCAGTAATGAACTGGGGTAATTGCTGTCCCTGTGCCAAAAGTAGAAACAATTATTATTATTATTATTATTAATAGTAGTAGTAGTAGTAGTAGTAGTAGTAGTAGTAGTAGTAGTAGTAGTAGTAGTAGTAGCATAGCAGCAACTTTAGTAGTAGTAGTAGTAGTAGTAGTAGTAGTAGTAGTAGTAGTAGTAGTAGCAGCAGTAGTAGTACGGGCAGTAATAGTAGCAGAGGTAGTGGTTTCATGTGAGATGGTAGTACTCAGTGTAGTTATATAGTAGTGGTAGGAAGAATGACCTACAGAAGATGGCTGCTGTGATAGTTCGTTTTTCTTTTCTGGCTAAGTGAGACAAATGTGTTAGCGGTGGTGGTGATGGAAGAGAAGATAATGGTGACGGTGTTGTTGGGTCTAGAGTTTGATGGGGCAGTGGGGATAGAAATGGCGGTGGTATTCTTGGGTGATGGTAAAACGATATAACACTAACAGCGGGGTGGACACACAAAGATGAATGTATCCTGAGACCTCCAAAGAGGGTTCGGAAGGGAGCAAACCTTGACAATGGGAACCTGGAACATTCTGGCCTCCATGAGACTCTCAGGGAATAGGTGGATGATGATGAAGATGAAGAAGAAGAAGAAGAAGAAGAAGAAGAAGAAGAAGAAGAAGAATTGATGAGGGCGGTGGCGTTTGCCGTCCTCATGAAAGTGGTGTTGGTGGTATTGGTTCTGTTAGTGGTGGTACGGTAGTAGTACTGTTGTGGTGTTGATGCAGCGTTGTATTTGATGAGATGAGGCGTAACGTTGGCGGTGATGATGGGGGAGGGGTAATGGTTTTGTTGTTGTCGATGGTGATCATGGGGGTGGTGGTGGTGGTGGTGGTGTGAAAGGAAGGGGCAGATAATCCATTGGACACATTTACATAATATCATCTAACATAATACAATAGATTCATGTAATCCAATACCAAACAGATATAGACATAAGAATGGAAACCTTCACACGTCCTGTATTATTGTTTTATTTTTGTTTTTATCTTATTGCTGATGATGATGGTGGTGGTAGTGATGATGGTGGTGGTAGTGATGGTGGTGGTAGTGATGGTGGTGGTGGTAGTGATGGTGGTGGTAGTGATGGTGGTGGTAGTGATGATGATGGTGATAGTGATGGTGGTGGTAGTGATGGTGGTGGTAGTGATGATGGTGGTGGTAGTGATGGTGGTGGTAGTGATGATGGTGGTGGTAGTGATGGTGGTGGTAGTGATGATGGTGGTGGTAGTGATGGTGGTGGTAGTGATGGTGGTGGTGAGGGTGGTGGTTACCATGATGGTGATTTTCGTGATGGTTGTGGTGTTGGTGGCGGTAGTGATGATGGTGGTGGTAGTGATGGTGGTAGTAGTGATGATGGTGGTAGTGATGGTGGTGGTAGTGATGGTGGTGGTGGTAGTGATGGTGATGGTAGTGATGGTGGTAGTAGTGATGATGGTGGTAGTGATGATGGTGGTAGTGATGGTGGTGGTAGTGACGGTGGTGGTAGTGATGATGGTGGTGGTGATGGTGGTGGTAGTTTATGGTGGTGGTAGTGATGGTGGTGGTAGTGATGGTGGTGGTGGTAGTGATGGTGATGGTAGTGATGGTGGTAGTAGTGATGATGGTGGTAGTGATGATGGTGGTAGTGATGGTGGTGGTAGTGACGGTGGTGGTAGTGATGATGGTGGTGGTGATGGTGGTGGTAGTTTATGGTGGTGGTAGTGATGGTGGTGGTAGTGATGATGGTGGTAGTGATGGTGGTGTTAGTGATGGTGGTGGTAATGATAGTGGTGGTAGTGATGGTGGTGGTAGTGATGGTGATGGTAGTGATGG
>OZ024742.1:189094974-189114974 GCA_964016885.1 Eledone cirrhosa
TGTTTTATATTAAATTGCATTGTACTGCTCAGAAACATTTCTTAGAGTTAAATAATTGTATTTGACTCCTGAGTGAAAACTCTAAATTATATTATATCTGCTCCTTCGGTCGAGCTGAATTCGTAATCCCATATAAACGGCTGTTATTTCTAGCGCCATGAGTATGAGCCAGATTGCTGGGGAAAAAAAGCACATGTGTTTGGCATACGACAAACCAGTCCTTAGATATTTCTCTTAGGCGAAGTAACTCTAATTTTTCTGGGTGCCTATTGAGAATCACAGAAAATTGATTATTTCACTAATAATTATTTCATAAATAGTTATTCCACAATTAATTAATTATTTCAATAGTATACCATCCTTTGTAAAAGAGGTTTATTTTTTGAAGTTCGGACTGATCTGCTGAATAGGTTTGAATTTTGGAATTTAAACTTGTCTAGGCACCAGGGCAGTTGCCGATATACGTCTGTGAGTATAGATTTATTATTTTTTAGATCGATACAGGGAGACTATATGTATTTGAATTAAGGTATTTCTATCTGGCTAAATTATTGTCAATTTGCAATAAAAACACATTAGTGTTGATCATATATTTTTTTATATTAACTTGTATTGTACTGCTCAGAAACATTTCTTAGAGCTAAATAATTGTATTTGACTCCTGAGTGAAAACTCTAAATTATATCATATATATATATATATATATATATATATATATATATATATATATATATATATATAACACACACACACACACATATATATATATGTATATATATATATATATATATATATATATAAAGAAAAAGGGATGAAATCGAAAATGCAACTGAAGTCTTATTTTTTTTTTAAATATATATATTTATTTGGTTCCTTTACCGGTTTCGCAGTTCTTCTGCTTTTCAAAAGGTGAGTTGAGATGGAGGGTCTGTGGTTTTTCTCACATGTGAGAAAAACCACAGACCCTCCATCTCAACTCACCTTTTGAAAAGCAGAAGAACTGCGAAACCGGTAAAGGAACCAAATAAATATATATATTTTAAAAAGAAATAAGACTTCAGTTGCATTTTCGATTTCATCCCTTTTTCTTTATACTTACACTCGTGTAGGACACCTCGGTTATTTTTCATTTTGTAAAAAAAACCTCACTTTCTAATATATATATATATATATATATATATATATATATATAATATAAGATCAAAAGATGGTTAAAAGAGTACCAAGTCTTTTATTATGCGCATTTCAAAAAACAAATATCAGCATGGGATGATATCTGCGTTTTCATCAGATAAAATAGGGATACATGATATGAAGCTTAAAAACACTTGTGAATAGTGAAGTTTTAAATCAACATATATATATATATATATATACATATATATATATATATATATATATATACATACATATATATATATATATATATATATATATATATATATATATATATATATATATATATATATATATATATATATATATATATATATATGTATGTTCTTCTGGTTTTATATTTTATGAAGTTTTAGCAATAGTATGTATGTACCCATGTATGTTTGTTTGTACGTATGTTTGCAAGCATGTATGTATGTATGCATGTATGTTTGTTTGTATGTATGTATATATAGGTAAGTATATATCTATGTATGTGAATATGTATGTATGTATGTATGTATGTATGTATCTATGTATGTATGTATATATATATCCGGGAGAGATGACCCCTTAGCCTTTGTCAAGGCAGAATTCTAGGAGAAGGAAAACTCTGATATAACACCTGCAACTCTGATGGTATCCAATGATGTTGACTTGTTCTTCTTTTTGGTAAATATCATCTTGGTTAAGAGAGTGGGACTGGCTTTGTGCAGTGCCTTGGCTCACTATAAAAGCTTCACGGCACAGGCATTGCTTTATATCTGGAGATCTCTCTGCACTTGTCATCACATGGTACCATGGGCCCAGCACTATGTGTCAATAATTGTCACAAGTGTGGTGTTTGTACCAGAGTTTTCATGTCGCAGGCTGGACTAAAAAGTCACTCGTTCAGCGCATCGGTAGGGGTTCTCCTACATGGATATAAAGTAGTGGCCGTACTCGAGAACGAGTTGGCAGCCACCATGTATATATATATAGGTAAGTATATATGTGTGTATGTGAATACGTATGTATGTATCTATGTATGTATGTATATATGTATGAATGTATGTTTGTTTGTTTTTTTGTATGTATATGTCTGCATTGTGTGTCTATGGGTGAATGCATGTATGCATTTTTGTATGTATGTCCGTATGTATGTATGTTTGTATATATGTATACATATATGTATGTATCTATCTATGCTTGTGGTTTGTTTGTATGTATGTGTATATGTATGTTTGTATGTATGTATGTGTGTATTGTGTTTGCGTATTAATGTACGTATGTTTTATTTCAGATTATTAATTTTTTTGCAAGTATTTTTTTTTTTTTTTAAATATTAAAAGGGGTAAACATATTTAACTCTTGGTGGTGTTGTGTGGTCTCCGGAGTATTTCAAAAGTGATTCATTTCTGTTCAGGTTGGAACAGTCTATTTCTTCCAGAAAGAAAGAGAGAGGGAGAGAGAGAAAGAGAGAGGGGGGGGAGAGGAGAGAGAGCAAGTGTGAGAGTAATATAAATTTATATACATACACATATATATATATATATATATATATATATATATATATATATATATATACAATATGTTGAAAAGGTAACACACCAGAGAGAGATATACAGTACGCTATCAATAAAACAGGGAAAAAACCACCAGTGTATGGAATCTATAACCTATGAAAGGCAGACTATAGACACGATAATTAAAAATAAATTAAAGCGTAAATAAATACCTCTATAACTATATAACACACGTACAAATCCAAAGATACTAATCCAAAGTTATGTTTCACCAGTAATTTGTTGAAAGAAATGGGTTAGCCTCGGTTCATCACTGTGTGTAAGGCTATACAATTCAGACAACACTAAGAGAATTTTAAAATTGAATGTCCAGCTACACGTGGGAGAGAGAAGTCACAGCATGTTTAAGGGCAGTGAACCAGTGGCCTCTGAGGGACGAACTGCTAAAAAGGGTAGCCCACAACAAATTACTGGTGAAACATATCTTTGGATTAGTATCTTTGGATTTGTACGTGTGTTATATAGTTATAGAGGTATTTATTTACGCTTTAATTTATATTTTTAATTATCGTGTCTATAGTCTGCCTTTCATAGGTTATAGATTCCATACACTGGTGGTTTTTTCCCTGTTTTGTTGATAACGCACTGTATATCTCTCTCTGGTGTGTTACCTTTTCAACATATTGTATTTTAAAGAGCTCAGGATTTTTTCTCCTTTGAGCACATTATTTACAGGGAATAGCGAAGGTCTATGCCTCCGTTAATTTATCGTGATATATATATATATATATATGAATAAAATGAGTCCTTCATCAGTGATCTTCCAACTTTCATTGGTATTTCATCGATTTGAAAATCATATACCTCTAGTTGGTGCGAGCAATAACAAATAAACTTATTGGGATATATATATATATATATATATATATATATATATATATATATATATATATATATATATATATATATATATATATATATATATATATATATAAATGAAAATATAAATGAAAATAGAGAAAATAATGTGAGCAAGAAGCCAACAGTAATTCATACATATAAGTGACTATTACGTTAAGATGGAAAATATATAACGTTAGATACGGGAAAATAATTCAATCACAATTCAACAAAAGTCAAGACAGAAATTTTATTCACAGATTTTGTGTAATCCAGGGAATATATATATATATATATATATATATATATATATTGTTATACTTGGGAGGGTCATATTTGTGTAATATTGCCAGAATTAATAACAGAACACACTGTTTGGTTGGTTTTCGCTTTTCGCTTCTGTGTCTTTTATATCGGTAATCTAATTTATTCGGTCCTCAATGTTGCCATTGACTGACCAACGGTCAAAAATAATACAGATACAATATAGACACAAACACATATATATAGTTTATCAAAGCTCTTTCCTTGCACATCTGCAACACCGTCAGTGGTGCTATTGTTTCCTCCCGTTGCATTGTGTTTTCTACGCTATCTTTATTTAGTTTGTTTATATATTTATTTATTTGTTTATTTGATTTTGTCTTCTTTGCGCATGCGTTTGCGTGTGTGTATAGTGTTTTGTTTGATGTGTGTTCGTGATTGGGTGACTGTGTATTGGTTAATGTATTCTATCTTTACTAGTGTGTGTTTATATGTGTTTGTTGTTATTGTGCTTCTGTGTGTATTTATTTATTTATTTATCTATTTATTTATTTATACTTCTCTTAGGTCAGTGTTGTTTGTTTGGGTGTTGTTGTTATTCCATTCATTCTTTCTGTTTAGCCTTGGCCTTCTAAGTTCTATTTCACTGGCCTCTCTGATTTGCCTATCTGCTGGGTCATTTCTATGTTTAAATATTATTCTAATTTGTATGTTGTCTATGTTACCGTCGTGTTGTTGTCTGGCATGTTCGTATAGAACTGAACCGTTTTTTCGTCCTTTTAGTTGCCCAGTGTTGGTCTATCCTTTCACCTATGCTACGAGCTGTCTCGCCTATGTATGTTGTAGTCATGTTTCTGCAAGTACCCTCTGTACATCTTATGCTATAGACTACGTTTCTAGTTTTACAGTTTATCCGAGGGTTTACCTTACATATGATACATTTCCTATTAGTACAGTGGGTTTTCTTAAAAGGGTAGATTTTGCTGATCAGGATTTTATGGTGGTTCCTGGCTTTTCTAACACCTTAATCTTTAAGTGGGTCTTTCTCAGGGCCTTTCTACACTGGTTAGCTAATTTCCCTCCAGGGGTAGCGTTCACAAACATGACACTCTGGTATCTCTGGTTGTCGTACCATGAGGTGGCCTTCCCTATCTTATGTCTAGCCCTATCTATTCTATTCCATGATTTGTTCCTGTATAATGGGCAAATTCCTTTCATGTCCAGTTATATGAGGGTCTTATACTTCTCCGTGGCTCCTTCGTATACTCTGACTCTCTCTCTCTTTGGTTGTAGCCAGGGAACTGCATGCGGTTGATGAAGTGCTGGATGTGTATTTCCATTTCTGTTGGGTCGCACATGCGGGACACGTTCTTCATCACTCGTACCAAGTCTGCGATCAGAATATTAAACTTAGCACTACTGGACATTGCTGAGCTTTTGAGTATCAGGTATTTGGAGGCCATGGGTTTAGCATAGTGTGAGTGGAGTATTTGGGCTCTCTCGTCTATAGTGTTAATCCAGAGTTCCGTGTCTAATACAGGTAGTCTATTGTTAGGGTGTTTGGAACGGTAGTCGATAGTTACAGTTATACTCTGGTGTATTGAATTAGCTATCTGCTGGATGCTTTCCATTGTGCTACGTTCTAAATCCAACTTGTTAGTGCTCTCTAGTGGGGATGTTCTTATAACTATATTGATATCGTCTACGTAACGAGAGTACATGATGAGGTCTATGGAGCTCTCATTAAGGAGATCTTTAAGTCTCCTTTCCGACCATACCATAAAAAGGTTGGCAACGTCACCAGCTATGCTGACGCCAATGGCTGCTCCCTCATTTTGGTTGTAGATATTCTCGTTGAACTTGAATATGTTGGCCTTTAGGGTAGTTTTGATACTAGCCCCTATTGCATGTGCGACCATTTTTGTTACTTGATCATTGTTTTGGGGGGTCCGTATAGCTTTGGTCCACCCAATCCACCTTCCTATGGGAGTCTTTTTAGCCATTGAGGTTATAGTGGGGGGTCTACTTCTTATGGGTCTACTGGGGCAGAAACGTCTAAGGTCATGGCTGTCTAGGTAGTCAGTGTCGTAGGTAAGTCTAAGTAGGAGACCCAGTTCGTCTGTGTCGACGTCGCAGAACTCCACCTCACTCTCATTGATCATCTCCACACATTTTTCCACAGCAAAATCAATGTTAATGCATGGGTACAGTGATACCACATCCATGCTGCCTATTATGCAGTTGGATAGGTTCCTGTTTTTGTTGCACTCACTGATTCTGCTGAGGAGGTCCTCTGTACTGTCACATACATCTGGGGACATCTTGATTATGGGGCGTATAACCATTGAGAAGTAGTAGGAGATCCTGTAGTTGCTAGCCATATTTGCTCCGCATACAGGTCTTGTTGGTGGTCCTGTTGTCGGGTCGTCGACTGTCTTGTGGTCTTTGCGGAGCCCATACAAGGGTGGTATGCCATTGTTAGACGCCTGAAAGTTGTTGGCAGTGAGTCTGCTTGGCTTTAGGATGTCGGTCCACATCATCATGTGAGCGTTGAGGATTTTCTCTCTCCCATCATGTATTTTCTGTGCAATTTCGCTCGTGTTGGTGATGTGGGGTTGCATAGCCTTGATGTAGTTCGGCATGTTATCTATTGACATCCTACCAGACTGATCCGTGCGTAGACATACTACCTCACCATCCCTTGTGCGCTGCTTGAGGCTAACCAAGCCTTCTACAGGTTTTCTCCCAAGTTGTTGGGCCGCTGGTCTGCTCTGTCTCTTAGTATACCTGTCTACTATTTGTCTAATCTTATTTCTAGCTATGGTGAACTGTGCCTCTGTCTCGTCATCTATTTGTTGTGGTATGCAAACTCTTTTATTAAAGGGTAACCTCGTAGGATAGATATTACCCATCTTATATGTTTGGTCAGCTGGGTTGAAGAATAGTTTCTCTAAAGGGTTGTCATTATATCTATCGTCATAGTTGTGTGTGTTGCTATTATTGTTATTATGGTGGTTGTTGTTGTTCCTATCATTAGCATTATTATTATTGTTATGATTGCTAGATGTATTGCTGCTGTGATTGTTAGATATATTGTTGTTATGATTCCTAGATATATTGTTGCTGTGATTGTTGTTTTCTTCACCGTTATTGTTGTTGTTACTGTTATTTCTACCATTGTGGTTGTTACTTTTATTATGTTTCTTGTTTTTGTTGTGTCTATCATTAATGTTGCTACATGTATTATTTCTAGTATTACCCTGTGGTTGTTGTTGTTGTTATTCGTATTGTTACTGTTATTACTACTGTGGTCGCTGCTGCTGTGTCTGTAGTTAATGTTTCTATTATTATTATTATTGTGGTTGTTGTTGTTGTTCTGTCTATCGTTAGTATTATTACCATTATTACTATTTCTCACTCTCCTGCTATTGTTATTGTTATGACTATTACTATTATAGCTGTTATTTCTATACTCAGAGTTATTGTTTATATTACTACTACCGTTATTATTGTTGTTGTTGTCCGTATAGTTGTTGTTGTTGTTTTCTTTTGCATTCCAACGTATTTTTGTGAAACACTTTTCCAGCTCTGTTTTGCACTCAATAGGGTTAATCTTTTTGTAGATGGCAAATTTTGGTGGTAGCTGCAGGATTTGTTCACTGATTAAAGTGTTCCCATAAATATTTACTGTGTGGTCATTGGTAAATTCTTCCGGTAGTTTTACATCAGTCATACGGATATTGTTGATGTTATCTGGGTATTTTTGAGAACATTCTATTTTCCTTTCTTCTAGTTTTTTTCTTATTCATCCATTCTAATTTCTTATTGAAATGCCTATTACATTCGTTTCGGGCGTATTTCGTTTCACGTCGGATGACGCTCATGAAGTCATCCCTTTCGTATGGTGTGGTGAGATTTTGGACTTCCTTACCATTAATGCGTTTCGGTCTGTAGAATTCGTTGACTTTTGTGTATGTTGTTCTTTTCATATTAACTGTTATTGTGTGTTTTAGTCGTTCAGCATGTGTTTTGTTCAATAATAAATGATTTAACTGTTTTGATATGTTTGTTGTGTATATTTTGGAGGAAACACAGTGTTTTAAGAAGCGGATTTGTTCTGTTGTTATTGTAGTTTTTATAAAACAGAAAACAGTGTCTTTCAATAACCTTTCAGCTTGGCACAAGCTAATGCCATAACGGCGATGAATTAGTTTTGCGAGGTTTTTGATATGAAATCGTGTGCCGAAACAAATATTGTTATACTTGGGGAGGGTCACATTTGTGTAATATTGCCAGAATTAATAACAGAACACACTCACTGTTTGGTTCGTTTTCGCTTTTCGTTTCTGTGTCTTTTATATCGGTAATCTAATTTATTCGGTCCTCAATGTTGCCATTGACTGACCAACGGTCAAAAATAATACAGATACAATAAAGACACAAACACATATATATAGTTTATCAGAGTTATTTCGTTGCACACCTGCAAACCCGTCAGTGGTGCTATTGTTTCCTCCCGTTGCATTGTATTTTCTACGCCATCTTTATTTAGTCTGTTTATATATTTATTTATATGTTTATTTTATTTTGTCTTCTTTGCGCATGCGTTTGCGTGTGTGTATAGTGTTTTGTTTGATGTGTGTTCGTGATTGTGTGACTGTGTATTGGTTAATGTATTCTATCTTTACTAGTGGTGTGTTTATATGTGTTTGTTGTTATTGTGCTTGTTTATGTATTTATTTATTTATTTATCTATTTATTTATTTATACTTCTCTTGGGTCAGTGGTGTTTGTTTGGCAATAGGGGCTAGTATCAAAACTACCCTAAAGGGCAACATATTCAAGTTCAACGATATCTACACTCAAAATGAGGGAGCAGCCATTGGCGTCACCATAGCTGGTGACGTTGCCAACCTTTTTATGGTATGGTGGGAAAGGAGACTTAAAGATCTCCTTAATGAGAGCTCCATAGACCTCATCATGTACTCTCGTTACGTAGACGATATCAATATAGTTATAAGAACATCCCCCACAAGAGAGCACTAACAAGTTAGAATTAGACCGTAGCACAATGCAAAGCATCCAGCAGATAACTAATTCCATACACCAGAGTATAACTGTAACTATCGACTACCGTTCCAAACACCCTAGCAATAGACTACCTGTATTAGACGCGGAACTCTGGATTAACACTATAGACGAGAGAGCCCAAATTCTCCACTCACACTATGCTAAACCCATGGCCTCCAAATACCTGATACTCAAAAACTCAGCAATGTCCAGTAGTGCTAAGTTTAATATTCTGATCGCAGACTTGGTACGAGTGATAAAGAACGTGTGCCGCATGTGCGACCCAAAATAAATGGAAAGACACATCCAGCACTTCATCAACCGCATGCAGTTCTCTGGCTACAACCAAAGAGACAGAGTCAGAGTATACGAAGGAGCCACGGAGAAGTATAAGACCCTCTTAGAACTGGACATGAAAGGAATTTGCCCATTATACAGGAACAAATCATGGAATAGAATAGATAGGGCTAGACATAAGATAGGGAAGGCCACCTCATGGTACGACAACCAGAGATACCAGAGTGTCATGTTTGTGAACGCTACCCCTGGAGGGAAATTAGCTAACCAGTGTAGAAAGGCCCTGAGAAAGACCCACTTAAAGATTAAGGTGTTAGAAAAGCCAGGAACCACCATAAAATCCTGATCAGCAAAATCTACCCTTTTAAGAAAACCCACTGTACTAATAGGAAATGTATCATATGTAAAGTAAACCCCCGGATAAACTGTAAAACTAGAAACGTAGTCTATAGCATAAGATGTACAGAGGGTACTTGCAGAAACATCACAACAACATACATAGGCGAGACAGCTCGTAGCATAGGTGAAAGGATAGACCAACACTGGGGGAACTAAAAGGACGAAAAAAAGGTTCAGTTCTATACGAACATGCCAGACAACAACACGACGGTAACATAGACAACATAGAAATTAGAATAATATCTAAACATAGAAATGACCCAGGAGATATGTAAATCAGAGAGGCCAGTGAAATAGAAGTTAGAAGGCCAAGGCTAAACAGAAAGAATGAATGGAATAACAACAACACCCAAACAAACAACACTGACCTAAGAGAAGTATAAATAAATAAATAGATAAATAAATAAATACATACACAAGCACAATAACAACAAACACATATAAACACACACTAGTAAAGATAGAATACATTACCCAATACACAGTCACCCAATCACGAACACACATCAAACAAAACACTATACACACACCCAAACGCATGCGCAAAGAAGACAAAATAAAATAAACAAATAAATAAATATATAAACAGACTAAATAAAGATGGCACAGAAAATACAATGCAACGGGAGGAAACAATAGCACCACTGACGATGTTGCAGATGTGCAACGAAAGAACTTTGATAAACTATATATATGTGTTTGTGTCTTTATTGTATCTGTATTATTTTTGACCGTTGGTCAGTCAATGGCACATTGTGGACCGAATAAATTAGATTACCGACATAAAAGACACAGAAGCGAAAAGCGAAAACCAACCAAACAGTGAGTGTGTTCTGTTATTAATTCTGGCAATATTACACAAATGTGACCCTCCCCAAGTATAACAATATTTGTTTCGGCACACGATTTCATGTCAAAAACCTCGCAAAACTAATTCATCGCCGTTATATATATATATATATATATATATATATATATATATATATATATATATATATAAATTGAAACAAAATGAAAACGAAATTTCATTTCTCACTCTTAGTATGGCACTTACTTAAATGTAAGTATGCATGTATACGTACATACATATATGTATACAGACGTACAGTAGCATGCACATATATATATATATATACATATATACATACATATGCATACAGGTACACATACATATATGCACGTATCAGTTTAGCGGCGCTAACGTCGCTTTGTTCGTTTGTAAACAAACTGAACAGCCTGAATTTATGCCATACGGTGTTAAGGCAACCACGTCACCTTTTTGTTCAACACTGACACAGGAACGATGTACTAGTTTCAAGCTTGTTAGCTATCATCAGCACCGTTTACCCATCTGCCAGATAGTTGAACGTTCGAAAGTATATACTTTCCTTATGAAAATTAACGGCTGAGCAGCCTAATTTGCATATTGAGTGAGTTAAATCGGTCAGGCATACCGAAAACGATAAATTGAAACAAAATGAAAACGAAATTTCATTTCTCACTCTTAGTATGGCACTTACTTAAATGTAAGTATGCATGTATACGTACATACATATATGTATACAGACATACAGTAGCATGCACATATATATATATATATATATACATATATACATACATATGCATACAGGTACACATACATATATGCACGTATCAGTTTAGCGGCGCTAACGTCGCTTTGTTCGTTTGTAAACAAACTGAACAGCCTGAATTTATGCCATACGGTGTTAAGGCAACCACGTCACCTTTTTGTTCAACACTGACACAGGAACGATGTACTAGTTTCAAGCTTGTTAGCTATCATCAGCACCGTTTACCCATCTGCCAGATAGTTGAACGTTCGAAAGTATATACTTTCCTTATGAAAATTAACGGCTGAGCAGCCTAATTTGCATATTGAGTGAGTTAAATCGGTCAGGCATACCGAAAACGATAAATTGAAACAAAATGAAAACGAAATTTCATTTCTCACTCTTAGTATGGCACTTACTTAAATGTAAGTATGCATGTATACGTACATACATATATGTATACAGACGTACAGTAGCATGCACATATATATATATATATACATATATACATACATATGCATACAGGTACACATACATATATGCACGTATCAGTTTAGCGGCGCTAACGTCGCTTTGTTCGTTTGTAAACAAACTGAACAGCCTGAATTTATGCCATACGGTGTTAAGGCAACCACGTCACCTTTTTGTTCAACACTGACACAGGAACGATGTACTAGTTTCAAGCTTGTTAGCTATCATCAGCACCGTTTACCCATCTGCCAGATAGTTGAACGTTCGAAAGTATATACTTTCCTTATGAAAATTAACGGCTGAGCAGCCTAATTTGCATATTGAGTGAGTTAAATCGGTCAGGCATACCGAAAACGATAAATTGAAACAAAATGAAAACGAAATTTCATTTCTGACTCTTAGTATGGCACTTACTTAAATGTTTACAAACGAACAAAGCGACGTTAGCGCCGCTAAACTGATACGTGCATATATGTATGTGTACCTGTATGCATATGTATGTATATATGTATATATATATATATATGTGCATGCTACTGTACGTCTGTATACATATATGTATGTACGTATACATGCATACTTACATTTAAGTAAGTGCCATACTAAGAGTGAGAAATGAAATTTCGT
The DNA here is from genome assembly GCA_964016885.1 of Eledone cirrhosa. NCBI lineage: Eukaryota > Metazoa > Mollusca > Cephalopoda > Octopoda > Eledonidae > Eledone > Eledone cirrhosa. Next base: position 189,107,234 of record OZ024742.1, read on the forward strand.
TTTCATTTTGTTTCAATTTATCGTTTTCGGTATGCCTGACCGATTTAACTCACTCAATATGCAAATTAGGCTGCTCAGCCGTTAATTTTCATAAGGAAAGTATATACTTTCGAACGTTCAACTATCTGGCAGATGGGTAAACGGTGCTGATGATAGCTAACAAGCTTGAAACTAGTACATCGTTCCTGTGTCAGTGTTGAACAAAAAGGTGACGTGGTTGCCTTAACACCGTATGGCATAAATTCAGGCTGTTCAGTTTGTTTACAAACGAACAAAGCGACGTTAGCGCCGCTAAACTGATACGTGCATATATGTATGTGTACCTGTATGCATATGTATGTATATATGTATATATATATATATATATGTGCATGCTACTGTACGTCTGTATACATATATGTATGTACGTATACATGCATACTTACATATATATATATATATATATATATATATATATATATATATATATAATGAAGGATTTAAATGGATATAGTTCAGTTAAAAGGAATTTATTGACACGTGTTTCAGTAACAGTTACATAACCTGAAAACAGCTGCTATCTACAAAGTATTAATTATGCAGACATTCAATATTTCAATGTTATTATCAACTGTCATTTCATCAGAATAATTTTATTGAGAACCTGCTTGGTTTTTATTGAGAATATTAAGAGGGGTTAGAAGAATAGTTAAGGGAGTGGATAGAGATTGTTTTGATAGCAGTGAGAATTTATGGTAGTAGTGAGTAATTACATTCCCATCTGTTGTTTTGACATTTTTATAGAATACATTATTTGGCGTTGGTTATTTTTCTAAATCTATTAAGGATTAGAGATAATAAAGATATGCATGGTTGGTTTTGTGTTTGCACTTAATTAACATACAGACTTAAATTTTTCTTTCAAGTGTACGTATCCGTTCGCCCACTCATTCACACACAAACATATATGCACACCTCTACAAAATACATACACTCACATACACGTACTTACATGCTCATACTTACATACATATATACCTGCACATATATATATATACATATATATGCAAATATATATGTACATACATACGCATTCATGTATATACATTTTCATACTCAGCTTATCTTCATATACACACGTATAGGCACACACATATATACATACATACTCCTGTCTATGTGTATATATATATATATATATATATATATATATATATATATATATATATATATATATATATATATATATATATATATATATATCAAACTTTAATACATGAATACACATACATCTAACTATACACATCAAACATATATATATTTACTTATTTATATACATTTTCACATATATATACATACATATGGTCGCTTTTAGACACATTCATTATAGCATATTCTCACCTATTCTCATCAGCATATCCTCCATTATTAGTGTGGTAATTTAAGGTTATTAATATACATATATATGTTGAGAAGAGATTGTTTTTATATTTTTCTAACTAGATTGAGGTTTATATAGTTGGGGGATGTCCCTCTTTTATGTAATATTCAGCTTGTAGTGGGAAAAAAGGGTTTTAGTTCGGTGACGGCAGAATAATGTTCGTTCAATTCTGTTATTCAGCAGTTTCTTCTTGTGTGTGATTAGGTAATAAATCTCAAGATTACACAATTTGCAGAAATTTTGGCTCCTGGAAAAGCTTTGGGTTTTAGCTAATTTCTCCCATTTTAGGGTAAACTTTTGATCGCTATCCCTGAGCGTCCAAGCTTTTTCTGCTAAAGTTGTTACATTTCTTTGGCTCTGGTCTTTTATTGAGTAAGAATGCCTATATAATCGAGATTTAAACGATGTTGCCGTTGATCCCACGTAATACCACTCGTTGCCTCCGGATTCAATGGTACACTTATAGATGATATTTTTTTCCAGGCAGTTATTGCCGAGGGGGCAATTGTCAGGATAGGTGCAGTTACAGTTGTGTACGTTGGTTTTGTAGTTAGGTTTACTCTGGAGTAGTATTGCGGACGAACTTAGGTATGGTTTATTTATGTTCTGTAGTGTATTGTCTACTGTTTTTTTTGTGTTCTTTGTACTTAAGTTTTTAGTGTTTTCGTTTAACCTTCTAGTATTGATCTTTTTTATGTGTTGTTCGAGGTTTAACGCTGTAGAGTATGACAGTCTTATAGTGGTAGGGTTTAGGATTTTGTGGTATTTGTGTGATGTAGGAAAATGTCTCTTAACTATTTTAAAGAAGAGTACTGGTAAATTTGTACTAATGGAACTATTGTATTCAGGGTTATACCATAAGTACTCTTTGCATCGCTTTCTATTAGTTTTGTTTGTTGGTTTACTGGTGTGTATACTATGGTAGTAAGTGTGGTTTGGTGTTGTGTTATTATATCTACCTATGTGGGATTTATTTTGGGTGTTTTGATTGTTTTCATCTATATACTCTATTTTGTTGAGGTAGCCTGCTTTACTAAGGGCGTTATCGTAGTACTCGGCGTGTTCCTTAAATACTTGTATGTTAGAAGATAGAAGCTGTCCATCTACTGCGTGTAATATTCATATTACAACACTACGGAAAATACTATATATATATATATATATATATATATATATATATATATATATATATATATATATATATCAGGATAGAAGTAGTTTAAAGTTAGTTAGACCATTACTCAACAGACTACTCGAAACTTGGGGTCGACGTGAGAGCTCTTGCTGTTTCAATAGCTAGGTCTGGAAATAGCTGTTGAAATTTAAAAGTGCTCAGCTGTCGGGTCCCGACTCTTTATAATATATATATATATATATATATATATATATATATATATATATATATATATATATATATATATATATATAGGTGTGTAGGTGTGTGTGTGTGTGTATGTGTTTATGTGTGTGTGTGCAAAATGCACACAAATATAACGAAGCAGACGGCACAGTACAATGAAGAAATATATGATTAGTTTTTCAGTTGATATAGTAGGCAAAGTGTCTTAACGTTTCGGAAGCTAGCTCTTCATCAGAAAATAGAATGAGTAATCAAAGAAGAAATAAAAAGATAGAGGAGGAGAGTGGGCAATGGCAGAAATGAAAAAAATAATTAGAGACAAAACAGATCCATTCAAGGCGCCATCTCTTATATATTATATATATATATATATATATATATATATATTACTTCAAATTATTAATAAATATAGACATTCATGTTATCAAATATATTTTATTATACATAGTTCAGAGGTACTGAGCTATTTCAACAGTACGTCCTCATCAGATAAAATAAGTTGATGCCTGACATACCTTGACTATGTTGATGGTTATAATTCGGTCATGGCATATTTATATACTTTAAGTTGAAACATGAAAAATTACATATAATACAGAGGGTGCGGATGAGAATGTGTATAAAGATATATAATAATAAATAACTAATAATATATATTACAAAACTTATATAACTGTTAAAAATTTAAATAATAGAAAGATATGCATACCTCATTATTGCAGATAGTGGAAGTGAGAGATCGAGAAAGCAAATCATGAGGAAAGAGAGAAAAAGAAAGAGATTTGATCGTAGGAAGAAAAGAAGGGGAAAATGATCAAAGGATAGAGAGAAGAAATGAAAATAAGTTTAATAGTATAAACAAAGGGAGGAAGATATGCATTGTAACGTATAAATAGCGTATAATTAGATAGGGGAAAAGACCGTTTATTTTCACATCTTAAGTTAATTAGAAATAGTCAATTAATCAATTAATCAAATGACATAAGATTTTAGCCTATAAAATTTGAAAGGATTCATATTATTGTATTATATCAGAGTTAAAGGAAATGTAACGTGAAAGAGATAAATTTATGTTTATCAAAACTCCAAAGGTATTCACAAGTATATTTAAAAGTATATTAAAATTAAGAATATAATCAATATATTAGTCAGAAAACATTAAAATTAGAATGTTATTAATAAACCATAAAGCATTATAAATGTATTTAATAAGATATTGTTAAACCAGATTTATCTAGATATACTCATTTGTATAATTTATATATAGACTATAAGGTTTAAGGTTTAAGACGATATTAGTCACTTATATATAATATAATTACTGTTAAGAGTTATAAATTTGATTCAACAAGATTTTACTGTATTCAAAATTTTACATCAAGTTAAGTACAAAAAATTAATCAACTTGGATCTAAGGAGACTTTTATACTATAAATGTACAATCATATCCTCGTGAATCGTAAACAAACATTCAAAGTAAGTAAATGGTTTACAAGTCTGAATACATTAGAGGTATCAAATATATAAGATATAAGATTTAGAAAATACAAAAACTAAAATTAAATGTATTTAAACAATCAAAAGGTCATACATACTCGACAAGAGATCAGGTTAACAATTTCTATGTTTAGGTAGAAACCCTTAGTCTAATATTAATAATGGCATAAGTAATAAAAGCATTACAAGAATTTTTAATCTGAGACAATATCGTTTCACGCTCAGAATTATTAATAAACGTTAAAATCATTTCACATTTATTGAATGTTTTTTCCTGATTTTTTGTGAAGCTTGGAATGTAGATGCAGCTTTGTGCAAGCAATTTGAGAATACTTCACTTTTTTTGTTAATTAAGTTATTATAATTAGCAATTATTAATAAGGTCTCCATATGGCAAAGATTGCAGTTAGGTGATATTGAAGAATTTAAGTATACTTTACTATTACAAAGTTTGGACCAAAATATTGAGTATTTTAATTTTTTGTCTTTTAACGACCATATAAGTTGTGATAAAGAGGTAGAGAATTTCTTATCCGGATTCGAAAAAGAGTGTTTGTGATTAGAAAATCTTAATTTAAAGTTCGATGAAGTTGCAACTATATAGTTGTAGGTGATGTTATTTGCTTTAACGGTACATTTATAAACTAGGTTCTTATCCAGACAATTATTTTGCAGAGGACAATTCGATCTATTTCTACAGTTACATTTCGATTTACTGTTATTACTATAATTTAAACTGTACACGTTATCATTGCTAATACTTGGAGGTGTTCTATTGTGAGTGCTTAAATTAATGTTATTGTTATTCACAGTATCAATATTATTGCTAATGTTAATATTGCCATTATCCCTAATTGTTTGTTGGTTATGATTAAGAATTCTACTATTTATTTGTGCAATGTTCTGAGCTATATCCATAGTTGTAGAATAAGATAGCTTAATTGTGTGTCTATTGAATATGGAATGGTACTTATGTGTACTGGGAAAGCAATTATCTAATGCCTTAAAGAATAAATTTGCCAGGGGTGTTTTGATAGCTAAAGATGCAGGAGGCACATACCAAATAATTGATTTGGTTCTGATTTTTTTCCGAGATTTATTCACGACATTAGTATTTTCATTTATATTTAAATAATTTTTAAAGTCCGCTTTATTTATGTTATTCATATTTTTACCTAATTTATAATTCGAATTAGTATTATCTAGATATTCAATATTATTTTTATATCCTGCCTTATGTAACGGCTCGTTATAGTATCCAGCTTTTTCATCAAAAATGAATTTGTTAGCGGATAATCTAGTTAAGCGTTTTTGAACACTATTGACTATTGCATTTTTCACGGATTTAGGGTGATTTGAGTAATAGTTAACGTAATTTAGGTTATCATTGGGCTTATGGAAGGGGTAATATAGTCCTGAATTTAAATTAAGGGTGACATCAAGGAAGTTAACTACTTTAGTGCTACTTTTAATTTCTAATTCGAGGTCATAATTTTTAAAGAGTTCTATTATTGTTTTCTTAACCCTATTTAGTTCTGTATTGCTATGTTTAACTACAGTAAATCAAATATCATCCCTATATAAACCACCGGTAATCTCCGGCAATTTTCTATTTACCATATTGAGGATAAAAATTCCCAGAAGATCGGTAATTTGTGCAGTCAGATGATCCCATGGTAATGTCAAAATTTCTATTCCTATCCGAGCGGGTCCAAAACTCATTATTAAAATTAATTAGGGTTCTTCTAACCGTTAATATGATATTAATCTCCTCGCTAGTTAGATATGTATGTTTATAGGCGTAAGACAAAGCCTTATTCAAGAGGTTAGGTGTAGTAGATGAGTAGTAACTTGCTTTGTCCATTTGAATGAATTTGTGATTTTTCTTATTTTCTATATTTTTAAACCAGTCAATTACTTCACTAGTGTCCTTCCATAAGCTCAGCTTTGACTTCAATTTCAATGTTGGTAAAATTCTATCAATAATATTTTTACTGATTACTCCAATGTCCGACTTAGAAGGAGCTATCAGTCTAACCGGCAAGTCTACTTCAAAGTTTCTCTTGTGATCCTTAAAATTTAACCTCGGCTGCCTTGGTATTAGGACGTACTGTTGAAATAGCTCAGTACCTCTGAAATATGTATAATAAAATATATTTGATCACATGAATGTCTATATTTATTAATATTTTAAAGTAATATTAATAACTCCAGAAAACCTAACTGCAGAGTGCTTTTAATCTATTGTGAAACTTTATTCATTGATTAATTCATTGAACCATGTCAAACTTTTAATTATATATATATGTATATATATATATATATATATATATATATATATATATATATATATATATATATATATATATATATATATATATATGAGTTAACAAGATAGCGTTTAAGGTAGTCCAAGTAGGGGTTATGAGAACTCTGTATCGAGGATAGTTTTAACGTTCGGCGTTCTTTGACTCAACCGGAAGTTTCCTTATTCTGATGATTTGGTCGAGTATCAACTATAATCATAATCGAGTGACGTAGCTTCTGGCGATCAGCGATGTTTAGATACACTAGACTAATGAAACAATTACACTAGAAGAGGAAGACCAAGGTTAACATATGTTGATGCCCTAAGGACAGACACTGGTCTGTTGGAGATGCAGGATATGGCAGCGATAATGAGGGACAGAGACCGCTGGAGAGAACTCCGTCCATGGATCTCGGGAATTTTACCCGCCTTAGATATATATATATATATATATATATATATATATATATATATATATATATATATATATATATATCGTCATTAGTATTGGGCTGTTACTTTATTCATTGCCCTTGAAAGGATAGAAGGCAATGCTGGACTTGGCGGCATTTGAACTGAGATTGATGTGAGCCTGAAGAAATACCGATGCATTTTTAATCCGGAGCCCTATAGATTCTTTAAATTATACTCAAGCCTTTGTAAATATGTGTTATTACAGTATGAACACCTGCATAGGTAAGTTACTTTGTCGGTATATGTAGGTGTATGTAGTTATATACATGTTATGATTGGACATGATTATTTACTACAAGAGTGTTTGAGTATATAATTAAATATGTAAAAGAACTAGATCTTTCCAACTCTCTCTCTCTCTCTATATATATATATATATATATATATATATATATATCCATCTCTCTCTCTCTCTCTCTCTCTCTCTCTCTCTCTCTCTCTCTCTCTCTCTCTCTCTCTCTCTCTCTCTCTCTCTCCCCCTCTCTCTCTCTCTCTCTTGAACTTACCTCGTCAGGTCTTGAGAGATTTTCTCAAGCAACACATCTCTCAGCTCGTCATTTTACATTCTAGAGGTTTAGTGAGGGTCTAGCTTTGTGACCAGTAGGAATAAATATTATGTTAATCAGATTAACTATAATTTTCATTGGGACGTTACGTTGTTTTAAGAGTCGAGCAATCCGTT